>JAPWDM010000004.1:34966393-35566393 GCA_035578155.1 Brachynemurus nebulosus
AGTAGGTCAAGTTAAAAAGTACGATAAGCTAAAAAAGTAGGCATTTTTAAAATAAAATATGAGTGAGTTGTTATTGCTAGAAAAAGTTTAGGTATAAGATTGAAAAGTTTGGTTGATTTGTTTGTCATTAAATAGCTATAATTTATAACTATTTAAACCATTTGCACGGTAAAATCTAATTACTAGTTTACCATTACGTTGAGCCTTACTGTACAAAATTAAACAAATTTGAAGATCTTATTAAGAGTAACATTTGACAGACAACTCATTATAATTACGTCTTCTTCTGGAGTGTGGTTACAAATAGGTAACGACGTAAGTCGCCTCTTTATATTATTATCATTAATATTTCAGTTGCTTTTGTTTAATTAGGTTGGATTATATTATTATATTATCTTTTTCTAACCCGTAATGTTAAATCGAGAAGGAGTATTTTTAAGGAGTATTAAAAATTTTGTATTCAGTTATTGGTTTAAAATCTATATGACGTCATTTTGAAGGGTTGAACTAATTTGTGACGTAATTGTCTAAATATAAAATTTCAGGTATATATATATATAATATACTGGGTGTCCCGGCCGGATGTATACATAGGATACATATGTATACATACCGTAAGGAAAAAGTTATGTCACAAGAGTGCTTTGGATAGACATATTCCAATTTTATTGTAATTTTTATAAAATAATTTTCTTTTATAAAATAATTTTTTTCCACCAAATTATCTGCACTATTTCTTCAACAGAATATTTTTTTAGTATTTTAATATTTTATTTTCAAGAAAATAAAAAAATTCCTTTTAGAATTTACAGTAGATGACACAAATATTTATTATGTAAAAATGTGAATTGCTTGAAAATTGCGACATTCATTTCTTTATTTTACTTCATTATTATTGATAAAGCTAAATTACTTAAAATCAAAATTTTCACTAGAGTCTTTTAACTATTTCTTGCTTAATTTAATAGTAAATAAATATAATTGATAAAATTTGGGATTTTCCCTTTTCTATTTCTATTTTATTCCTGGAAATTCGAAAAAGTTGCTACCTTTTCTAACTATTTTGGGTCAAATGATTTAAATCAAATAACAATTGTTAATTTACAGAAAGTGTCTGCAATTTTGTCTCTTGCTACTTTTAATTTATAGTATTTCGTTTTCTTATATCTTACATAAAAACTTATTGGCATTAATTTTACTGGCATCAACTTACCGAAAGTAACAGAAAATAGATACATTTGATATTAAGTTTTGTACAATGCAGTAAATGTAAATGCAGTAATGGATGCTGTTGGTTCTGATATTAATGGATTTTGTTGGTTCTGATGAACGTACTTTCAATTACCGGTAATATAAGAGTGGACTCTTTCGATACTGAATAACCCACTTTCAAGTACCGTTCTGCGCATGTATATTTCATTCCTATAGGAATTTCATGGTTAGCATAATTTTTTGTTCATTATGATCTGCGCTTTTAGTCAGATACGTTAAAATCAGTTTTATGATAAACAAGAGAGTCAAAACCGATATCTAAGCATCAAGTTCATTTTCTCATTGAATTTTGATTTTTTCTAAACCTTATCAAAAATATTCCTTATATTGGTTTAACTTTTTATCCAAAAATCGATATTATTTAATTAGTAACTATATTCTGTTTTTAACTATATTCTGTTTTGATTTTAAGTTGTTTTCATTCCTATTCCGACTCGCAGGTTTAGTATTTTCTTTAAAAAAGTGAAATTTTGAAAAACTAAATTTAATAAAAGTAACAAATTTCTATGCTAGTATTGTATTATTGTCACTTCTGAATTTTTATTTGCATCTTTTAAAATTTGTTTACTAAAACTAAATTTAATAAAAGTAACAAATTTCTATGCTGGTATTGTATTATTTTCACTTTTGAATTTTTATTTGCATCTTTTAAAATTTTTGTTTTCCTTTGTTTCAGAGATGTAATGAGTCCGCGTTGTCAATCACGTGAATCTTCTGAATCCATTACTGCAGTTCCACCACGATGTCCATCTGGCGATCCATCCTCAATATATGCAGTAGATCGTGGTGCTAGTCTTTTAAGAGGAATTGCTGCCTTACCTGCTAGTGCATTAAGCCCTGTTGGTGTTGCTCTTCCGGCTACTTTACCTCCCGCAGCGGCTGCTGCATTATTACCTCCCAATTCAGCCGCGATGGCTGCCTACTTAGCTGCTCAACATTCTCATCGTTTAATGATGACTTCCCCTCTCCCACCGACATTCCCCCGTGGCGCTGTTTCACCATTAATTACGTCGTCAACTTCACCACCTGGAATTAGTTTGTTACCCACAGTGCCCGGTCAAATTACGTCACCTGCAGCTGTACCCTTGCAATCACCACTTGCGGTTAATGATGGCGCAATACTAGATTTTAGTACTAAACGACCCAGTGAAAGTAAAAGTACTGAATCAGCTGAAGCTGATGATGTTATGAATTTAAGTAAACCGACAACGCCGAGTCCTTCCGAGCCAGGTGCTCCATTGGATTTATCGGTTTCAAGTAGGAAACGTACTTCTGAAGAAAGTAGTCCGCAGCCGCCAAGAAAATCATCAAGACCTGCCGATTATAAACCAACAGTTGTTTCACCATGGGCGTCTCCTGTTGCATCTCATTTACCATATTTTGCTGCAGCAGTGGCAGCAGCAAGTAGCTTATCACCCAAAAGTAGTCCTGCAATTCCTGCCGTTGATCCACAATTGTGGAATGGAAAATTAAAACATAGTGTACCAACTCCTAGTGATGCCACAAAAGCTTTAGAAAAAATGAGCGAATTAAGTAAACTAGGCGGTGAGGATTTATTTAGAAGTATGGCAAATAATGCTACTTCTAGCGTTTCAAATACTTCCACTGGAAATCGACATAGTGCGTGGCAGTCACATTGGTTAAATAAAGGGGCAGAGCAAGCTAAAGATGTTCTTAAATGTGTTTGGTGTAAACAAAGTTTTCCTAGTCTTGCAGCAATGACCACACATATGAAAGAAGCAAAACATTGTGGTGTTAATGTTCCTGTTCCACCAATGACAGCACCAACAATTCCACCTCCTCAGATTCCACCACAATCTGCGCCATCAGTTACAAGTAACTCAGCCACCAATGTCCCATCAAATACTTCAAATTCAAAGCCATCTCAAGCTGATCTCAATCTATTAATTAAAGAAACAATGCCGTTGCCTCGAAAATTAGTTCGTGGTCAAGATGTCTGGCTTGGAAAAGGGGCAGAACAAACTAGACAAATACTGAAATGCATGTGGTGTGGACAAAGTTTCCGATCACTTGCGGAAATGACAAGTCACATGCAACAAACACAACACTATACTAATATTATATCACAAGAACAAATTATTTCATGGAAATCTGCCGATGATGCAAAGGGCGGTGGAGGAAGTAGTAGTGGTGGTGGGCCAACGGCCGGTGGGCCTGGTGGTACCAGTAGCCATGTAAGTGCTGTTCTTACTTGCAAAGTTTGTGATCAAGCCTTTAGTTCCTTAAAAGAACTGAGCAATCATATGGTGAAGAATTCTCATTACAAAGAACATATAATGCGATCTATTACAGAAAGCGGGGGCCGCCGTAGGCAAACCAGAGAAAAGCGGAAAAAGTCACTACCAGTCCGCAAACTCCTAGAATTAGAAAGAGCACAGCACGAATTCAAAAATGGTGATTCAGGAAATGGAGCGTTAAAACCGTCTCGCGAGCAACCATTGGCGGGCAGAATTAGTTGTGAAAAATGTGGAGACAAAATTGAAACTTCTTTATTTGTGGATCACATTCGTCAGTGTGTGGGAGGGGGGACACTTGGGGCAAATCAAAGAAATTTTTTGAAAAATGCTCTTATGTCAAACAGTATATTACCTCCAGATAACACAAATATGGTTGTTGGCCACGTTACGCCAACAAGTAGGGAGGATCGGAAAAGTGTTTCTGATGAATCGGTTTCACCTGGCTCACGCCACCATCGGTCGCCATCTTCTGCCACAGATTTATCCACCAAAGATGTACCAACGACTCAAACTGAAGGAACGGGGTCTTCCCCTTCTGTATTAAATGCCATTGAAAAATTAATCGAGAAAAGTTTTGACTCTCGAGCTCGTCAGAATACAACTAACTTTGCTGGAAATCCTACAATTCAGCCAACAGCACCAATGGGTTCTAGTATATTAAAAAGACTAGGTATTGACGAAAGTGTTGATTACACGAAACCTTTAGTTGATCCGCAGACGATGAACATTCTGAGAAATTATCATAATCATCAGCATAATCCATACGGACGACGAGAAAGAAGTGGAAGTGAATCTAGTTCAATGTCAGAAAGAGGTAGTAGTCGTGTGGACTCTATGACCCCCGACAGAAAGATGGAACCACCTTCCGTAACTCCACGAACAACACCGGATAAGCGAGTGCAAACGCCACTATCGGAAAAAGGTATTCAGGACGAAGTAGGTGAAAACTTAACAATAAAGAAAGAAATCATAGACGAAGATGAAAAACCATTAAATCTAGATAATCATCGACAAAATATTGCAATTAAAAAGGAACGCATGGATGATGAAGCCGATGAGGATGATAGAGCAAGTTATCATAGTGGAAACGGTATTCCACAGACAAGAATGTCAACAGACAGTCGAGTTGAAGATATGCCTGAAGACGAAGGCAACAGCATTATGAAAAGGAGTAATAGTAGTGCAGGCTTACCGAGTCCATCAGTAAGCCCTCGGCAGCCTACTCCATCAGGTGTTGATCAAACAGCACTACCTCCAAATAGCCCTTGCCGAAATAGTACTAGTAGTCCAGCAAGTAGTGATAGGTCTGGAACTCCTAGAAGTACTGTTGGTACGTCCGATAAAAAGGCAGGCGGAAGTCTCGGCGCTTTGTCATCTATGTTCGATAGTTTATCTGGTGGAGGTGCTAACAACGCAAATAACAACGAAAGTTCCAATTCGAGTCGTCGAACGAGTAGCCATCCATTAGCCGCATTGCAAAAATTATGCGATAAGACTGAAACCCATCACACAACAAATCAACGTTCTGGTCAAACACCAAATGCGTCTGGTGGCTCATCGAATACCCCATCAACATCACAAGCATTACCTCAGACCGGGAGTATTACGGGCACAACGCCGGGTGCTATTTTAGCCTTTAGTTGGGCGTGTAACGATGCTGTAATGACTTCCGATTCAATAATGAAGTGTGCTTTCTGTGACACGCCGTTCATTTCGAAGGGTGCATATCGTCATCATTTGTCAAAAATGCACTTTGTCAAAGATGGTGTAATCCCCGACCCGGTGTCATTGAAAGCACATCAAGCAACAGTGAGCAGTCATGGTGCTAGTGGCTCATCAACTTCGGGAACTAGTGGTAAAAGTACACCACTCGGTGGTGGAGTGAATACAAGTGCAAGTGGTTTATCAAGTAGCGTGGCAGCCGCGGCAACCACACCAAATTCAGTGAGTGTTGGCGCTAAAAGTCCACAACAACCTAGTGGTTTTGAAGAGAGTCCACATTCAAAATTCCTTAAATATACGGAATTAGCCAAACAATTGTCTAGTAAATATGTATAAAAATTTTAATTATAAATAATTTCTGATATTGTGCAATGATAGAATTTTGTAAATATTGATTAATTTAAGAAATTAGTTTCATTTTTAGGTATTTGATTCGTGATATTTTCCTTTTTCTCTCGATTTTTTTTTCTTAGAATTGTGTTTTTTGATTATTACTGCTACAATCTTGTAGGCTTTTGTCATCAAAGATTCTTTATCATTCCTTTAAAGATAATTAAGTCAGGATAATTTAATGGAAACAATTGTAAATATGTATTATAAAAAAGTCTTATATTTTACTTGAAAATTAAAATCTTATATTTGAAACTAATCAGTGTTGCCTAAGGCAATATTGTGTACATTAGATTAAAAAATAAAATGTGATGCTACTATCATATCTTTGCTATACATTAATTCAGTGATAAAACTATTTAATTCTAATTATTATTAAAAAAAAATATACTACGGTGATTTAAAAAAAAAATTGTTATACGAATCCAAAAATCACAAAAAAACTTGTAACTTAATGTAAAATACGAACTTTAAGTAATAACAATTATTAATATTAAAATAGAATTTAGTCATTACATCTATAGAAAAGTATACTTGAATTAAACTTACTTAACACCCGAAGACTGTTTATTAAAATGTCTTCAAAAAAATTATTTTTCTTGGTTATGTGTGATGCGAATCAACACAAAAAAGTGACAGTTAATAAATACTTATATATATTTTTTTTGTATACAAAAACTGTCAATCGTTTGAACATAACCGTTCAAAACAAAAAAATCAAACGCAGTGCCAATTGTCATTATTAAACAAGTAATTTTCTTAAATTTTTTGTTTTTTTGAAAAATTATGCATTTTTTTTTGACGGATGTAATAAAAAATTTAATTTATTTTACATATTTATTATTTGAAAAATTAAAAATGAACAATTGTATACGTACTTCTTTATCATAATCTCAAAAAAGATTTTTCTTCCAGTGAAAATTTTAAAATACTATTTATAAATAAAAAAATAAAATTAAAAAAAAAATAATGAAGTATAAATAACATTAATTATTAATTATTCAAAATAAATAAATAATTACAACACAATGTATACGCTACATCTAGCTCGAATAAAAAAAAATACGGCGGAAAGCTGAACTCGCGTTTATTTTACCAAATCTCTATATTGTCTTTTATTTAAAAAAAATAAAAAAATATTTTGTTGTATTTAATTGAAAGAAAAAATTTGCAATTAAAAGCTCAAAATAAATATGTATGTTATAAATAACTGCTGTGTAGTCTTTTATTTTTATCTCAACCTATTTTCAATAAATAAGTCGTATTTGAAGAAATTATTATTGAGAATTAGGTAAGTATCGTTACAGCAGGGTCATTTTGGGATGAAATTTTCAAAGAGTTTTAGTTTGTACAGGTAAGTATTAGGAGCCACGCGAAGTTTCATAAGGAAGTAGCGGAATAAGATAGAAAGAAATAAAATTCTCATCCAAAAGCAGGTAAGTACAATATTTTTAATAAATTAAGAGGATGTTTGAAAAGTGATATTTTTTGAAACTTGCTCCAAAAGTACCTTGATACCAGTACTAATTGTCAGTCTTTATTTTAAACCTATTTTACTCATCTCTAACCTTACGGCAATCAGCTAAGCAAACTAAACATAATATTTCATACAGCTATGCTGAAAGTTCAATAGAGAATCTATTATGAGCTTTCACATGGTATAGAGGATAATATTATTTCGTCACAATTTGTCTTGATGTAAATAGACTGGTTCCCAATCTTTTTCCTCTTACGTACCCCTTTACTAAGCTTTTACCCTCCCCCCTTGAAATGTAGTGTTCAAGCTTTTGTTACCACTATTCTTGTTTGTTACTTTGTTCGTAATCGTTTTAATGTTATAATATGCGGTAGAATCTTTTCAAAACAAAAAACAATAAAGACTGCAGATATTGAGCAAATAAGAAGTCGTTTTTTTTATTGTTTTATTTTTTTATTTTTTATTTTTTTTAATATTGATTCCTTGCATAGTAATAGTTTTATTTTAGGGATTGTAAAATATTATATATTCAGTAAATGTATTGTAGCCTACAATTGAAATTTAAGAATTTTGTCATTCACAGTTGAATTTGTCATTCACAATTAAATTTTCTCTTCCTTTACAACGTTCAATATAGAGATGCCGATTCTTCAAAAAAAATCGACTTAAATCGAAATTAAAAAAATCGATTAAAAAAAATCGGCTAAAAAAATCGATTCTGTAAGATCGATCTAAAAAATCGAAATTTTGAAAAATTTAATAAAATTAGCTAATAATTTTTGTTAGGGGACTTAATTGATAGTACATGGGGAATATCGTGTAAAAACGCCTTATATTTTACTTGTAAAGGCGATGAGTTAACTTTTCAATTATAATTATAACAAATAAATAAACAACGCAATTGAATATGTAGGACGAATACTACAGAATGAACCAAGTTTATTCAAATACTAGCCGTACCCGCGACGTCGTTTGCACAAAGCATTGTTATAAACTCAATGAGAATTATGTAAGTGTAATAACTATACAGAACTTGCAAAGAATAATAATTTTTGTGTAATGCATACACATGCTCAAAACGGTTTTTCTATTTTCCCGTGGGAATGAGGAATTTTCCCGGAGTAAAAAGTATCTTAAATGTTGACCCAAGTAATAGGTTATCACGACACCAAATTCCATAAAAATCCGTCCAATAGTTAATACATGCGGATGCACAAAATGATTTTTCTATTTTCCCGTGGGAATGAAGCATTTGCCTGGAGTTAAAAGTATCTTAAATGTTGCGCTAGTTAATAAGTTATCACCACACAAAATTTTATTAAAATCCGTCCAATAATTTTTGACTAATGTGTGCACATGCTCAAAATGGTTTTTCCATTTTCCTGTGGGAATGAGAAATTTTCCCGGAGTAAAAAGAATTTTAGATGTTGACCCAGTTAATAAGTTATCATCACACCGAATTTCATTAAAATCCGTCCAATAGTTTTTCCGTGATGCGTGAACAGACAGACAGACAGACAAAAATTGTAAAAATCGCTGTTTTGGTATCTACATCGATAACTATTTACAGTACCAGTATAATTTTCAAAAAATATTCCATGTACAGAAATGGTCTCGTTACAATTTTATTATATGTATAGATTTCAAACAAACTGACAAAAAACTGTTTTCTAAATAAATCGCTTTTGTGGGAAAGCGAGAGTTTGCTAGATAGGTGGTCTTCCTTCCTTTTGTATTAATAGTCTTCATAGTAGTACTTAATATACATATTATACCACAGAATAATCAGAAGCCAAGTTGCTATCTCTGCACTAGTGATACCAATGTAAACAAAAGATCCCCTCTATTTCCCACCACTATGCTGTGTAGGTACACACTGTGTGTAGTGGTGTTGGTTTGATCTTTGCAATTGTGTTAGTTATCACAGACACAATTACAAAACACGTATTGTCGGACGGAGCAAGGTGGGGTCCAAGCTAACAATGATCCAACAATACAACATAATGCGTTGTGCATTGAGTGACCGACAGGGACTAACTAAATGCCTTAAGCGGTATCAAGCACACACTGGCACACTGCTATCCACAGTTTTCTACAAACACGCTTAGGGCTTGTATTATACTGTATGCAATATAGGTACATACTGGCTGTTGGATACTATTCGGACTACTGGACAAGATAGTGCGTATAATTGTAGTTATAGGTGTAGAGCCACATGGGGGGGGGTCGTTGATAACAACGAGTAACAATTAACAATAACAACAGTGACAATTAACAATAACCTTTATCTTGCTTCATTTCAACACATGTTTCTTACAATTGAAATTATTTTTGGAAGAAATCGGTTATCGATCTCTTACTTTTAATAATCGATTCATGAATCGCTTCAAATGAAAAAAATCGAAAATAGAATCGATTTTTTAAGCTTCAGTTAATCGATTTTCGATTAATCGATTTAAAATCGACATCTCTAGTTCAGTAAACACTGGAATGATGGACTGTTTTCAAGTAGGTTTTATTAATTAAAGAAGTCGGTTTTAAACAATCTAAAATTATAATTTCTTTCCCTTTAATTTGTCTCTGTAAACCATTAGTATAATTCTTTTATGTTTTGATTCTTATTTTTAAATCTTATTATTTTATATAGATTTGCAATGAATACCCTTTTCGGCCATTATGAATATTATTTCCTATTTTGTATTTTTTTTGTACTCCCTATAAGAAGATTGTTCAAACAATACTCCATACGGCACATGAAACTAAAAAATATGAAGTACTTAATTTTTCCTTTTAAAATTACCATTAACACCACAGAATATTACAGAACGAACGCTAGTATCTCTATACTACTGAAACCAGTGTAACGACAAAGGATAGAAAATATCCCACCAATATGTTATATATGTGTACGCGGAATTGTGTGTGTTAGTGCGATGGATGGTTGTGTGTATTGGTGCCTTGCATACGCATATACATAACATGCATGTGGCACGGATCATGCACGTATACCACGTATACCATGTCAACACGACGGCAACAATATGACAACAATTGAAACACACCCATTGGTAGCTACTAAGTGAATGACAACATAGTTCTGCAAAATGCACATAAATGCCCATAAGTGATTGCAGAAAAGAGATAGTTGTATTCCTTCCAGTGTTCTATGATAAACACATTTTAAAACTTTAATTTTTTTTTTTAGTACAAAACCATAAGAAAACAATTGGATAAGCTATACATTTGCAAATAATAAACAAATATTTTCGGAAGTAAAATATTTGTTTATTAATTACAAATATGGAATACCACAAAGTAACACTCAAATCTATTAATAGTTATAGCTACATATTTTTAAAATATTATTTTAATTCTTTTAAATTCAATTATGGATTGTAGCAGTTAACAATTTTTTAATTATTTCAAATTCGAAGATTCTTAAATATGTAAACAGTAGGCATGTTATGGCTATATAACAATATGTGTATGTATTTGTACATATATAATATGTTCATAGATAATATAAGCAAACAAGTATCAAAAAATAAATAACTAAACGTTTTTGGAATATGAGTATGACATTAACTACTTCGAAATATTTGTATATTGGTAATACTAATGCATAATTTAATAATATTTTTTTGTCTAATTGTAAGTTGGTTTTTTTTTGCACTATACCGTATTAGACCAAATAGTCCTTCAATATTCGGTATTTTATGCCATCCGCCAATAATATTCGTATAATATTCTCACGTAACTCGAGCAAACCGCCTTATATATATATATATATATATATATATATATATATATATATATATATATATATATATATATATATATATATATATATATATATATATATATATATATATATATATATATATATATATATATATATATATATATATATATATATACAGGGTGTAAAATAAATAAGTTTCATCCTTTTGAGAGATGGTTTATCTCGGTATAAAATTGCGGAACACATAAAATTTTTTTCGGAATTCGCTATTTGAGAAAATCGCATCCCAGCCAGCTCATCGTTTAATATAAATTTCTCTGAATACGCCTCTGACCAAGCTAAAATTATTCGCACCCTGTATAATAAACATATTTTTAAAAATAAAAAAATTTTTTTTTTTATTTTACCACAATATGTAAACATCTGCTGACTTTTGAATTGATATGTACTGTATCGTACAAAAAAAAACACAATTTTTCATAAAATTTGGTTAAATTATGTTAGAATATGAAATATTTTTGTAGGTTTTTATTTCACAGGACGTTATGAATCTTGCAAGAACCGTAACTCTGGTATTAGTATAAAACATTGTTGCATTTCTTTAATAACAAATATTTAGTTGCATTACTTTAATTGCAAGTATTAATTTAATTACAAATTACATTAAAAATTACACTTGAATTTTCAAACAAACCAAAATAAAAACTTTCCTTTAACTGTCATAAACATTGTTGTTAATTGTTGGTACACAAACCAGATTAAAAAGTGAATTTTAATTCATGACTGAGTAACTTTAGCGGAAAACTGTAACAGAGAATTCCAAACTTCGGAATTAAGGAGAGGGTAAGGTTAATTCGTACCAAAAAAGGCTTATTTTTGTTATTTTTTTGTGACGAGACAGTTAAAATTTCTTTATTAAAACCAGTGGTACATTAAAGTATGACATTCGAACAAAATTGTATAAAATTTTCACGACGAAATATTAAAAAGTACAGTAATGGCAGCAATTATTCGAACGTGTCTCGGAAAAAAATAGAATTGCGGTGCACCTCATAACTTGGTGCTGGATCGTCCGAAATAAAAAAATTAAAGTTCATTCGTTAGATAATAGTTTTCCTCAGGTAACGCTGGGAGAGTTTTTCGAAATTTCAAATTTTCACTTTTTTGGAACACTTAGAAAGGAAAAACACGATTTTTTGCGAAAAAATCGGCTAATTTGTTATTGTAAAATAAAAATTATTAACAAACAAATTTGAAAAAAAACTCTCCAGCGTTACCTCGTAAATTATGTACAGAAATAGTGTTCAAAATTTCAAAAGGATCGATGCTGTAGTTTTGAAGTTATGAGGGGCACCGATTTTGAAAACGTGAGCTGTGGGGAAAACGCTTTAAAGTTTTGAACACTTAAAAATTCTTATATAAAACTGATATAGAATACTTACTGCTAAACTAAATTTTATACCCTACTTTGACAAAATATACAGTACAGGTATAAACACGTTTGTACTTGCATTGAAATTTCTATAATATAACTGAGAGAGAGTGAATATAGAGAGTGAAACATCTGCCAGGTAACAATAAAAATTTTTATAACTTCGTCAATTTTGCTCTAATCAACTTGAAATTTTGAGACAATATTCTTGAGATATTATGCATTCAGTTAAAAAAATAAAAAAAGAAGCAAAAAAAATTATTTTAATATCTTACCATGCCCTTAATTATCATTATTGTAAAATTCTTTTACCAAATTTGTTCTATTATACCAACAAGCTGAAACAAAACACATTTAAATAATAATTTATGTACCTGCGACACACATCAAAATAAGAGTACTAATAATACATAATACAATACTACATAAATACAGTTAATAAGAGATACCATATAAATATACAGTAAGGTAAATGTCCCAAATTCCGACACTTTAAGGAAGTAAAAAAACATATTTTCCTAGAATAATTTAAAATTCGTTGGAAAGGCTCAAAGTCTTTTGTCAACAGCGAGACCAAAATTTTTACTTTAGATAAATTATCACTTAAGAAAAATAGAAAGATAAAATACAAAAAATAAAAAATTTTTACTACTGCAATGGCACATAATTTCGACATCTACCATAAGTACTTAGCTGTAAATTTAATACCTTTTTTAACTTATTTTCGTGTTTTTAAATTCAACAGTTGTCCATAATTTTGACTATAAACCTTTTTGGCTCAAATAAAAAAGAAAAAAAATTGATAAAGATGCATTTAAGTATAATTTATTGAAAAATTGCTTTATTTATTACACGTACATATTAGTTAATAATGTACTTTTCCAATTTCTGCTAATATAAAAATCAATACTATTTTGTATATTTCGCAAAATAACTAATTGATCATTAATTTTAGTACAATATTTGTTAAAAATAAATCGAAATATACAAAAGGTAGTATTATCTAATGTTCATAGATATCTCTGATATACAAAACGAACGTTTTAAAAGCAGATTCTTTAAAATAATATAAACGTCTGATTTTAGGACACTGTCCGATTGTGGGTCATTTACCTTATGTGATTCATTCAAATTGATAAATATTCGTGTTCAGTTCCCAGTGTGTCAAAATCGTCAAAACATTTTTTTTTTAAATAAACAATCACAGACATACTTGGGGTTATATACATGTACTCTGCACAGTACATACTCTTACTCACAGACAATCATCATATCATCAACGATAGTCAGATAATCAAAGAGTTGGCCAAGTGCGTATTTAACACACATTAAGCCGAGTTCCTAAGTTATTTGCGTTTTTGTAGTTTTGGGGATAAAATACATCGCATGGCATATTTTTTACGGTTTACTGTGAAAATAAATAAATATATTCGAAAATGTTATTTGTACTTGTGTTACTTAAGTGTCAATTAAGTGGTAACTGGATTCCTTACAAACCACATGGACTTTGAAATACAATATTTCTGAAACGAGGTATAAAGATTAAAAGTTGTTAAAAGAACCTTAACTTGATTTTAAAAGATTTTTCTAATGATATGCTGCAAACAGTATACATATAATTACTTTTGAAGGAACTTACGAAAAAAATTTTTCAGCATTTCTCTTAATAATTTTGATTTGAACTTTTGGAAATGTTTTCTAATATCAGAATATTCTTTGACGTAAAATTTCACTTACTGAGAACGATTTTTCCTATCTAAATTAAGTACTTAAAAGTGTTTATGCCCAGCTTTAAATACGGAAGATAGGTACCATAAGAAATTAAGAAAGAAATTGTTTTACTGATGGTTAATTGAGATATCTATCTGTAGCATGTATTATATTTGCAAAATTTCGTGTTCATACATCCGAAGGCGTGGAATTTCTGAAAATGTTACAATCAAAACATTATAAGAGTTTCCAGAGTTCTTCGGAACCCTAATTTTTGAAAATTATTTTTTTAGAAACATAAGCATAATATTTTATGACGTGTCAGGCGTGTCAATGTCAACTGGATATATTTATGTGTTCTGGAAACACCAGTAACCTATTTATTTTATATGTGTTTGTAGTTGTATGTGTATTATCAATAATAAAACAGTACATTTTTCGTTTTGAAAAGAAGGATATTATTGGTACTGGTCTAAGCTCGGACTGGTTTAAGCTGTTGCATGAATTAAATGTGTGAAAGAACTGCGTCCAAAAGAATTTAGCGATTTATAATTTCTTTAAATCAAAGTATTAAAATTAAAAGTATGTGTATGTGCGGGAATAATAAACCAATTACATACATATTGTAGAAATGTTTTAAAATTTAATTGTTGTGTCATAATTCATAAATATTTCAACTTAACGTAGTTGCTCTGAGATAGTCAGGTACAAAAGTTTATCTCAACAAAAAAACTTTCTTTTATCAAAAATGAAATAATGTATTGATATTATTCAGTTATTATATTTGTACACCACTTGTTTTTTGTATGCCCGCGCGCTTATGTTGTAGCAATTTAAAAGAATTGTTGAAAAAGCGTTGTAAAAACGTAGTAAAATGATGTTTTTAAATTATATTTCAAAATCGGCGTGGTCAATAATTTTTATTTCTTATTAAATATGGTTTGTAACTTTTTATTAAATAACATATTAAATTTTTATCAAATTCCTTTGACACGTTTTCATTTTATTCAAAAAAAAAATGAATTTTCCCATAAGAACCCGTGTTAAAACTACAAAACTTTGAAATCGTTGTTCTCAAAATTGGGGTGGTCAGTTTTTTTTTCGGTAAGGGCTTTTATTATTGGTATTGGCAGAAATAAATATCTAGAGATGTTTCGTTAAAATCCTTTGAAAAAATCGTTTTATCGACCAACTACCTTAAGATTTTATTCAATTTTTACAAGATTCTAGAAAAAAGTTTTTTTTTAACTTAAACTAATTTTTATAGTGTAAAAAATCCTTTCGTGTCACCAGTCTCATCATTAGAAAAACCCAGTTAACTATTAAACACCATCTTCATTTTGAGGGGTGTTTAGTTTTAATTTTGTTCTAAACTTTGCCAATGTTAGAGGCAGCCCTCTAACATTGAATTGGATTAAAGTTGATGTAAGTCAGTGATGTTTCAACTACTAAAATCGATTGCAGGTGTTTGTTAAATTTCCAAATAATTTAATGGGATTTGACGAAATCGATCTATTTGATGTAATATGACGTAAATTGTCTCATTAAAAAATATGTTCAAATTTTTATGGACACTACTGTATAACTATTTTCAAAAGATTCCGTAAACAAGCAGGTAAAAATATTTTGTTGACAAAAAAATTTGCATTCAGAAAGACAAAGAAAAAATATAGATAGGTAAAGCCTGATTAAGGTTTTTTTTTTCTAGGGGCCATTTCTTAACACGTTTTTGACAATCGAAAATTTCTGAAATGAAACTTGATCGATAAAATTTAACTAGCAATACTTAATTAGTAGACTGAGACCTTGCTCTCCTGTAAATTTTGAAATTTATATATTTTACACCCTATATACATAGACTTTTTGAAATTTTGAAGCTAGGTACTTAAAACCGCGGCCGATTCGAATCGGGAAACTTTTCTTACAAAGAAATTCTTTTTAATACCTTAACACGAATACCAGTAATAGAATCTGACAATCTTGACATTCGTAATATCCATATTTCCGTTTTATTTTATCAATACTATTAAATCAAGAATTATCATTGCGGTAAGTTACATAGCGAAACATGTGAAAAATATCCTATTAAATAAAATCATTATGGTAGATGAGGCCAATAGGTGATTTATTAGAAAATATCTATACCGTCGAATATCATTCGTTGATAATAATTTACGATGATAACACGTCCCTAAGTGCTAATAAACAAGTCATCATTAATACTTACATAGTAGAACAGTCAGTAGTAACAGATAACATATCCGTGCGAGAAAAGAAGAATTACTTACTATTAAGCTGGAGTAGGGAAGAATTTTCGAAGAGTGGTAAATGAAAGATGGTTATGACAGATGTGTGGTCGATCGTTAGGTAACGTTAAGAGAAAATGTTTTATACGTGTTATGATTGGCGATCAGTTAGAAGATTATTTTCCACAACACTGATTTGTATAATTATTGGAAATAGACATTTTTTTTCTTTGATTGGTTTGGATATCTTGGAATGGGAATATAATTTATGAAATTAAATGGGAATAGTAAAATTATTTTTCTGAATTTATGATGAAAAATTTTTAAGAGTGGGTACACACTACATATATAATATGATCTTGTTCTATCTCTACTAGGTACTTATTAAAAAAAAGGTAGTGTTGCCACCTAGAAACCTGGTCAGAATTTGTTCATAAAATTATTTTTTTTATACTATAATTTTTTGAAATTTTTATTGAGCTATTTTACTGATAAGAGATCAAAGTATATAAAAAAAAATTATTTCGATAATTTTTCCGACTTTTGAATACAGTTACTGCGATCTGAAATCAAGCAAAATCGCGATTTTTTAAACATAAAAATATGTATAACGTAAATATCAATTTTATGACAAGAAGAGACTTTAGTTTTGTAAGAGACCTTGGTATTGTATCAAAGGATATGGAAAAAAATTTTAAAAATGCAAATGTGTTACTTTCTCTCAATTCTGTAACCAATTTCTTTTTCCTTTTCTGGGGGAATAATTTTGAGATTTTAACCATACAAATTTGGTCTAAACTTGATCTAAAAATATCTGCAGTGTGGCGTTGCATAGCACAGAACAAAATTTAGTTGTTTGTGTCTTCATCGTTGAACAATATTCCTTTCTTAACTGCTCCTTAGGTGATGTTAATTCCTCGGGCAAACTATCATAAAAGGCAACTTATTTCGCCACTAATACCATAAATAAAATTTGTCCGTTCCATTTGGTGGAAATAACGATTAATATTGATGGATGATTATATGTATACATTGGAACAGAACCATTCACATGTGGTAGATATTGATATGTAGCTCAGATATTGTTTGAGATAATCTCCGTCTCTGCTTAATGATGAATTTAGTCTAATTCTCATTATTCTCCAAATGTAATAAATTCTAGTAGAAATTATAATTTAAACGTAGTGCATAATAATATAACACTATTATGAACGTATAGAGGTGAACTGTGGGAGTTGATGTATACAGAATGATCAAAATCCTATCCACCTAAATACATAATTATCCTGTAGATTTGATAAATTTTAACTACAAAAATTTAAACTTAAGCGAGCGAACATTTAACTTAAGGCAAAATTTACCTTTAAAGTGCTTTAGTCTCGCCGATAAATTCATAAGGGACGATTCAAGTAACATTTAATCAAAAAAAATATTAAGGAGTCTCCACATTCTCGCCGAGGTTGGACGAAACGAGAATGTAGAAGGTCATTTCGTTGTTTCTCGCGGTTGGTGTTTCAATGCTATTCATATGGCTGAGCCAACCTCAGCGAGGAACTCGACGAGCAACCTCGTCCAACCTCGGCGAGAATGTGGAGACTCCTTTAGCTGTATTTTGGTAGTGTGAAAGATAAACAAGTTATAAAATTTCTAGTGTAAGTCACAGAGTTAATGTTTTTAAGTGATTATAGATTTCTTTTTCGTTCTCTTTAGGGTTCCAAAGAAAAATTTCAGAACCCTTATAATTTCGTCGTTTCCATCTGTCTGCCCGTTCGTCTGCCACATCCCCATAATTTTTTTTATATTTTTGGATCAATAAAGATGCAATTTTGTATGCACATGGTGCAGGTGTTAAGCTCAAGTAATGTACAGTGAAAAAATTTTTTCTTAATTTCTTGAGATACCTAGTCTTTTCTGTGTGATATATGAAAATTATTTTTTACATATCAATCACCTCGTGTGGGATATCGTTAGAAAGAGCTTGTAAAATGAAGTTGAGGTCCCCCTTATCATTTTTCAATTTTATGCCCGGTTTGCAGATATTTGCATTTCCTAAAAGCTTTTGATGAAAATTATTTCGTCTAAGTTGTGTTGGTATAAATGGAGTTTTGCACCGACGTATGTTTCAGTATTAGAAAAGATCCTCAAAAAATTCATTAAGGAAAATGATGAAGTAATTCCAAAAATAATTCCACGTTCACTATCGTGTGCGATATCAACAAAACGATCTTTTATACAATTCAATTTAAGTTTTAATCACTTTTTATTTTTAAACGTCATTTGAGAAATATTGAACTTCAAAGTTGATATTGTTACCGACTAAAACAGCTATGGACGGGTTAATTGAGACTCTTTTTGAATATACTTATTTATTTTTAGATAATCTGTAAAAAATTTACCTACTTAACCCTATATTTTATTCCGGAAGCTTTGAAAAAGTCTCGTCCTTGAGGAACCCTGACTCAATGCATATCCAAACGCACTTAGCGAATTTTATTTGATGTGCTTCAAATTAAAACTAAATATCAATTTTTAGTAGATAGGTAATATTTTCAAAAAAATTCTGACATTTTTATCAGTATATCAGTAGAAAATCATTTTCAAAATATTTTTGAAAATGTAATTTTACAGAGAATTTTGAAACCTTGCAGTCATATATAGTAGATTTGTAAATCAAAAATTTTGGGGGACAGCTCTACCCACACTGTCAACTTCCCATTGGGTGTTCTTAAAGACTAGAGACTACTGTACATAAATAATTCGTTTTCCATTTCGGGTACTTCTCCCCTGGGCCCCCGATGGAGGTTTTGCCCCTTGCACCATACCGGGGGCTTCGCCTTCTTTACCTAAGGGTGGCGGCTCCACCCTTATCAAACAAATAATAACATCATTTGTTCTCAAGATATGTGAGACAAAATATATTTCAAAAAGAGTTTCTTATTTCATTTTATTTATTTTTTTTTTTTTTTAAATTTTATAATAATGTACTGGCGTTTTTAACATCAAGGAAGGTTCTTAGGCCATTATATAATAATGTTATGGTAAAAAATCCATATAATCTATGTTATATTAATAAAGTTAATTCTGTTTTTTTACCACAAAAAACAAACCGCTAATTCGAATTTGCTGAAAACTTTATCCGGTCTTCATTTTTTGATTACGCATCTAATGAAATTAGTCCGGAGTTGATATCATCATTTGTTGTCGAAATATGCGAGACGAAAAAAAATCCACGAACGAACGAACGAACGAACCAACAAACGCACCACAGACATCACTCTAAAAACGATGAATTCGAATTCTAGTGACCTTGAAACGTGGAGATATGTCAAAATTAGCGATTCGTAAAATCGGACCCATTACAATAACTTCCTTTGGGAAGTTAAAAATATACTATTTTCAATTTTGTAGCAGTCTGATTGAAAACGTATCACCCTGTGCTTAAAATAAATACGTTTGTCGTTTGTTACCAATTCGTATCCATATATTAGCATCGTAAGTAATAAAATGGTCTCTGGTTAAATATGGGGTCATGTGACATTTATTTGCTTACGAACGAACCGTTTGCTTACTGGTCTGTCCACCGTTTAGCCTGTACGTATGTACATATATGGCTGTTATATACCTATATGTATATGTATAATATGTACGCAGTTTAAGGACTTAAGACAGCTCCACGATGATTTATACAATTGATATAATAAACACAACGAACGCTTCCAATGTTCTACGGAACGTCCAAAGCTTCAATGGTAAATATTTGTTTTAAATATTGTTACTTGTTACACATATAATGTAATGTAACCCTAGCCACTGACATGTATTGTATTCAAATTATGTACTGTACTTTTTTTAGTATCGTTAGTTCGAAAAATCTTTTGTAAAAGAAAATCGTGACTATATGAAATTGTCGCCTACTTATCACAAAGTGATACAGTGATTAACAAAAACGCGGCCACCACCATAATTATTATCCATAGGTCCACCGTAGTGTACCTTGGCGTTTTACAGTCTGTTGTTAATGATGGGCATAATCGTATGTACCTTTTAAACAATCGAATATTTAAATTATGGGTAATTTGAAAAGTTAATTGATATACAAAGAGGTTATACAAAAATAACAAGGCAGAAAACTAGGCCATGCCATGAAGAGTGGCAGCTCGTGCTAATTTTCAAAGGCCTATATAACAACCAAACCTAAATCCCACAAGACCTCTTTGAGTGGGCAGTAGAAAACATACCAAAGGTAGATTTTGCCTTTTCTACTCAAGAGGATTATGCTGTTTCAGAAATAGCTTTCCAGGAACATTTCTGAACCGCTTACTACATCGCATGGCCCTTTCCCATGTGCTGTTGCTAACAAGTGCCACTCAGCTTTTATGTTAAAATCTTCCTCATGAAGGCAAAGATTCAGGAAGTTTTTCCAATTATATAATGGAAGATCCAATTATTTTAAAAAAGTGTTCACTTTTTATATGCATATTTGGAATGTTTTAGTTTTTAGACTATGCGTCTTTCGGAAAAATGTCAAATAAAAATTACCTGTGTTAAAGATACATTGTCTTGACAAAATTGGGTGACAGTGGAAAACCAGCAATAAAAATATTTTTTTTTTAACAATGAACCCACTAAGACCCCACATTCATATTTTACTGTATGATTCAGAAGAGTACTAAGTATTCACACAAATATTTTTAGAATTTTTAGTCGAATTTTCTCCGAAAAATTAGACTTATACAGTCTATACGATAAGAGCTGCGAGAGGGGAGAGTAGGGGCGCTATCCGTTTTCGGACCCGTAGAACACGAATATGTAGAAAAAAAATGTCTGATATATATATATATATATATATATATATATATATATATATATATATATATATATATATATATATATATATATTCCCGCCACCTTTTAATTTGTGTAGGGCCCCCCTATGGAAGTTGGTAAATGGGGCTCATTTTCGAGGCAGCTCATACTATCAAAGTGGGGTCAAATTTTGGGCAAATTTTTTTTCTGATCCGACCTTTAAGGGGGTGGTGGGGGCGGAAAAGCAATAAAACTTTTCCAAACCGGTTTTAAATAATGTTTCGGTCAATTATCTACAACATATCCAAAATTCAGCTTCATAGGATGATTTGGTGGGAGTAGAGGAGGGAAAAACGATTTTCGCTGGATCTAACAGGCCCCCAGCCCCCCAGAATTAACGTAGAGGGTTGAAATTTGGTGTGTTGATAAAGTTCGTACCTAGGTTGTGCTTTTTGGAGGTTTTAATATTTTACCCCCACCCCCCTCATTTTTAAGCTACAATTTCATGCATTTTCGACGTTTTCGAAGTTTGTACCACTCGCACAGGTCACCCAAATAAACCTAGAGGGCTGAAATTTTGTATTCGGATTGAGTTAGTATCAAGGGGGTGCCTTTTGGGAGTCTCGACTTTCAAACCCTACCGCCACCATAGACATTTTGGATTTTTTTGGAAAGAAAAAATATCTTCATAAAAGCCTTCCAGGTTACTATTTAAGTTCCTTTTTTAATATTTAAAAATAAAACACAAAGGCAATTGGCGGATAAGCATGGATAGAAATGCCCTCGTACGAATTGTGTTGGCTTTTTCCCTGTTAACTGCTATCGGCACAAAATTGAAATTTACTGAGATTCAGCCCTTAAAAACTTAAAACCTTTTTTTAAAGCCCCGATCAACCGGACACTCATCATCAGTTTTGAAACCACCAAAATTACAAATCGCTTGTGGACTTTCAATTATATTTCGCTTGTAGACACTCAATACCGAAGATGAAAGGAAAAATTCGACTTCTGTGATGGGGCTCTGCTGCTCATGGCGTTTTTAAATTATGTACTTTTAAAAAAAAAAATAAATCAGTCTTTACATGGATTTTGAAAAAAATATTTTCATTAACACCCTTGTCATGTTGTATATCATTTGAAAGCTCTCCCAGCTTTCTAGCTAAATTAGAACAGCTTCTAGAGCGATTTAAAAAATGAACGTTCACGTTTTTTTGGCAAATTTTTTGAAAACTTTACATAGCCATATCGCGAAAACGGTTTGAGATAAAAATCTAAAAATTGTCACTTTTCTTAGTGTTAGGACCTAGTATAAGTGTACCAAATTTTAAAAAAATCTGAGGTGGTGTGATAAAATGGGTGTGTTGAAATGACATAGAATAGGTCTTCTATCATATCGTTCATATTTCTGGAAAGATTTTCATCTTGATAGCAAAAATGCAAAGTTCACACCCAAGATAATCATAATTTAGCCAACTGTCGTAATTTAAATCAGTTCCATAAAGCTTAAGTTAACAAAATATATTTTTCAAGTCGCCATGTTCACTAGGAGTTTTCAATCGCTTAAAAATCGTAAATTAAATGATATACTAAGAAACTAAAATCGAATTATAGGTTTTCGAAGTCGTTATTTTCATTTTTGTCAAAATTGAGTGAGCAGGAACTAGCGTAGGCACAGGAGGTGGTCATAGGCGTCATGATATCTCCCTGAACGGCAATAAATACAAATATTAGTGTCATTTTTAATTGTTACCTCATTTTTACTGTCAATGAAAATTTTTTCTATAAGCTTTCTATCATACTGATGTTTAGAGTTTAAAAATGTTAGACTGACGTTAAGTTATATTCAACAAGTGTAAATATTTTATGTCTCGGGAATCAGTTTTGTATGGTGAACTCAATTGCTGTCATATTAGATAATCTTTACAAACAAAATTTATCGAAGAAGGTTTTGAAAACAATCTACAAAGTGTAAATTAAATGTCGACAATATAGGAAGCAAAAGATATGAATAAATAGTTTATTTGCTCTGATAATGTTGTTTGGGGACATGTTAGCGTAAAAATCTTTGGTAGAATTTACGATGGTAAGAACAATATCAGTTTCACAGATTTATTAGCGAAATTTTAACATTTGAGAGTACAAATTTCAATTTTTTTTTTTTTTGGGGGGGGGGGGGGTGAAATGTTTAAGAACCTCTAAGAACATTAAATTTCTAGAATGTTGCTTACCTGTTACAAAACATTCGATTTTATATTAGCATGGGTTTTACGTCTTCATCTATATATTTCTAGATAACCCCCGCTGATAAGCATACCCACCCAACACCATCTAATTGATAATAAAAATGTTGTGATCCGTAATAGAACTTTCAATTGTGTTATATCTGACCATGATTTAACTGCTCGAAACCTAGCTAGTAACCGAGCAGTCTATTTTTAGTGAAAAGTGACAAATATTTGAAATTTGACATAATGTTAGATCTTGATGACACCACCATATATCCCCGGTCTGCAATTAGAAAAAAAAATGATAAGATTAAAATAGGGATCATTTTTGTCCAAACAAATATCATAGGGCTCATAATATAAAAGGGCTAATTCTAAAAATTTTAAAAGTATTTTTTTTTTATTTATAATTTTTGGTCCAGCCGTCTTAGTGATTTATGTAGTTCAAAATTTATTAGAAATGCTTACCGCAATAGCTTATCGGAAAACCACAGATTTTTCGATAGTGTAATAGTTACTAAAGACAATTTTGAATAGCAAAGGGAAACATAGTAACATACAATGTAGTTTCTAATGCTTCAGTACAATGTTATACAATTCATACATTTTTTAGTTATCACAAGCAAATTTGGAAATTATTTAAATATACCTATGTACGTAAATAAACAAAGTCTATTGACTGCTTACTGTACGTAGCTCCAATTATGTGTGCCCAACTTGATCTTGGCCGAGTTTACTTTTATTTGATTAGATACGTAACAGCCTGTTGGCAAGTGTAGGATGATAAATGTTGGATCCAGATTAAGAGTTGTTGTTATTAGTGTTTAACAGCCCAGTAATTTTTATCCCGGGAACTCTTTAGCTTTAATTTAATTGAAACTGAAAAGAATTTGCAAGATTCAAGACCTAAGTATCAATTTTTATCTACTTAGTACTTTCCTATATCTACTTTTCAATCCAACATCTGGTATTAAACTATATAGTCGTATGCACCGTTTAAGATTGTAGAAGAAAATTTACACGTTATATAACATGAATTTGTCAGGTGCCTTCTTTCCTTCTATATAAATATGTTGTCAATTCATATGTATATCATTGCTCTGCATCAGGGATGATATGTACGTACATTCACTGCGGCTCAGCAACGCATTCCGACTCTAATCTAATGCAGCGAACAGAGAACAAAACTATAACCTAACCTAAAGTTAAATAATAACAAACAATTAAGCAGGTGCACATGTGTGGCTACTTCTCTGTGATGTTAAAATGTATTCCTAACATTATTCAACGTATTGCATTGTATAGAACTTGGATTCGAAATGTTTTGATGAGCCACAGAGTATAATATGTAGATATAGGTAGATATATGTGACATGATTGGTGTTTTATGATAATTATTTTGATAGTGTGCATATGCCACAACATGTCAATATCAATAACTGACAATCTTCCATTCATGTAGTTTTGTTGCTATACAATATCACTGTGCATCATCAAAATGTTACTTTCAATTAGACTCAATTATCTGAGTACAGTTTTTGAGATTTAATTACATAATAACATATGAAATTAAAATTTTACTGTAGTATGTCATTTTATTGAAATGTCATGTAAAGTTTCTTGAATATATTATTTGAAAAAATTGTGAAAACTCTGTGGTGTCAAAAGGAACAAAATAATAAAATACCACCTTTCTATATATTTATTTCAAAAACCACAAGTTGGATTGGTAGGGCGTCCAAAAATCGGTTTCTCGACGATTGCTGGGATGCGATTTAAGGATGTTTGGGAGGTACAATAGTTATCTAACCAACTATAGAGCACAGCTGACTGCAAAAGCTGAGTACCTACATTCTGAGGATTTTTGGAAGGAATTTCAAAATGGTACGAGACGACTGAAAATTTAGTAGAATGTCCTCATTAAATTAAATCGTCTTAACTTTAAAACCAACTAATCAAATATTTTAATTCTTGCGGCATAAGATACTTCAAATATTACTTTATGTTTTAAACTAAAAAAAATTTTATTCTTTTTAAATAACAGTAAATTTTTTGTTTGAAAAAATTAGATTTTTGTCCCATTCAGTAATATTCCATTCTCATTGAATGGGACAAGAAGAATATTGAATGGGACATAATTATGTAATACAATGTAAAATCCATGCGGTTTATACAGGTTAGTAAAAGTATGGAAATGGTCAAAAATCTCAGCGGGAAAGCATTTTTGGGTAGAGGACAAAAGTCTCAGCATTTTTCACGACGCATCCGATGGTCACCTTGACTTCGAGGTCAAGATCAAAATTCAAGGTCATATTCATAATGTGTCATTCAATGTTCCTTGTCAATTAACAAGTTTAAGTCAAGAAATAGAAAGTACATAACCTCAATGCGCAAACAATACTTATATAATGATAGTTTATACTAAGCGGTTTAATAATCAGCTACTACAATTAATCTAAGCATAATAGTTATCATAGAATATTTAGTAAATATAAAAAAATAAAAGTTACTTTTTCTGTTTAAAATCGTATTTCCCAATTTTTGTTGAAACAAACGGAAAATCGTTAACAGATAATATATCGCACATAAAAATAGTTATATAAAAGACACCTAGTGACTGTAAAACAAATTTCCACTAACGGTTCCTTATTAGCTAAAACTCATTCGTCCCATTAAATAATCGTCCCATTCATTAAGTCTCTCCCCTACTCAGCTCTTGTAGTCAGCTGAGAGCAATAGTTTTTAGGGGTACTCAGAGATTTTGACCTCTGAGTATCCCTCATAGTTTTGCACTTTCCACATTCTAACGTGTGACCAACTTGCACTTCACCAAACTTTCTGCTGAACTCAGTTCGCCAAGTTTTTGGGGTAAAGGGGGTATTTTTCTTTATTACAAAAATAAAGATTTAAAACGTTAATTCTGGACCTAACTATTAATTATTTAATAGTCGAACGTATAAAATTAAAAATTAATTAGATTTTTTTCGTAATTGCTAATTTTTTTTTAATCTTTCTTGTTAGCAGTAAGGTATAAATAAAAAAAATATAATTGACGCCTATACTATTAGGTACATGATTATTACTGTGTCGTTTATGGATATTTAAATGATTTTAATATTACCTACATATTAAATTACCTAAATGATTTTAATATTACCTACATATTAACAGTAAATTACTATCAAAAAAATGCAAACTTTAACAATATTTTTTAAATTCATTCAAATTCAATTTAATTGCGATTATTGCAATTAATTTTGCTATTTAAATATATTAGTTTTTGACATTTGACGTTTTGAAATTTTACTCAAAATATACATACGTAATTTACACATGCTACCTATATATATAGTGAGTATACCATAGAACACTAGAAGCCAACTAACATAAAAAAAGTGAAATTCGCTTGGAGTCATTTGTAAGCCAGTCACAGCTTAAGGCATTAGTCCGTCAGTAGTCGTCGTCGAGTCAACACACCATTATATTAAAAATATACCCATTGTTAGTTGAACACGTTGAAGAGCTCTCTCTGGTAATACGTGTGTGTGGTTGTATGCGTGTATACACATACTACTACAAAAAACCAAACTAATACACTGCAAACAGTGTGTATGTACACAAACAGACTACGTCACAAACTCATTACAAGTGGAACAGAGGCAAAGCCAATCTAGTTTGTCCCCTTGTATCACACAGTATATAATACATGATAGGTACCTACAACATATGTACATAAAGCTACGGATACACGAGACATCTAAATTAGCATTATTGTGTGCAATGTTTACACTATAGAACACTAGAAGCAAACTAATATCAAAAAAGTTTAGTTCGCTTGGAGTCATTTGTTGGTCTGTCACAGCTTAAGGCATTTAGTCAGTCGGTGTCGGTCATCGAATCCACTACGATTGTTATGTATTGTAAGACCATTGTTACTTGACCTGCACGTTGCTCTGTCCGATAATACGTGTTTTGTAATTGTGTGTGTAAATACTCACACAGAAGCAAACATCAAGCCTAAACCACTACAAACAGTTTGTACTTACACAGCATAGTGATGCGAAGTGGAGGAGATTTTACGTCACCTTTCTGCTACAGTCGGAATACTAACTATCATATAGTAGTTTGGCCCGTTGGTTTACACGTTCAAGTAAAGCGGGTTCTACACGATGCTACGAACGTTCCTTCCAACATTCGATCGAACGTTTGAGGCAGTTAAGTTCGATAGTTGGTGCGACGAATGTATCTGCTACACGGTGAATCGAATGTTTGATCCAATACGAATGATGATGTGTTGGTACTCAGTGGACGATGTTATCTGTCTGATGTTATCTCTAATGTTATACACTGATGTTGTCTCTCTTCACATGAACGAGCGTGCAGCTGCTGAGTCGAACCAACCAACGAACCAACATTGACCTTCAAATGTTCGAAGCACCCCTTTGACTCGGTGCAAAAATACCGACATCGAACGGGACACGACCAAATGCGAACGTTTGACGCTCGACATTGGACACTCGTAGGTTCGAACAACGGCTACACGATGCTATGAACCATCCAACGTCGAATGTTGGAAGGTGTTCGTAGCATCGTGTAGCAGCGGCTTAAATTTGCAGTCTAGATAAGGCTAGAACAGTTGTATACACTCGAGTTGCTAGACTTCTCTAGCAAATATTTGAGGTTGTTTACACAGTAGTGTCACACACGGCGAATAGAATAGTGTCAGACATTTCACACAACACCTGATTTAGATTATAATTTAACATTTCTAAATCGTATTTTGTATTGCCATATTCTATTTTGAATTGAAAACTAATATTTTTATAAATGTTGCTGCAAGACGGCAGTTTCGTACTGAAAATAATTTATTTCATTTTTTGCTATAGTGTAAATCCAACTTGTAAAATTTTATTGCGTTTACTTTTTTCTTAGAGTTGTAATATAATATTATCTCTGTATTATCTTTTGGATGCGTCTCACAATTTAGGATTACCTTGTTGGTAGTATCTTAAATCAACTTTTCTGTCCTTTTGTAAAAAAAAAAACTTCTACACCAAAAGCGTGTCGTGTGTCCGTACCTTTATAATCTTTTTAAAATAAATTATTTTTTTTTTTGTCAAAAGATGCTTATATTATAACATAACCTATTTGTATGACTTAACGTTTATGTAAAAAAAAACAATATGTTTTCATCCAAATCATTTTAATATTTGCGACGATTTGAATTTTTACACAAAATTTCGAATGCGAAAGGAATTTTTATTTTGGAAAAAATTCGCCCACGAATACAACACAAAACGAACTGGTATGCTGTTTTTTAAATAATAAGTATTTCAACTAAGCAGTAATGTATCTTTTTTTTAGGAATAGTACATTATCTTCAGAAATAATGTTTTTTTTAAGGAGAAGTTTTCAAAGCTACTACTAGCAAAGTAGTGAAATTAGTGTCACACAAAATTGCTTTGTTGCGTGAAGAATTCATTAAATTTCCAACAACTGACGTCGAAAAGGCGCAAGTTAAAGAAAATTTTTATAACATTACGCGGTTTCCGAGAGTGTTTGCTGCTTTACATACATACACGGTTACATATACAGGCTGGAAACAGATTTATCGAACGTGGGGCAAGTATGGTGAGAAATTTTTCTCAGGATCAATGTGATCTCTGACACTTTTTGATCAATAATATTTCATTTTTAAATCGCGTTACCATGGATCTGCAATATTTTTGTGTTTGTCAGATTAAATACCCCTGTCGCAGCATCTGCATAACATAGCGAATTTCCAAATTTTAGGGACTGGCGGATCTCATCTAAGAACTGTACCTATTTAAAATAGTTTAGCTTTCTAAGAGTAAAAGATTTTTTAAAATCGGCTGGGTAATTAGTTTTGATATTTTTGGGACCCAAGAACCCGAACGGACTTTGTGCAGCATAGTTGTATCCATCTAAAATAATTTAGTTCTCTAACAGTGAAAAAATTTTCAAAATCGGTCGGTTAGTTTATTTTTTACAATAATGGGAACAGTAAACCCTGGCGGAAATCATACAACATAACCTTTATTCATCTAAAATAATTTTAGTAAAAAGTTTATCCTAACAGTAAAAAACGGGTCCTAGGGATCTCATATAACTTATGGTAGTCCGTAAGGTTCTTGTGGACATCATTTAATTACTTAATGAATTCAAATACTTTAACTTACTAACGGTGAAAAAATTTTCAAAATTTTCGACATTCGCTAAAAAAATCATTGAAAAATATTTGATATGTTTCGATCAATTAATGGTCAACATCAGCAAATAAAAGTTACTCAAATCGAAGAAAAGAATGAGTTATTTGTCCGTAGAAATTAAAATACAAATTCTGAAAACGAGCAAAGAAATATTGAAAAAACTAGATCGGCAAAACATTCTGACAAATAACACTACCCAACTAATACTTGCCAATTTGAATGAAACTTAACATACTTATTAAACAGCGAAAAATATTAAATACGTGTTTTTTTATTTCGGCTAAATACGCTTTTTAGGGGTAGAAAACACCATTCAACCTCTGTAGATGAAAACAGTTATAGCTAGATATTTTTGAAACGACATATTTTCTGAAAAAAGGGCTGAGTACCAAATTTGTAGAATTTGAAGCGATGCACTTGATAGTGACCCTGAAATCGATTTTCAAGGTCAGTTGAAATGATTAGCCATTGCCGAAGTTTGACCATATCCTGTACCTATAAGCAGTAATTTCATGTATTGACTCAATCTATCTTCAAAGTTGATTTATAGAAAAAATTAGAAGAAAACATTTTTGTAAGTAATTTTAGAAGTAAAGTTAAGAAAAGATTTAATATCACTCTAATTGTAAGTTAAACATTAACTTTATGTTATATTATAAATTTTCAAAATTTTTTAAAATTTTTATTGCTACTCTATAGTTATCATATTAGGAATTCAATTGAACATATGATTAACTATTATTTTTCCGATTGCGATTGAGCAAGTATTTTTCAAAATTACTTCTTGATCACTTATTTTCTATCTTGCATGTGAAATTCGTTCGAATATACTTTGAACCATTTAGGGGTGAAAAGTAAGCTACTCCTTTTGAAAAATATTAAATGATTTTCAAATGACTTTGGAAATTGACCTCAAGGTCAACTTCAAAGTCATCATCAAGTGCTTCACTTTGAATTCTATAACTTTGGTCCTAAGCACTTTTTTCAGAAAATATATCGTACCATAATCCACTTCTATGTTGATTCCTGGTCTCTTTTCCTGCGTTTCTAATATTTATGTCAATAAAAAATGTGCTACCGTAGACAAGGATGAATAGGTACGCATTCAGACTTCACACCGTATTTTTTTGTATTTATTTTATGAGTACCTAATCTTTAATATATTAAAAATTTACGCGAAGATGGTCACTTTATCAGCAGTATCCAAAAAAATTTAAAAATATTGGTGGTTTTTGAAAAATTAACAAAAATCGTATAATTTCTTCTCTGTGAAAAATTGGGATCAAAAGAGACGAGAAAAGAGTAAATGGGGACAACCGGTAGGGTCGACCAAAATAACGGACCCGATTTTTTTCATCTGACACAGTCGCCATTTAAGAAGTGAAATTACCCCTCAAAATTAGGGTGAAATTTCAATTTTGCTAGATTACTTGAAAACTGCGGCAGATAAAGAAAAATTTTAAATTGACACAACACTTCATTTTTAGAGAGCTTTCTACTGATATATACAAAGCTAGAGTCGGACCTACTAGAGGGGATATTTTGGTAAATTTGGGGGTAAAAAAAGTTGTATAAGCGTTTTTCCTAACATCTAAAACAAAAACAAGAGCCTTATCACCATTTTTTCTAAGCATTAAAAGCTGGTTTATATTCGATTTCTATTGAAAACTCAATTAGACTGCATGTTAAAAGTGAGCAAAAATTAAACCTGCAATAACTTTTAAACGCTGTAGTGAATCTAATTTAAATTTTCACAGTCGATTAAATTTAGAAAAACCATTATTCGCACAAATTTTCATAAGACTGTCACCATTTTTAAGTACCTCCATAATATCCTTAACTTGTAGCTATGGTATAATTATCAAAATTTTTTGCAGGTTTCTTACTAATCATACAACATGTAATGATTCATACAACATACAACACATAATTCCTGAGTAGCCCTAAATAATGCGTGTCAAACACGCACTTGACGACTTTTTATGTATTGTATAAGCAGTTGTAGTGATAACTATTATTTGGCAAAGATAACTATTTATTTACCTCATAGTTTGTTATACAACGCAATTATTCACGAATTTCTAATTTTATGTACTTTTGTCTCCGATTGTACCTCTCAAACATCCTTAATTCCTCTACCGCATTTTAAATATAAAATATCTTGTGATTTGGAGACGTGACTGTCTTTTATATTAAAAGTGCTACAACTGACACTGCTCTTCCCTATATGATTTAACTTAAAATGTAGTTTTTCTTTATCTTACCTTTTAGTTTTAATCATTGAGAATTTTTACTAAAATTATTTATGATGTATTCACTATAACGGTCATAGTAAAACTAGATGAGTCATTTAAATGTGCTAGGGTCTAGCTGCTCCACAACATGTGACTGGCAGCCACGTCCAGAAACTTCCGAACTATCAACTTTCATACATTTCTCAATACTTCAAAGTTAACAATGAAAATCAGAATTCGCTCTTCAGATGGCTGTACCTCAAAAACTATTTAAGATACGCACTTGAAATTTTAGTATGTTATTTTTAAAGGTGCCTAGCTCAATTATGAACTTTTGTGACAAAACACTTTTTGAGTATTCATTCTACATTTTGATACTTTATTTTGGACACAATTAATTTATAATAAATTTTGCCAACTGTGTCGTTATACTAACGGAGGTAATTGTTATTTTATTAAATTTATTTGAGAAAATCTTCATATTTATTGCTACAAGTTATATATTTTACATACCAAAATTTATCTATTTTACTTTACTATACAAAAAACAGTAACAAAAGAATGATAATCAGATCTCGTAAATATGTTGAGAATTTAATATAACACAATTTTTTTTTTGTCTATGACTTTCAGAAACTAGGTATTCAAATTTTTAAGTTACGAACATAATACAATAAACTCTAATAAATTTCCTACGAGTCTTATAAAAATTGTAAACAATAAATTTTAAAAACAAAGGAGGAATTACAATTCGAAAAAAGAGAACTAGTAAATCACAAATCAAAATATGAAAACAAAAAAAAAACTACAGAACTACATATACAAGCAAATAAATCAAATTTCTTTTTATGTGAACGAAAAAAAAAAAAATAACAGAAAAACAGACACATAAAATAATAATTATCTATAACGAATTACAAAATGTAAAAGAAGGGGGCACTGTACAACAGACACCCTATGTTATACACCGCCACTGATAGATATTGTTCAACGAGTAGGGAATGGAATTTTCTTGAACAAATAAATTGTATAAAAAATTTTCTGGGTGTCTAACCCATAAATTTGAAGGAAAACTGCTAACAAACGATGTCAATCATATTAATATTATTAATAGATTTGAGCGTTACTTTATGGTATTCCATATTTGTAAATAATAAACAAATATTTTACTTTGCAAAATATTTGTTTATTATTTACATATTAATATTGTTCTTAATATCAACAACTTAAAATTACAGTTTTCCTACTTTTTAAAACTTAAGTAATAATAATACTTTAAAAGTTACTTTGGGCAAATCAAATAAATTGAACAATATAAAATGCAAAAGCCAGTTAATATAATTTTGGTACTAGCCGGATCACCCTCGCTTTGCTCAGGAAAAGTCTGCGGACTTTTGTTACGTCATGTACTTAAATATACGTAATAGTCATGCACCAGTTATTCAATAAAAGAAAACTCGTCATTCTAGTTTTTTTATTTTATTTAAAACATAATTACATTATTCTACTTAATATTTGCTTAGGGAGCGTCTATAAACTACGTAGTTCCATTTTAGCCAATTTCGACCCCGCCCCCCCGCATGTAGACTACAGGTGAGTTTTACCTTGACTCCTCCCCCCTCCCCCGCATGTAGACTACAAGTGAGTTTTACCTTGACTCCTCCCCCCTCCCCCATAGGAGAGCGTAGTTTTTTTGTTACTAATTCTAAAAGACATCAATTAAAATAATAACCTTTTTATTATAAAAATTTATGAAAATTAAAGCACTGTTTCGCAGTGTAGCCGAATATACACTCAAAAAACACGTCCCCTGACAGTAGGAATTTTAATATAAAGACTGTGTGACCACATGGTTGCATAATTTGCTTGAGGAAGTTTTGTTAAATTCAAAATATCCGAAATGTTAAGCACCTCATAAGGAATTCAAGATTATTCATGAATTTTCACATTCAAATTCATATTTAACTGTTCCAAATAAAACTACGTAGCTCGTACTGTTTAACTACGTACTGTTTAACTGTTCCAAATAAAACTACGTAGCTCGACTTTGACTACCCCCTTCCTCTATGTAGTCCAGCGTAGCTTTTTGCATAACCCCTCGCTCCTCCCAATTAGGCTACGTAGTTTATGGACGCTCCCTTATAAACCACATTTATTGTTTTATTAGTTGATAAGTAAATATATGAATTTTTTGGGCTTCCTAATCTGGAGCAAGCTACGTATAACTGGCCCTGAAAAAAGTGCGATTTTTTTAAATTGTACCACAATTTATTCAAATCGATTTATAAAATTTGTGATAACAATTAATTCTAATTTTTTTTTAAATACTTACTATGCCTACTTGCATATTATTACTATGAAAATAAATAATTTCAAACGTACTCAAATCCCTAAAAAGCACATCCTGAATACTAACTCAACACATATACAAAATTTCAGCCCTCTAGGCTTATTTAGAGAGTTTCTAGGCGTATCAAACGCACCAAAAAGCACGAGGAACCATGACATTTTGGCGTAAAAATCTTAGAGATAAGAGTTAAAAATTGAAACACCCAAAAGGCACACCCTGGATACTAACTCAATCCGAATACAAAATTTCGGTCCTCCAGGTTTCCTTGGGGGAGGGGGGAGGGTTGTAGGCGTGACACAAAAAACGAAAATGTTGAAAAAACATCAAATTTTGGTGTAAAAGGTCTATAACACTCAGGAATATTCTAGAACCTTCTCGAACACTGTAGATGTAGGGCTTTCAGGAAAAAGGTGTGACAGTCTGTAACGTTCTGATCAGATGTCAGGACTCGATTAACAGCTGCTTTATTGACTTTCCATGTGAAGTTCTTTTGACCCCCATATCTTCGAAACCATTCCATGCAGCTAAAAACGGAAACATGGATGGAGTATGGAAGGCTACCATACAATATAACACTTATGGGACTGCGGGGTTGAAAAATGTTTGCATTTCTTTCTATCGCATAGTGTTTGTTAATGCTAAGCCCTAAGATAGATTTCTTTAAAGGAAATATAGCGAACAAAATTATCATAGTAACTAGTACATGTGCAAATAGCATCATTGTGGAATATTAACCGAAAAAACGTTTTTAGGTATCCTATATTTTCTCCCGAGAGCTGTAAAAACTAGTTACTCAGGAATGCTGACTTCATGTACGGCCAATACACACTTGGCAATTTTTTTAATTTCTAAGATTTATTATAGTCAACATTTTCCACATTCGGTCCATTGCAGCCTGTAGATTTTTGAGTTGCATCTTTAAAATTGAATTTCACCTTCTCCAGTTGTATACGATTAATTTGAATGAACATAAGAGAATTATATCAAAAACTTTTGTTGTTAATTCATCACAATGATTTACTATCAACAGTAGAGATGGCTGCTGCTCGGATACACATATTCATACATACTTCATACATACATACATACAAACCTATACAAAAAGGGTGTCTTTTTCTCTCTTTAAAACTACAATAGGTATGATGGTGTTTGTTGTGTTGTTTTTGTTCGTTCATAACGAAACCGCTTCTCAGTTCCTTTATAAATAATAACACACACACATAATATGTACGTATGTGAATGTATACGGACGGGAAGGTTTCCTACTATACATATATATAGCAACCGTGTATTCCCTTTTTTTTAAATTTTAGTATAACTAGTAATTTAAGACATGATATGGATGTAAATTATAAAACTTATGACGGAAAGCCAATAACATATATACAGACAAGTTGGGACGTAGAAATATAATTTAATGTATGGACGGAAAGCGTAGCGACGCGATGGTAGTCAGAGCGCCGTGCCACCGACGACCACGGATGGATGGATGGTGTCGTAGTGGTACGTACGTAGTTAGTAATAGTGAGTCAGTCGTAGGTAGGTAGTCGATTTTCATAGCTCTGCTACTCTTCATTTGGTTCTGTTTCTGGTGCGATGTTTTTGGATCGTAACGGAATACGTACGTAGATAGATGGTGGAGGAGAAGGAAAAACATGATAGATGAAAAATTTAGCAAGGAAAACAATCATAAAATATTGTTATTTATATTCCTGTGAAAGAAAAAATTAAATTTATTCACATGAATTTAATAAATTTTTATGACAAAATATGAGAAACAGAAAAACAATAATTTTAAATTTTTTTAGTTTTTTTTTTTTCGTTTGGGTACGAATTATACTTCCATACATTAAGGAAATGGAATTTATTTTTATGTAATAATAATAATTTTTAAAAAAATGTAAAAAAGATTTGTAAAGTTAATTTTTATCATTTTGTTACAGGTTTTGTACTCCAAATTTTCCCTTTTGCAAATCAAGTTCAACTTTTTATAAATCAAGTACCTATTTCTTCGTACCTTATTATTTTTCTTTTTCTTTAAGTATTTGTTTTACACCATTTATTCCAAAATGGTTCTCTTGGAGCAGTTTAGACTAGTAACTTAACAGAAGTATTCTCAGATGTAACTGGTACAAGAGTGTTACTAATCTAAAATTATCAAATCGGTTTCCTGAAAAGCTTCTTCAATGGGATTTGTCATTGGGAAATATGGAATTTATGTTTTGTCTCAACAAGAATACTGCCTAATTTTTGTGCACACTTGCATTATCTGAGATTGATCACATTCAGTCTTTAATATGTGGTCTTCTAATTTTCGAATTGTAGAGGGTTTTCCAGAAAACGAGGAAAATGCGGCTCTCTTACAAAATTTTTATAAATAATTTAATCACAAAGGGGATAGCTTGGTCTTTCTGTATTCCTACTGCTATTTGTTGCAGGATCAAAAATACCGTTTTTTGTTTAACCGCAAATATCTCCTAAAATAATTATCGTAAGAAGGGTTTTAAATAAAGGAATTAAAGCTAAAAGTACACTCTAAAAAAATACGACACATAACATCATTTCAAAAATTTTTCTGTACGTCGTGTGCATAGGTTGGACGACGCAAGTTTATTTGGTGCCCTAGGTGAAATATCTTTTGACGCCCCCGAACTTGATAAACTATTATTTAGACATAATTATAATTAAAAGTCATACAATGAATCTTAAACTTTTAACATATAAAAATTTTTCACGAAGTATATTAACACAATTAAATTAGTACTTAATGCTTATTTATTTACAATAAATTATTTATAAAACATTAATAAAACAAAAGCTGAGAAAACAAAGGTATAACAAAACAGAAAAGAAACAACTGAAGATTATAATTTACTTTTCCTAGAAAATATAAGAACTAGTTCATTAAAAACGATGATTTGCGCTAATTACTAAATTACGCTAAATACCGGTCTTTTGTGCGTTATTGTTGTAGGCTGAAACCATTTCCATTATTAACTGGAATAACATTAGATCGTGTAATATGAAATCGCGTTCTCCGACCACTTAGCTGACCATGTAATGAAGATAAACATCGATACTTTTTTGAGCATTACAGAAATGTATAAAAGCAATTATCTAATTGTAAATAGAAATCTTTTAGCCCGGAATCATGTTCCCTATTATCTGGAATAATATAACCTTGGTCGTGTAATATGAATTGTCGCTTCTCGACCACTTGGTTCGACCATGTAATTTAGGTAAATATCGACACTTTTTAAGCATTAGAGAAATGTTTAAAAAAACTACTTATCTCTGATGATTTCTGTAAATGAGCTATGTTTGGTGTACAGTTTATACGGATTTGTTGACGTGGTCAAGTGTTAAAAGGTGCCTGGGGAATAAAGATGTCGATTTTAAATCGATTAATTGAAAATCGATTAATCGAAGCTTAAAAAATCGATTCTTTTTTCGATTTCTTTCATTTGAATCGATTCATGAATCGATTATTAAAAGTAAGGGATCGATAACCGATTTTTTCCAAAAATAATTTCATTTTAACTGTAATTCTACAAAGAAACATGTGTTAAAGTGAAACACCAAAACGTTATTGTTAATTGTCACTTTTGCTCGTTGTTATCAACGAACCCCTCATAACTACAAATATACACGCACTATTCTGTCCAGTAGAAGACTATTAATACAAAAGGAAGGAAGACCATCTGTCTGGCAAACGATCCCTTTCCCACAAAAACTACTTATTTAGAAAACATTTTTTTGTCAGATTGTTTGAAATTTTTGAATAAACTTGGTTCATTCCGTGGTATTCGTCCTACATAGTCAATTGCGTTATTTGCTATAATTATAATTGAAAAGTTAACCCATCGCCTTTACAAATATAATGTAAGACGTTTTTGTACACGATACTACCCATCTACTATCAATTAAGCCCCTTAACAAAAATTATAAGCTAATTTTATTAAACTTTTCAAAATTTTGATGATTTACTATTATTATTTATATTTATTTATATGGACGGTCTATCAATTTGGTCATTTGCGTCCACTTGATTTTTTAGATCTCTCTCACAGAATCAATTTTTTTTTAGCCGATTTTTTTTTTGAACCGATTTTTTTAATTTCGATTTAAATCGATCCAAAAATCGGTCTTTTTTTGGACAATCGACATCTCCACTGGGGATGTTTACTGCGTAGTCGCGTCGACTATATACCTAGTAGGGGAGAAGTGGCATGAAAGGGACGTTTTTGTTTTAAGCGTTCTAGTAAATAAACGAGATAACAAATTAAATATTTACGAACGGAATTAGAAACTTCAGTTATCTTATTTTTGAAAAAAAATCCAATAATAAACATTTCTTTGTTATTAGTTGTAATTTTTCTCAGTTTTTAAAAAAGTGCATTTTGTCCCTTTCATCACGATTGGTTTGTATCTCTTATCTGGCTTCACATTTCACACTTCAATAAAAAAAAAAAAAAATTGACCTTTTTCGAGACCGTAATAAATTTTATGACTTTTTTTGGTAAAAATATTTTATCCTTTTAAATTTTCAATATTTTTAAATTGCGTTAAAAAAAAAGTTTAAGTTCTGTATCGGTTTATATGTAACTTAACTAAAAATTAATATCTAAATAATATTATAAATGTGAAAGTTTGGATGTTTAGATGTTTAAATTTGTTCGATGTTTAAATTTTATCCCGGTTGCAAGTTCTTGAGGGATACAAAAACAATTATTCAAACACACCCCAAAAAACAAAACTCAATTCGATGAAATTTGGTACACTGACATTATTTATCCTGAGTTAACAAATAGGATAATCTTATCCCGACTAAAGGTTCCTGTAGGATGACTGAACCGAATTCGATTAAATAAAATATAGAGACACTATTTACTATGAGCACATGTAGCTAGAATTTTAATAACACGTAGAATAGTTTTATCCCGATTGAATGGTTCCCAGGGGATGCAAAAGAAATTCCAAAATCATGTACAAATAATTAAACAGAATTTGATAAAATTTTGTACACAGACATGATTAATCCTGAATTAACGCATAGGCTAATCTTATCCTGATTAAAGGTTCCTGTAGGATGACTGAATCGAATTTGATAAAATTTAATATACAAACGTTATTTACTACGAACACATATATAGTAATAATTTTGAAATAGTTTTAGTCGGGATAGTTTAATCCCGATTGAAGGTTTCCGGGGGAAGAAGGGGGGACACAAGGGGGGGGGGCTTAATTCAATGCGGGTGAAGCCGCGGGTCAGACTTAGTTATATTATAAAAATGTGTTGAAATGATTATGGAAATTCATAGTGAATGCAATAGCAATAATAATACATAGGATAGTTTTATCCCAATTGAAGGTTCCCGGTGGAAACAAAATCAACTGCTAAATCACATCCAACTAACTAAATCGAAGTCGATGAAATTTATAGTACACACAGAGACACTATTTACCCTGATCTAACACATGGTGTAATCTTATCCCGATTAAATGTTCCTGTGGGATTCAATATTATTTAATTATAATAACAGCAAAAAATCAGAGATCCTTTGATCCTTTGAAAATTTGAAAAACTTGTAGTGCGATTTTAAACCATTTTTGAGCAATTTACATAGCCATATTTTCAAAACGGGGGTGGGGCAGAATTTAATTAATAATATTCGATATTTTCGTAATTATATAGTTAATTTAATTCCCAAAGAATGAATGTAGTAATTATTTACTGTCCTATAACTGGATTAAAATTGGATTTTTCCGCTATATTCAAATTCTCAGAAAAATATTACCTGAAACTATACATATATACTTAGTTTTTAGGGATTTGCAATTGTCTGTAATAATTACCTACAGTGTGGACTTGAAAATTTCGGACGTAAAAAAAACATATGAATTGCATCCCGCGGTCACAGGGTACATTTGTCCTCACTAAAGAGTAGAAGCATGATTCCTAACTCAGAAGAATTGTTTTATAATTATATAGAAGTAATAAAATACTTTTTTCCACAATAAAATTTCCTCGTCTGTCTGTCGGTTTGTTTGCCCCGTCTGTCTGTCATGTCTTACCGTGTGTCTTGTCTGTATGTCAGTCCTGTCCTATTAACTGGCTGTATGTTCTGTGTCTGTCTATCCGTTTAGTCCTACAGTCTGTCTGTCAGTCATTCCTGTTTGCTTGTTCGTCTGTCTGTATTTTAATTTTATCCTGTCTGTCTGGCTGTCTTTTTTGTCTGCCCGTCAAATCCTGTCTGCCTGTTTATCCTGTCTGTCTTGTATAATAGTCCTGTCTGTCCGTCTACCAGTCCTGTCTGTCTGTTAATCGGTCTTGTCTGTTTGTCAGTCGGTCCCATCTGTCTGTCTACTAGTCCTTTGTCTGTCAATGTCTGTATATCCATTTTCTCCTATTTGTATGTTTGTGTTTTCTGTCTTTTTGTCCGTCTGTTCATTAGTCTACCCAGTCTGTCTGTCTGTTTGTATTCCTCCCTGCTTATTTGTTTGCCTTCTGTCATCTGTCCTCTATAAATTAACACACTTGGCGGATTTTCATACTTGACAAGGTCTTTTAAAGGCCGCTTTTGGTAAGTGGAATAATTATTCTGTGTAATAATTTTCAGTAATTTTTTCATTTACCTTTAGTGGCTTTTAAAAATAATAACATGCTGTATGAAAATTAGGTCCCGTGCATGCACACAAAGTTCTGTGTATAATTAACCCTTAATTACTGACGTGTAATTTTGTTACGTTGCTACAGACGTACGTATTGTGACGTAACATAGTAACATCAAAGTATGTTATGAAAAAGAAAATTATTTTAAATTATTAACTGTTATGGAAATCATTACGCTATAAAAATTATCATAAATTATTTACTTAGTTTACTTATCATAGTTATTTCAATTTCAAATAAGAAAAAATTATTTATTAAAATTATTAAATTTACCTAATAAAATTACTGCTATGTCAGAAAAATCAGCCGATAAAATAAAGTTCACAATCTAATTGGCATTTTGAAATTCCCAACTTTAATGCAAGCAGTATCAAGGATCTATGATTTTTTGCTTCGTCACATATAAATCCATATTGAACTTAAACTTCTTTTTAACTTAATTTAAAAATATTGAAAAATTTAAAAGGATAAAATATTTTTACCAAAAAAAGTCATAAAATTTATTACGGTCTCGAAAAAGGTCAATTTTTTTTTTTTTTATTGAAGTGTGAAATGTGAAGCCAGATAAGAGACTGAACCCATAGACTGTATTGAAAGGGACATGATAATTTATGAATCGGGTAATATTAAATATCATTCATGTTGTTCAAATTTCCACCTTAACATAAGACATACGGTTCATACTACTGCGCAGGTCACCTTACTGAACTACATATTAATAAATTTGATTCAATAATGGAAATAACCAAATGATTTCAGTAATCGATGATTATTAATTGCGTGATTTTAGTAATCGATAATTAAAATCATTGTTTTTTATTTGATTATTTTTGTTCGAAATTTTTAAACAAGAAGAATGTTTTAAAAAAATTAATTATTAACATTAAGAAAACACAATAATAGGGGAAAAACTGTGACATGTGAATATTCAAATAAAACTAATTCGAAATTACTAGTCTTAAAAGTAGTCCCTTTCATAACTTGTTTGCTCTGTCCCTTTCATAAATATCATACCCAAATTAAAAATTTAACCTTTAAATCTACAATTTTATTTAAAAGATATCTGATCTGTTGTTTTCCTCTAGTTGAAAGAATAACTAATTGTATATAACTAGAAACATTTCAAAAAATATTTACAGTATATCAGAAAACGATCCGAAAATTTTTTAAAAAAATTACTTTGGAACATAAAAAAATTTACAAGGACAGTATTACCATGTTTTAAATGACAGTAGCTTGAAGTCAGGATCAAACATATCTGTATTGGTGGTGCCACACAACACCAATACGTTTGATTTGGCGGGATTTGTATTTAGCGCATAATTTGAATTGTCCCCTTCAGTACGCGTCCCTTTCATACCACTTCTCCTCTATTAATATTTAAGTAAGAATAATCTGCTAATTGTCGAAATTTTTGAAAGTAGGGGGTATGTTTCCAATATCTACATATTTTATATAGTTCATTGTTTCTTATACAACTACATTATTTTACATTTGATGATAAGCTGCTTTTTAAACTAGTTCAAATCAACTTTAAAATCAAATTGTGATAGACAAATATGTTTTGTATATAAACGTTTTGATTATTTAAAATATATACACATATTCAGACATATTGGTAGGCTATATACATGAACTATATACAAAATTTTGTTTTAAAATGATATTGTTTAATTGAAAAGTGAACAATCATAATTTCCCATGAAAATGATGATATATCGATACGTACAGTTTCAATATGTTATATTTTATAATTTAATTATAACGTATTTCAAAATGAAAATATGAAAATTTTCGAAAATCAATATAGCGAACAGCAGGTCAACTAATGCTAGCATTAGCGAGGACTAGTGCTCTAACATCACATCATCATAGTGTAACTAGCAAACACATTATTTCAATGCAACGCCGCCATATTATACAATAATAATAAAACATTGGAAATTTAACAAAATATTATTACTACAGCAAAGTAATCATTATTATTATTATTTATGTTTAATGTATATATTAGTGATGGGGTATGACATCTAGTTATCGTGCCGAATTGTGATCGATTGTTATTCCCATATATAAGAAATATTTAAGACATTTTGAAATACATATAGGCCCCAGACCTGTATAGTTAAGTCATTAACCTTGAAAATAATTTTTTAAGTAAATACTTGTTTATATAATTTACAATTTGAATAGAAGCAAGTGATCTATCCCAAAAGCTTATAGATAAGTTCCTTATAGTCTTTTTCCGATTTTGAGATAAATAAAAATGAAATTTTAACTAATTTTCTCTCTATGGTTGACACTTACAAGGACTTGGATATTCCACTTCATAACTTTAAAATTTTGTTTTCAAAACTACTAAAGTAGTGGAAGCATTATGATCACTTTCGAAGTATGAAATTTTATTTCCCCCCTAAATGAAAATTTTCACACGCGTTTTACGTTTTCGAATTTCCAGAAAAATTCTGATATTTTATAGTTCTGCATCTGTCTACGTGTTCGTCTGCGTCCAAAGATCTCAACAAGTGTCATAACTTTGGAACTATTCGAATTGTTTTTGATGAAATTTATTGATAAAAGTGATGCGCTACGGTTCCTAACCAAAGTAATATTAACCACGATGTTACAGAGAAATTCTATTGAATACTGATATTTTACTTATTACTAGTCCCACCTTGCACAAATTTTGAACGTATTTAGGGGTTATACCATATAGTTCCCTTTAAATTTCATTACAATCAGAACAATGATGGTTAATGCTTCTTTGCAAAGTATGTTAAAAATAATGGATGTGTGGAATGGGCCTCCTGTTTTTCCTGTTACTATAAAAAACAAAAAAAAAAAACAAAAACAAAAAAAGAAACAAAGCTTCCATAAGTACATAGCGGCTTAACAACAGATTGATAATCTATGGGGCACTAATATCCGCCCTTTATTAAAGACACTTTTTTCAAGAAATTATTATAATTATAAAAATAATTAAAAATTAATAATAAAAATATTTTTGTATTATAGTGTTATTAATCGTAAAAAAATTCATTACCATTCCCCCATCCTATCCATCCGAAAAAAATTGCGAAAATTTACCATTTTTCAACCGATCGCACCGTGATGGTAGGTACCTTAAAGAAAAATATTTTCGTAATTTCTATAGCTGTATAACCGATTCGAAAAAGTCAAAAATAGTTTTCTCTTGTTTTAAAGTTATGCATGAGTCAAACATGGCGCTTATAAGACAGAATAGTTAAGAAATTATGCATTTGAAGCACAAAAGTCTCAAAGTGTGTTACGAGTACGAAGCTATATTCCATCCCATTGGGAGTGTATTTATCATTTGAATTAAACTTGTTGATTTTTGAGAAATATTATGGAAAGAACATCGAAACATTGATGTGACAATTTTCTAAAAATTCATTTTGAGTAGGTATTAATAATTTGGCGCCCAACTTGGTCCCAATTTTATTTTTATTTTTAAGGTATGATTTTTTTGTAGCTTACATTTTATATTAGTTAAGAAATTTTTTTAAATGAGAAGGAGCTCATTTTCAGAGTCATAAATCTACATTTAACATTTTCACAAAAGAAATTGAGAACAAACAATAATTCAGTCTTGTGTCTCATCATGAATTATTATTATTTATGCATAGTAAGTAGGTATGTATGAATGCCTGTATGTATGTATACGATATTTTATTTACAAACTGTCATTAACAGAAATGAGTGTTTGCGGTTTTATAATACGATATGATACCACTATTATAAGAGCAAACCTAACGTAGTATCTATTTGTCTGTCCGTCCGTCCGTTGGCTCATCTCTGTGTTCAATATCATTCCACACACCTATGGTAGGTACGTGTACGTACCAATGATCAGGCAGACCTAGTAGAGGTGCCTATTATATGTACCTATTATCATCATCTATCCTAAAACCGACCCAATATTAATTATTATCAATTACAATTAGCTAGAACAAAGTATACGATAAACATACCTACGTAGGTATAGGTAACTTGAGAAGAATAATTGTACCTCCGAAAATGAGATACGTAATGATTACTTAACAAAAGAATTAACCAACCAATACCCACGGTAGTGTTCCGTAGCTAAAGTTTTTAACAACTTTATAGGGACATTTAATTTGTTCCAAATGAAATGAAAGAATGATACTAGTCGAAAAGCTGACGGCACTCGAATTCACAGAATTTCTTAAAAGTTGAAATTTATATATTTATTATAGGGAAAGTTTAGGTGATTATTATAATAAGGAATTTTCGGAATAAATGATCACCGTGTTACACCAAAAATTTTTTGTTTTTTATTGGCTACGTACGTTTCGAGAATAAAATCTCATCTTCAGGTCATAATCTTAAAATATTAAAAACAAACATATTAAAGTAATAAACAGTAATATAATAAATCAAAATACTTACAATTTTTTTCCAAAAAACAAATGAATATGAAGGATTATTATAGTTATTAAGATAAAGAATTTTTAAAAAATTACACAATTTTACAGTCAAAAAAATAAATATCTAAATTAAGATAAAAGTTTTTAAGAAAATTACATTGTTGAAAAAATAAATAAAATAAAATACTTTTTAATAGTATTAAGTCAAACATTGAAATGAATTAAAAATAAAAAAATTGCAAAATTACAAAAAATTGAAATAGACAAAATAGCCCACAGATGTACTTTATTATATCAACTATGTTTTATAGAGAATAATAATAAGTTTATGTAAGTGGATATTATTAATAGCACATTTAAGTTTATTTTTGTTTATGTTTTCATATGTTTTGACATGATGGTTTATAAAGTGTCAGATTTTCATTTTCAATTTCATTATTAACATTTTCCGTTGAGAAAATCCATAGGGTTTCCAGGTTCAATCTTTTTCTGTAGTTTCTGTAGTTTCTTTAATTTATATATTTGTACCCAATGTAAACGTGTTACCATTAGTAGTTATCTCTAGTTCGAGGCACTGGTGGATCCTCAAAGTTTCAATGTACCAGCAAAGAGTATTTTATAAATGTTAAAAATTTGTCAGGTTAAAGCCTATAAAGTCTCAGGCAGTACATAGTAGAAATTGCTTGGACAAATGCCAGTCTGCATTGTTATTGTGAAAACCGGATCAGTTAAAGAGTTTTATAAAAGTTAAAATTTTTCAGGATATAATTTACGAAAATTACAGTTAGACTTCGTTCTCGTGAGACAGAGCTAGTCAGCACTTTTAAAGGTTGTTGACTGGCTCCTCCTCACAAGAATGAGGTCTGATTGTAATTACCACAAACTGTGTTAAATAGATAATCATATTACATAATTTTAGCTCTTATAAAACTCTCTAAGCGATACAGTTTTTGCAACAATCGAATGCAGATCAAATTTTGTATAAATAACTTCTAGGAATCGTTGGCTGGGCGTGTCCCGTCAGCCCACGGTCTGACTGGTGCTTTTCAATTTTCTAGTCCATATCCCGACAAACACAAAGTACAAAGGTACAGCAACTACATATCTCTATAATGAAATCTGCAGTGTGCACTTCTGTGATCGTTAGGCTACTTAGTAGTCACTCTCTCAGTGGCAGTCGATGAGTGTAGGTCAGGGGTCGGCAACCTTTTTTGGATGGCGGGCCATTTAAAAAATAATAATTTTTAGCGAACCGCACACTCAAATATTTTTCAATGTAGTATGTGGCTTAAGTAGATTTTTTAAACTATTCGAAAATTCACCTATTAGAGTCACTGTCTTGATGCTACTTGAGCCCGGAACTATGATAGAAATAATTTATTTTGAAGCCTCTAGAAGCCAAAAATGACATTCACTAAAATTTACATATCTCTCGAACGAAAAATTCCGTTTTTACGAAATTTGGTAAAAATATTGGAAGTTCAAAAAGTCAGACACGTCCGATGCCTGGAATGAATTTTTAGGCATTTTTACCTAAACAATTTTTGTGAAAAAAGAGAGTTTTTTGTCCCAATTTCCTCTAGTTTTTGCCACATTTTCTTACACCGTTGGAAAGAGGAGAAAATAATCACATAAAAAGAGTTTTCGAAAAATAATTCTATGTCAAGCAGTTTCCGAAAAAGACTAATTTTTGTAAACGGAAATTCGCTATATTATGCAGGATACAGCGACAGGGGTATTTTTCTTTTCACACAACTTAATATAAATATTATTAAAAATCAACATGAGGGAAAATTTTTAGTAAGAGTTTTATTTATATGTTATAAAACATCGGAAAAAAGTATACCTAAAGTATGCCTAAAGTATACCTAAAGTATACCTCAACTCTGCATAGGCAGAGCAAATTGTTCGAAAAGTTATATTACTTGGCGGGCTGCATAAAAGCTTACAAAGGGCCGCAGGTTGCCGCCCCTGGTATAGGTCAATCATAGGTCAATTGATTTGATTGTTGTATTGATTGTGTTGGCTTTGTAGAACCCCCACACGGAGTCACATACATGCGTGTGGTATCATACATATGTATGGGACAGAACGGCCACGTGACGGCTACCACCGTCACGTGGTAGCCGTTAACTGGCCGCCGATAACTAACCCAAAGACAGCTAACACAAAGACAGCTAACACAAACGATAACTAACCAACGATAGTTGGTTAGTTATCCAACGATAACTAACACAAAGACAGTTTATCGCACAAATACAAAGTAAACTCAGTGCACGTATATATTTTCTATCGCTTACTGGTTACACTGGTTCCAGTAGTATAGAGATAAATATGTTGTCTCTACTTCTCTGTGCTGACAAACTTTCAGCTTTCATAAAATTATTTGATAGTATCACATTTTACTATAACTTTGAAGGTCCATCAGTGCCCGCCGAACTAGAGGTCCTAACCGTACTAATGTATACACTGAAAACGAATAAAAATATAAATTTCAACTTTTATAGAAACGATTGATCTCGGGCGTCGTCATTCGTCAGCTCTCCGCCTATACACGTCTTATTTTCTTCAAATAACAAGTGTTTTTGTTTTTTATGTGTTTAGGATTGGGCATGTAGATCTAGTAAATGTAAAAAATGAGTTAAAGAGAACTTGATAGAATCGAAGAGAGCCCAATTTAGGCAACTAGAAACGTAGCTGTTAAATTTGGTGAAGACATAGCTAGTGAAAGAACGGCACAGCAATATGTTTCCCTTTTCGATTTTTATCTCATTGTTAGATACTGCTAATTTTTTTCGTTCTCGTTCTTTTACGCAGCTTGGAGGCGCTATTATTTTTGTCACAATGTATTATAACAACTAGCTATCATCATAAAACACAAATAATAACACATTGTGTCACTTGGACGTTGTAACAAAATGATCTACTGCCATGAGCACTTTTGTACACCGGTAATATATTAATAGATTCATTGCGTAGCGTATGGAATCGTGCAATCACATACTAGCCACATACATATGTACATATTGCTAGTTATTTTAATATCTGTAAAAGGTGTGTGAATTAGTCTATTGTGTTTTAATGTGAAATGATTTATTTGACCGTTTGGTTGTTAGTTTGAGTGAAATTTTCGTAAAAAAGATTATAATAAATATTATCTAAATCTAAATGAAAGCAAGATTTCAGTTCAGGATAAAATCTGAATTTACTTTTTATTTTTGATACACTTCTGTTTAGAGAGAACATGTTTTTCCGCTAATTAGTTTAAATAAAATCTGCTTATTCTTGCCAAGAGAGTTTTTTTTTTCGATCAAGCTTTTTCGCATCATTAAGTGTATCGCTCTATTTTATAGTAGTACTTCGTTTTATTAATCATCGACGTTGTACACATAAAACAACAGTAATTTCAAATAGCTAAATGAAAGTTACATATTCGTACAAATATGATGATGTGTAGAGAGATGATACATCATATTATTATTGCTCTTCTACACACTTTTATTATGTATTGTTTTGTCGCTGTTATGATCAAACAGAATATACCGGATGTTTAAGGAATAACATTAGATACAGACATAAATGTATGAATCTGTAATCGAATTAAGTTTATTTTCAATACGGAGTTTTTATAGAGGCATAATAATATTTACAATTAGAACCGGCCCGGTTAAGAGCAGGGCTCGGTGCCAAGATAATTTGCGGAGCCTTGAAACAAAAGTTACTGGCCTTTGCTACTTTTACGTTGCACCAATTCGTTCAGTCTGTGGGAGGATGACCTACATGGAAACAATTTGGCAATTCTTTACAAAAAATAGATCCTTACGAGACTGTCATAATTCAATAAAGTTATCGGCATAATAGGTTTTCGGCATATATAAAATTTTTAAATACAAAATTTCAGCTGAAAATAAACTTTTGGACGTAATGCATAGTTTCTTTCGCTTTTTATATTATAAAATTACAATTTTACTGAAAAAACGCATATTTATATGTGATTTTTATTTCGTTTTCATCAATCTTTAATATAGAGTCATCCTAACCTTACCACAATTGGCGTTTAACCGCTATAAGCTTACTACTTAAGCTTACTGCGTTAACTTACTACTTTTGGTATATAACTGCTGTGATCCTACTAATACTTTTAGTACAGAACTGTTATGATGTTACTACTTTTGGTATAGAACCACTATAACCATATTAATTTAGCTATAGAACCATTGTAACTTTATCACTTTTGGTATGGAACGGCTGTGGTCTTACTATACTTTTATAAAGCCAATGTAACCTTACTTATTTTTGGTACAGAACCGCTGTAATTTTACTACTTTTGATATAGAATCACTAAATAATTTGATGGATAAAATTACTGAAGAGTTAAATCCATCTTAAACAACGGTAGATTCGATGTAATATTTCATTATCTTCAGCCTTGAAAAGTATCTTTCTGTAGATATAAATATAATGGTAATAGTTTAATTGATGAAGTTAATAAATACAGTTTTAATAACAAAATTTGCTGGGCTAAAATCCATCCTTCACGTCCCCGTTCGTGCCCGGCGGGCAACTGTTAGCTTCGGCTAGCAGGCTGACGAGGCTCTGGTACTGTGTTTCGACAAGAATGATCGCGTGGAGGGGACGATGTTGTATCCCCCGAGTGAGTGTTGTGCCTGCGTCAGTTTGATTTGGTTAAATTGGTACCTTGACCGGAATTCAATGCGTCGTCAGTGCTGTCTACTCCATGGGCGTGATCTTCGGAGTCCGACGAGACCGTTCAGACGAGTTGAAATGTGTGATGTTACATCTGTGATTTTGTTTAACCTATCTGTGATACTTTTATATCTGTGATACTTGTTATGCCACTTGGGATTTTCATGCCTGCCGTGGTATTGTCTAGCTGCTCGGTCTGTGATATTTCCCTGGCCTTGTTCTTGTCATTTCGATGGGTAGGAATGCGGCTCCCGACGCACTCGTTCTCATGGGCCACACGTACGAGTCGACGTCTGCCCGAACAGCTTGAGCGAGCTCGCCCAGTAAGGAGACGTCGTCGTCCCTCGTACGGATGCGTTCGTGGGCGTTGATATGGCGGCTTCCGCCCCGTCGAAGTGATACGGACACAGGTCAGATGTTGACTTTGTGATACTCTGTGGCATTGTCCCGTTCTCTGTAGCCTCGACTCGGACGAACGTGGCCTAGTCATCGTACCGGTCTCCCGTGTAGGTTGACCCCGACATCTGACAGAACGGCACATGTACCCAGTAATCAGTTATCTGACAGAACAGTACATGTTGCTCAGTAATCAGATGTCACTGTCCCTACACGTGTGAGTTCCTAGGTGTTGACGAAGCCATTTCGGAATTGTTGAGACTATGGGGAGCGGAATCGTGCCACAGAGCAAGAAATTTATTTTTTTTTAAATCTGTGATATTGTTGTTTTTATTTTTTAATAAGATTATTTTAATTTGTTTTGTTTTAACGATGTACCACCGAGGGCCTTTTCCACCCGAGGTGGTACATCATTTCTTTCTATTCTTATCTGTGATATTTTATTGTGCCGCTGTGGGCTTGCCGTTGTGGCCCCTCAGCGGTTTTGTTTTTAACTACTTATTGCGGCACTGGTCGGCCTGTGGCTTCCCAGTGACGTAATAAGATTTTCCTCTTATTTTCTTTTTTTGTGATATTATTGTGATGTTGTTTTATTGTGATATTTTTACTCAGATTTCTCCACTCCGAGGCCCTTTACACCTCGGAGTTTCATCGTTGGTTTTCAGTCCTTGGTGACCGGACGTTCTGGCTAGTACTTAGCGTACCGCCACCAAGGAATGTCCGCTCGTTATGAAGGCCTGGGATGGCAGGGCTCATCGGTGAATTTTATCATGTGTATGTTTGTCCGTTGTCTAATGCATTTATGTGTTCCTGTCTATATGTGTCGTTTTTATCATTTTCCCCGTTTTGGCGGCGCATGCCCTTTGTAGGCGATGCCGCCGGGTGCTGCTGACCGTGCCATCCACCGGCTGCAGTACCCCAATTTTAAGTAAAAAAAAAAAAAAAATAACAAAATTTGGATACAATTCAAATAAATATTTTAAAATAAATATTGTATATGTATACTTATTTCTAAAACTTACTTATTTTCTAGAACGCAAACTCTACGACAAATTTTGATTTTGTTAAATAAATAAATCAATATTTACAAAATTAGTTATCCACATGGGGCCTAGAAAATGTGGGGCTTAGTGCAGTACATCACTTGAACCACGGCTCGGCGGTCGTGTTTACAATACGGGTGCCTTAAAATAAATTCCCGCAGGCGGATCTTGATTAAGTTAGACGAATTATGTAGTAGCATTAGATAAGCAGAATGCTATCGTCAAATTTAGAAAATTACGCGTATTTTAGGGGGAGTGGTCCAAAAACGAAACATTCCAAAGGACAAATCCGAATGTGGACCGAATGGTATCGATTAATTATTTTCTTGGTGCCGCGACTAGTGAACCGTAGACAGTTCAACTACGACAGTTCAACCCCGACATTCCAACTGACAACAGATCAACCTAACGACAGATCGACCGACGACAGATCAATCGACGACAATTCAACCTAACGACATTTTAACTGAAGACAATTTAACCGTTGTACAATCTATTAACTAATAAGAACAAAATTATTTGAATTTTATCTAGCAATGAAATTTTCCTCCCTTGAGACTTGAGACTAAATAAGTATTTATATAGTCTCAAGTTTCAAGGGCGACTCTTTACACAATTAATGGTATACTATTTGGTTCGATTGTGTTGGATTTGATTACCTTTCGTTGAATTCGATTCGTTTAGGTGTTGTTTGGTTAGGTTAATCTGTTATGTTGTATTTGGTTACGTTAGGCTGGGTTTGTTTATAATATGCTGAATTCGGTTAGTTTAGGCTGGTTTTGATTAGGTCAGGTCGGATTTGTTTACAATTTGTTGAGTTCGATTAGTTTAAGTTGGTTAGGTTAGGTTGGGTTTGCTTATAATTTGTTGATTTCGGTTAGTTCAAGCTGGGTTTAGTTAGGTTTATATATAATTTATTGAGTTCAGTTAGTTTAGTATGAGTTTGATCAGTTTTGTTTCATTCGGTTGTGTTTGGTTAGGATAGGTTGGGTTTATCTATAATTTGTTGAGTTCGGTTAGTTTAAGCTAGTTTTGGTTAGGTTAGGTTGGGTTTGCTTATAATTTATTGAGTGCGGTTAGTTCAGGTTAGGTTTGGTTATGTTAGGTTGTTTTATATTAGGTTAGAATGAGTTTGTTTATAATTTATTGAATTCGGTGAGCTCAGGCTGGTTTTGGTTAGGTTAGGTTGGGTTTGTTTATAATTTACTGAGTTGGGTTAGTTCAGGTTCGGTTTGGTTACGTTAGGTTCTATTAGGTTAGGTTATGATGGGTTTATCTATAATTTATTGAATTCGATTAGTTTAGGTTGGGCTTGTTTAAGTCAGGTTTTATTTGGTTAAGTTGCGCTTGGTTAGGTTAGGTTACTTTTATTTATGATTTGTTGAGTTTGATTAGTTTAGGTTGGGTTTGGTTAGGTTAGGTTGGATTTGTTTATAGTTTATTGAGTTGGGATAGTTTAGGTTGGAGTTAGTTAATTTATATATTAGTGTTAAGCAGTTAAAATGTCCTGTGGTTTAACTGTTCTACGGTTCAATTGTCGTTTGGTTTAACTGTCGTTAGGCTGAACTGTCGTGAGGTTGAATTGTCATCGGCTAATCTGTCGTTAGGCGGAATTGTTGTAGGTTGATCCGTCGTTAGGTTAAACTGTCGTCGGTCGAACTGTTGCAGTTTAACTGTCGCGGTTGAACTGTCCGCGGTTTACTTGTTACAGAACCGTTTTCTTTTTGGTATCTAAATAAGTCGTTATAAAACGACAAAATTTTTTGTCATTTTCGTTTATTAATCATAAGAAGCACTATAATTTGAGATAATTTGAAAATTAAATGATGAAATGAGAAAGTTCGCTATTTATTCGAAATATTATGAAGTACAAGCATACTCGTATATCAGTTAACATGAAAAGTAGAATGGTGCTTTACAAGCTAACTGGAATTTTTTTTAATTTTGTTGAAGTTTGAGTAGAGTTCATGTGATCTCAATTTGTTTGGTAGTTTTTTAATGGCAACAAGCGCAATTTCCTCTTTACCACAAACTAATATTTACATAACTCTGGTTTAGAGCAGAGGTGGCTACCCCAAATGATCTTGCGTGCCACTTTGGAAGCGTATCATAATTCCGTGGGCCGCATATAAAATTATGTGTTCCCATATTAGATTGAGCTAATCCACTATTTGTAATGTATTTTTTTTTAATACATTGGTTTTCACTGTGATGAATCTCGCGGGCCAAAAAATGTTCAAGGCCAGCCGCGGGTTGACTACTTAGAGGATTCCTATGTTGGCAATTTTATTAGAGACATTCATCTCAGAAACGGCAAGCGTTTGAACATAATATTTTTACTAAATGGTTTTTTTTTTATTTCCGAAAGAATTTTACATTACAAAATTTTCCAAAATTACTCTCTTTTACACTCTGTATATAGAAGTTATGTTATTATATATATACATACGTAAATGGTCAAAATGTCATTTTATAAAATATATAGATGAATCATGAATGAGTGAGTGAATGAATGTTATATCGTATTATGGTGATGTTGCCTTGTTGTATGTGAGTTGTGTATGAACATACTAGTTATTATTATTATTCGAATAGCCCATTAAAAGCCAGTTTGATTTACAAAACCATAAAATTGATTTATTACTATTAATATGTATGTATAAGTATATAATCACATGTATATATGTGTACCGTATGTTTCAAAAGTAACGCAATATTGAGAAACTATTCATATAATTAACTAGAAAGAATAGACTTATCAAAGCAAAACTACATTGTTACATGATATTGCTTTAAAAAGGAAAACAAAAATTGAAGCTCAAGAATATAATCCCAAATTTTCAGAGCGATATTCAAAGTGCTTCGTTAGTTTTAGCGTCTGCACATAAAACGCGCGTAAGAGCGTAAATATGTAGGTATAGATATACATATATACATGCCGAAGTAGTTACGTTTTTATTATCACATACCAAAATTTTTAAACACATTTTTCTCGAAACACCATTTTTAAAATTTGATTTTTTTTAAACTGGTATAAATTAGTCAGTTTGTCAGTTGTTACCTTTTTATTTTTTATTTTTTTTTTTTTTTGGTTCATCAACATTATACGTTTGCTAACAAGGATAATTTTTGGAAAAATAACCACCAAATGTACTACTTTAAAAACTTTAGTTTTAATTTTCTCTTTATTTTTGTTTATATTTTATGAAATACAGACCTGATGAGGGCCGATATAGGCCGAAACGTACGTCGTACCAAATAAAGAGAAAATTAAAACTAAATTTTTTAAAGTAGAACATTTGGTGGTTATTTTTCCAAAAATTATCCTCATTATAAATATTCTCCACCTAAAACTTCCCTTTATACATTTGCTAACGGAATGAAGAAAATTTTTTTTAATGTTTCTGTTTATAATTGATAATTAGAGTGCCCACCATTTGAGGACTCGTGGAGTGACACGTTCGAATAAAAGACTTCTGCAGCCGCCATTTTTATATATATTGAAACAAAACCAAAATTATATTGCAACACTTTAAGATCATAGTAACAATATAGATCTATTTTTTCTTTGTTAAAAAATTCCCGAAACTGTCTACGGATACAGCTATTTTACTATATGGTCAATCACGCGATATCGCGTGACAAATATTAAGAACATAAAATATTTGGCCATCTCATAAAGTCTATATTTTTAGCTTGGAAATGAAAGTGTAAAGATTATTGTGTTTGAGGTTGCACTGGAATTGTGACAATAGGTATGATGTGTGTGCATATTGCTATTGTATTTATGGAAGCTAATATGATATGTTGTGTTTGTTTCGAATATGCGTCATAAAATCCCCCACAATAAAATAAAACACTATATGTTGGTGGGGGATGGACGAAACGGAAAGTGGGGTAACGTGGTAGAAATTAATATAAAAATGTTTATTTGAATTTAATTAAAAATTATGATTACTGTTATTTAGTATTGTCTATCGTAAAATTATAGGTATAGTAGAATCATTCAGTCTATTCATGTTAGTACTATCTGATTTGAATATTTTTTTATTTTGATAAATTCAGACAAAAAAACATACAGGGACACAATTAAAATAGAATAATTCACTAGAAATTGAGAATTTAATCAAAAGGAGAGGCCTCACTTTACATAGAAAATCGACCTGTCTTAAAAATTCAAATAACTGGTTTTTCTTAACATCTATTAGTACTGTTCGATATACAATAGAACCTCTGTTAACTGGACAGCAGTGTCACATAAAAATATGTCCGGCTAACAGAGGTGTCCGTTTAACAGAGGTAGAGTAAATAATAGCATTAAATAATGTAGTATTCCTAACTAATTTTTTAATTCAAAATTTTTTTTAAATTCAGATCAATTTCATGAACGAATTTAGGTACCTATACAAAAATATAACGTTTATAAATGCATAAAAAAAAGCTAGTATATGAACAATTTAAAAAGTTAAAATATGAACAATTATACCTAGCCCATATCGGTATACGTACGCCTAGACGTACTTGCGTTCGGTTAATGGAGGTAATAATGTACTAAATAATATGTCTTTGTCAAAAAAATTTTGTGTTCGCGGTCGGTTAGCAGAGGGTCCGCTTAAGGGAGTGATGAATGTATTGGATTTAGTATAGCACGCCATTGTCATAGAAAATTTGTCTGGCTATAGGAGGGGTCTGGGTAAGAGAGGTGTCCGTTATCAGTGGTTCTATTGTATTTCTGAATACCGTTTGTAACGGACTGTGCTGGAAATGGATACACTTATGTTTTTTGAGATGTTGAATACGAATTTTATACACTAGTCATTTTTACTACTACATCTACCAACAATTCTAAACTAACTTAATCTAAATTAATCTAAAATAAAATAAACTAACCTAAAGTAACCTAACCCAACCCACCAAATACTAATATTTAGATAAAAAGTAATACAGAATCGATTTTTTGACAATATTTGACGATATAAATTACCAAAAAAATGATGTTTTTCCCAATTATGGTCATTTGTGGTCATCCGATTCGTAATCAGCCGTTCGAAAACATAAGTATACCCATTTTCAGCGCAATCCGGGGAAGACGATATTTGGAAGTACAACCGTTCTATTATTTCGAAAAAGGAAGGACAGGAAATCGTGAACTGGTGATGCAGTAATAAAACTTACAAGGTCCTATAAAATATTTGTCTATTTTATGTTTTAAAACTTCCACACTTATAAATTAATATATGTAAATAGATTTCTACATTTATAGGTACGTATTAATATTATAGGTATACGTAAAATAATATTAAGTTATACGCATTCAAATAATAATAAAAATTCATCTGACGTAGTTAAAAATTTTCTGTACTTATAATTCAGAACTTGGTAATTAGAACTTGTTCTATGATTTTCTTTTTTTACTGTATGGTAACAACGAAAATCAATGTAAATATATGTTCGTGTTTCGATCCATTGCTGTACGCGAAAATTAGTAGGAAGGATGCTAAAATACACATAGTATATAAAATAAAGACAGTTAAGTTTATGTGGCCATTTTTCGAAATAATACGCTTAATAGATGTTAACAAAGCTAGTATTTTAATTTTTGAGACAAGTCGATTTTTCATGTAAAATGAAACCTTTAGATTCTTTTTAAAAAAATCTAGATACGTGCCTGATTAAATTCCTTACGTCACGTTGATTACTGAATATAAATCAAAGAAAATTATTTTCGCTATACTTCCAAAACAATTTTTCCTTTAAGACTAATTTTTGAACAGTGGCTTATTAAAGTGGCTTTTAGCATTTAAACTTAAATGAGTTTTCATAACATGTATAAAATCTATGACAGCATTATTCTTACAAAGTTTAGTTATAAAAGTATGCAACTAAGTAATTATAGTACAATTATATAGCGATTTTTCGGTAATTTCTTTTTATGAAGTTTTCTGAGTACTGTTTAAACATTTTGGAATTCAGATTAATAAAATGTAGATTTACCAGTATGTTTGTTTCGGATCGAAATTTTCGGTGATTAGTATAAAAAAAGAAATAAGAAAAGCACTGATGTAACTATACTCCAGAACTGTAATAATCAGGGCTGGGAAAAATTGTTGTCTACACATTATTGTTATTACTTGTGGTTCCCCATTTTTTTTTTTTGTTAAATTAAAAATTGCTCATGCAAACTAAAAAAGTTAGTGTTTTTTTCTTATAATTCGTTTGCAAGGTTTTATTATACTAATTTTAACCATTTAAAATAGAAAATGAAAAATGGTTTCCAAAAATGCATTTAAAATATAAAATGGAAAATGGTTTTGCTGAACATATTTAAAATAGAAAATGGAAAATAGCTATTTAAAATGGATTATAAAATACAAAATGTTTTTTTTTTTTTTACTTTTTTATACTATAAATCTTTTATTGTTTTTTATATTAATAAAAAAAAAAGTTAAAAAAATGTCAAGCGTATTGAAATTATATGAGGGCAGTCCTTTGAGAAAATTTTATAAAGTTTGCATGATATGAAAACGAAATTTAACTCTTGAAATATTGTTACTCAAAAACATTGTAAAATTTAATTCAGCCTTGACATAATCAAACTTTGACTACGCTACAACTGCGACTTCTAAATTATGAAAATCATCTACTCGAAATACCAAAACATTTCTCATCGACGTGTCTTAAAGATAATAGCACACTACTTGAGTCAGAAAAATTTGATTTGAGAGAACTGCAGTTCTAGTAACAAATTTAATTCAAGTGACATTGAAACTCGAATTATAAAAAATTTGAGTCAATTGAATCGATTTACATTTAGCATAATTTGTTAGACTGAGTTTAATTCGAGTTCTATGATTGTCATAAGTGTCATACATATACACATAAATTTGAGTGTACATGTATTTTCATTTTAAATGCAAAATGGATTCAAATTTCCATTTTAAATACAAAATGGAAAATGGTTTGATCGAACTTATTTAAAATAGAAAATGCAAAATTCCATTTTGTATTTTAAATACATATTTAAAATGAAATCATTTTAAATAGTTCCCAGCCCTGATAATAATTATATATAAGTTTATAGTAATATTTATATCTTTACAGCTCTCTGAAACAACTAAATTAGACAATGTAAACATTTAACGCGGAGCTTCTTTCAAAATTCGTCATAGTTAATGCCACAAACAATACAATAATTATTTTTGCACAAAAACTATGGCAATAAGAAAACAAGTACTGGGACAAGTTAATAACATAATTTTTTTATGCTTCACAGTGCATGTTATTTGTAAATGAATGCCATCTTGTAAGAGTTTCTTCATCTAAACAACATAAAATTTCAAAAAGTAAATAAACTAACTTTTAATTGTTGTCTACACATTATTGTTATTACTTGTGGTTCACCATTTTTTTTTTTTTTTGTTAAATTAAAAATTGCTCATGCAAACTAAAAAAGTTAGTGTTTTTTTCTTATAATTCGTTTGCAAGGTTTTATTATACTAATTTTAAAATACTTGCTGTTAAGCTGTTAACGATATTGTTAGCGTATACAAAACAAAGGAATATTCGTTAAACTTTTCATAAAGGTATTCTAGGATAGTCTATGTGTCACGGAACATTGGTGTTTCGCTAGAAATTTTAAGTGCTCCGCGAAAAAATGTTTAAAAAAGGTGTCTGAAAATAATTATGCTCGTCATCTATATTTGAACTAGTGTCCCCTAGAAATTTCAGAGCTTAAAAGTGCTCCATGATGAAAAAAGTTTGCGAAATTTTATAATTTCATAACTGTCCTGTTTCGGTCTAGGGAAGCTAACTAGTGAAATATGTAGGGGATTTTCGATAAGTTAATTCAGATATTTTCTATAAACAAGTGATTGTTTTTCTTTTTTCTTGATCCAAAGTTGTTACTTTTACTTCAAATGCTCGCCAATCAGAATTCAATATTTTTAAAATCTGCTTTGTGTTTTACTAGCTGTAACGATATAGATTAAGAGGATATTTTTTTATTTTGTTACAGATTCAAATTTTCACCAGCCACACTGCGTGCCTTAAAGCGTTTCAAAGTCTACCTTTCTAGGGGGTATAGCCCCGGCGCTACCATTTGGGCAATATTTATCAATATGTTTTTTAAAGATACTTCAATTTGTGCCTAATAACATATTTTAGAATAGTAAATATTTCATTAATACATTTCCTCCCTCCAAAAAAAAAAAAGAAAAATGTAAAAAATACACTCGTTTTTGGTGGCGTTACAAATAGTGATGAGCAAAATTAGTCTTGGTCTTGCATTTTTTGTAAGAGCAAGACCAAGACCAAGACTATGTATACCAAGAGCAAGACCAAGACTATAAGTATGGCTGCAAGACCAATACCAAGACTCCAGTGAGCAAGTCCAAGAGGAAAGCAAGAAAAAAGCAAGACTAAGAGTAAACTATTTAAATTGTTTGAAAGTATAATTAATACTGTAAAGAGAAAAATTCTGATTTTAGAAGGAAAAAATTCGGTAATAAAAAAATACAAGAAAGTGCAAGATTTTTTAGCAATACCAAGACTGCATTTTGTAAAACCAAGACTAAGACCAAGACTCAAACTGCTCTAGCAAGACCAAGACCAAGATTCTAAATGCCCGAACAAGACTGCCAAGTCTTGGTCTTGGTCTTGCATTTGCTCATCACTAGTTACAAATGATGAACTTTTTCGAAATTTAATAGTTGTTAAGTTCTAGTGCACTAATCACTTTAAATGCATATACTACTTAGGTATTAATAGACAGACAACGAAACAACAAACAATAGCCATTAACAAAACAATACATAATAATAATATTTTCTAGCGCCCATGTCCTACGTCGCACAAGACATTACATGTCATAGGTACTCTAGCTAGTCGTCTGCGTATACGCCAAGTGTATACGTTACATATTTTAACATATATATTCAATTCACATTCATAAACAAACTGTGCAATATAATAACAACAATACATCGCTCGTACAGAATATTTTGCATACTTATAAATCAATTTTTATATTGTTTCATACTATGTATGTGGTTTACTTGTTGGTTATGCACAGAACATTATAGAAACAGTCTACATATAAAAATCTGTCGTTCGTAGGTTGCAATGAGCTGCAATTTACACCGCTTTTGATTTAGTCTACTACTGTTTGTCACATCGTTCACATAACAGAAGAAGACAGTTAACGCGATTGTTAAGTCATGGTTTGAACATTGTTACCAGATACATACATACAGTAGAACTACAGTACATATACATATGTATACCCGCAACAGGTACATGTGAGATACATAGTGTTGAGACCCTACTGTATTCACATTGCGTACGGCATAACGGGGTGCTACTTTACCTAACACAATACCACCTGCACACACAGAAGGGCTTCAACACAAGCACCAGTTCAGTCGGCGACCAGGTGGAGCAGTAGTGAAGCAGCCGGACCACAGATGCTAAGGTCCCGGGTTCAATCCCCATCAGCGACGACGATCCACATTTAATTTTTTTTTTAGTAACTTTTAGCGAATTTCCAAAACTGGAAATTCAGCTTTTACGCCAGGTGTCATGGTGCGACCTAAGCCCGAGACCATATCAGAAATATGTTTTGAGGTCCCTAGAATACGAAAATGATATTCACTAAAATTTATATATATATATATATATATATATATATATATATATATATATATATATATATATATATATATATATATATATATATATATATATATATATGTATCCGCGCGATAACTCTCGAACGAAACGTTTAATGCTTATGAAATTTTGTGTGCGAATTCGATTTTCCAAATCGTTGGATGAGTTCGTTAGCCAGACACGTCGGATGCCCAGAAGTAGGTTTTCCGGGCGTTTTTTGTCAACAAAATGAGTTTTTTGCCAGAATTAAGCAATTTTTCAATTTTTTTTTACACCAAGCCATAGTAAAAGGTAAAATGCATAAAAAATGTTTTTATACCGTTGCTCTAAATTATTTACTTTTCGAGAAAAACTAGGAAATATGTCGTTCTCCATTTCACTCGCACTCGCATTCTTTTTTTTTCTGTCTCATTTTTTGCGAGCTAAATTCGAAAAAAACCGCTTTATAAGTAGCGTGTCATGATTTTTTTAATCCAATTTAACGATTCGGCTATATTCTATTTCTCTGTCAGTTAAATGTTTTTATAATGTATCTCTGTTCCATTGTTTTTGACAAAAATACTCCCGAAGATATCTGTTATGTGATATGATCAGAATTTAGATTATATTTACACCTTCCTAAAATTAATAAGAGTTTGCTTCAATCGTATAAAAATTACGTTAAATCATATTCAAACAATAATATTTTTACGTAATTTTCTATCCAATTGACAATACAGTTATGATTAGAATTGTATAATCAGAGTATTCTAATATTAAATAATTTTGCACATTCAATTTTTTTTTTTTAATAAAGAAAAATTTTTTTAAATTTTGACACATTCTTTTATGAAATTTCGATTAAGAAATATTAAAAAATTTTAAAGTGAATCATTTAAAAAGAGTTAAAAATAAATTAAAAAGGAAACATTTCTCTATTTTAACATATTTGTAAAGAAAATTTTACAGTTTACTTACAGTTTTTTGAAAAAATGTAATAACATTTTTACATACAATAAAGATTATATTTGAACGGTAGGAAATCCACAAATTTTTTTTTATTTCTTTAATTAATTATTAAATTTGGTTTTAGAAGAAAATCTTCGTCTAGTTCGCTCCAAGCCGAAAGTATAGCCACTAATAAGGACATTCCACTGTTAAAATAAATGGAAAATATATTGAAATTTATTTAATGAAAGCCATTCTTACACATTTTTAAAATATCCTTTTGAATTATATAACAAATAAAATCTGTGTAAAAAAATCTAATTGACGTGTTTTTTCTCAATTTTCTAATATTAAGTAAGGCTCGTTAGTTAGGGAGTGATTGTGTCAAAATTTTAATATAAAATATGGTAATTTTAACCCTCTTTAAAAGAACATTTCGATTTTAACAATAAAAAAATTTTAAAAAGTGTTTTCGTTTTTCCCGGATTACCAAAAACTGTTCATAGGCATATCTGTGACTAAAGTTGCCTCCCTTTCTTAAGAAAATAAAGTATTTTTAAAATTTTGTGCAAAAAAATAAAACACAATTAACGAAAAAAAAGTACGCGTTCCCATATTTTTAAGATTTTGTAGTACAAGAAAATCCTTATAAATTCATCATATCTGTTATTGCATTTACTAGCTTTTCCGCAATTTAATAAACAGTATCGTTTTGATTTTTTAAACTCATTTAAGACATTTATTGTTAGTGAGACATATTTGAATTATTTTCCTAACTAATAAATTAAATTCTGTAGACTGATGTTTTTGTAGATAAAAAAAATCTAGGTAACGTCTGTATTAGACAAAAGTCTGAAAATGGACGTAGAATCTCACTGTTATTAATTATTATGTCTTAGTCTTTTGAAAAATTATTTTTTGAACTAAAATAAGAATAGGAGGAATATAAACTTAGGAGTAAACGACGGGGGTATATAAACTTTATTTTAGATTCTACGTTTATTTTTACAGAAAATCATCAAGTACCTATTATTTCTTTTTTGAATGTATAAATACAAAAAGTTCGAAATTATTTTATATTAGAATTTCAATTTTGGTCGACCCTACGGGTTGTCCCCATTTACTCTTTTCTCGTCTCTTTTGACCCCAATTTTTCATAGAGAAGAAATTATACGATTTTTGTTAATTTTTCAAAAACCACCGATATTTTTAAATTTTTTTGGATACTGCTGATAAAGTGACCATCTTCGCGTAAATTTAACCTTTAATCTTTAATATATTAAAGATTAGGTACTCATAAAATAAATACAAAAAAATACGGTGTGAAGTCTGAATGCGTACCTATTCATCCTTGTCTACGGTAGCATATTTTTTATTGACATAAATATTAGAAACGCAGGAAAAGAGACCAGGAATCAACATAGAAGTGGATTATGGTACGATATATTTTCTGAAAAAAGTGCTTAGGACCAAAGTTATAGAGTTCAAAGTGATGCACTTGATGATGACTTTGAAGTTGACCTTGAGGTCAATTTCCAAAGTCATTTGAAAATCATTTAATATTTTTCAAAAGGAGTAGTTTACTTTTCATCCCTAAATGATTCAATGTATATTCGAACGAATTTCACATGCAAGATAGAAAATAAGTGATCAAGAAGTAATTTTGAAAAATACTTGCTCAATCGCAATCGGAAAAATAATAGTTAATCATATGTTCAATTGAATTCCTAATATGATAACTATAGAGTAGCAATAAAAATTTTAAAAAAATTTGAAAATTTCTAATATAACATAAAGTTAATGTTTAACTTACAATTGGAGTGATATTAAATCTTTTCTTAACTTTACTTCTAAAATTACTTACAAAAATGTTTTCTTCTAATTTTTCCTATAAATTTGCGCCTATTTTTCCATTTCGTCAGGTTTTTATTTTTTTTATTTTAGATAAATAACGCAACAAATCAATTTTGAAGATAGATTGAGTCAATACATGAAATTACTGCTTATAGGTACAGGATATGGTCAAAGTTCGGCAATGGCTAATCATTTTCAACTGACCTTGAAAATCGATTTCAGGGTCACTATCAAGTGCATCGCTTTAAATTCTACAAATTTGGTACTCAGCCCTTTTTTCAGAAAATATGTCGTTTCAAAAATATTTAGCTATAACTGTTTTCATCTACAGAGGTTGAATGGTGTTTTCTACCCCTAAAAAGCGTATTTAGCCGAAATAAAAAAAAAACACGTATTTAATATTTTTCGCTGCTTAATAAGTATGTTAAGTTTCATTCAAATTGGCGAGTATTAGTTGGGTAGTGTTATTTGTCAGAATGTTTTGCCGATCTAGTTTTTTCAATATTTCTTTGCTCGTTTTCAGAATTTGTATTTTAATTTCTAGGGACAAATAACTCATTCTTTTCTTCGATTTGAGTAACTTTTATTTGCTGATGTTGACCATTAATTGATCGAAACATATCAAATATTTTTCAATGATTTTTTTAGCGAATGTCGAAAATTTTGAAAATTTTTTCACCGTTAGTAAGTTAAAGTATTTGAATTCATTAAGTAATTAAATGATGTCCACAAGAACCTTACGGACTACCATAAGTTATATGAGATCCCTAGGACCCGTTTTTTACTGTTAGGATAAACTTTTTACTAAAATTATTTTAGATGAATAAAGGTTATGTTGTATGATTTCCGCCAGGGTTTACTGTTCCCATTATTGTAAAAAATAAACTAACCGACCGATTTTGAAAATTTTTTCACTGTTAGAGAACTAAATTATTTTAGATGGATACAACTATGCTGCACAAAGTCCGTTCGGGTTCTTGGGTCCCAAAAATATCAAAACTAATTACCCAGCCGATTTTAAAAAATCTTTTACTCTTAGAAAGCTATACTATTTTAAATAGGTACAGTTCTTAGATGAGATCCGCCAGTCCCCAAAATTTGGAAATTCGCTATGTTATGTAGATGCTGCGACAGGGGTATTTTTTTTCTTTTTCCACTTTAATGTAATGGTGGAAGTTTCTAGAACCATCGAGAAGTTCTACCACCATCAAGACAACAAATACGTAATCAACACAGCTACAACCAACGTCATCAATCGAAAGAGTATAAAAGCCGGACACGCCAGGCCATTGAAGTCAGTTGAAAGCCGAGTGTTGAAAGGAAAGTGAGATCGAGGAGAGCGGTTATTCGGAATTGCAATCGAGTAGTGGAAACGGAGTGGATAATCAGTCGAGTGGACGACCGTGGACAATCAAAATGGAATTGGAACCATAGTTGGACTTTGAAGAAATATCAATTTCGTTAAATATTGTTATTTCATATTTTAAATTGTTAATAAAGTTGTTGTTCGAAAACTTCTGTTTTATTATTGGGAAAACACACATTGGGAAAGTTGGGTGCTCCAAAAGTGTTCAAGGATCGAAACCAGAGTACCACAACAATAGGATAGGCACATATACTAACGTCCACTACACACATAAAAACACAAACTCCAAATATGTATATAACCATAGAACAGTGGGGAGTTTCGCTGGGACATAATCATGACGTAAAATTTTGGCGACAGCCGTCATGCTAGCTATGATATACCAGCTTAACTTCTATAATGTTCTGTGGTGTTATGTATGATCTTATACGCGCAGCAATGTCTGGCTGACTATAATTGAAAAAATGTGATAGGGGAGACTGGGGCTAAATGTTAAATTATTGGTAAATAATTTAATTTTTTTGAGGTACCTGCTAAATCCTTAAACATATATATGTGAGCACAATTGTTTTGTAGAGAAATTAGTCCTCAACAACTTTTCATGATAAAGTTTGTGATGTTTCCACAAAAATGCATGTTTTTTCCTTTTTTCTAAACTTAAATTTTTTTTTAAATTTAGCCCCATGGTAGGGCTAAATGTTAAATGAGTGAAACTGAATGTTTCAACATATTTTTAGCCTACTGAAATCACTTTTTGAGTTGTATAACGAAGTAAATATGTAAAACGATATGAAAATAATAAATAATGTAAAGAAAAACGCCCACTTATTGAAAAGTACAACTTTTACAAAAAGGAAAATGAAAAAGTATCAGTTTGACTTATTTTTTCTGGACATAAAAGCTACTAAAACATATAAAAAATTTTATAATACAATGATAGCGAATATGTTGGACGACCGTTAAAACCGTTTTCTAAAGCCGTTGAAAATGCCTGAGAAAAGAGAGGAGTGATGTAAAAAATATAACTATTAATAACTAAAACACTTTGCAAAAAAACTTTATTTTACAAAATCTTATGAAATGTTATCATTATTATCAAACAAGTCTTGATCGAAATATTTTATAAGAGTTTCAAAAATAAAAGTGTTTTTTTTTTTTTTTTACAAAGTAAAGGATTACATTTATTAATAGCAAATATTAAAATGTCCTACTTATTGTGCCTACAATCATCAAAACTCGACATATAGCACATCCTTATAGACGAGGTGCTAGCTGACATTAAGTATGTACTGAAAGATGTATAGAATTTGACTTTTGATTATTATTAGAAGGTCTTAGGTGAGTATGAAAACGCATGTCGCCGACCTCTAGCGTGGTCGACAACTTGTGGGGAGGGGGGTAAAGTTGCAAAATAAGCCGATCAGGAAATCGGTTATATGTTGCTTATTATTGACCGTAGAGTGATGATTTTTTTTTTTTTTTTTAGTTTGTTTGCAATGAAATGATCTAAATTTTATGTAATATGCAAACTTTTCATCATTCATTTACCTGATCATTGACCTTGAGATCACGATCAAGTTCATATTCGGATGCAGAATTTTCCGCTCTTTCCATTTCCGGGGTCAAAAGTGGAGGTTGCCATATAAAAAAAGCAGACTTGACCTCGATATGACCTTGAACCTTGACCTTGAGGTCACGGTGAGGTCATAATCGGATGCGCCGTAACAAATGGTGAAACTTTGGCCTTATCATTTATCCCAAAAATGCTTTCCTGCTGAGATTTTTGACTTTTTTATACTTTTGACTAGCCCTGTACCTATATGTACTAAAAATACTTAAATTTTAAGGTTGCCTTCTGTTTTCATTTTTTTACACGAAAACCGTTAGGTACATCAAAAGTTTGCATATAACATAAATTTTAGATCATCTTATTGCAAAAAAATTTTAAAAAAATCATCACTCTACGATCAATAATAAGCAAGATATAAGCGATCTCCCGATCGGCTTTTTCTGCAACTTCACCCCCCCCCCCCCTCAATTTGTCAACCACCCTAGAGGTGACGAGTTTTCAGACTAACCTAAGACCTCCTAACAATAATCAAAAGTCAAATTCTATACCTCTTTCAGTGCATACTCAATGTCACCTAGCACCTGGGCTATTACTATAAAATTATAAATGTAAAAATGAGTTTGCTTGTTTGTTTGACTTTTTACAGCTTAACCTCTCAATCAATCGACTTTATACTTTGCACAGAGGTAGCTTGAGGAACAGAGAATGTTATAGACTACTTTTTACTCCCGGGACAACATTTTGTTTTGAGCGCAAAGTTCCAAGAAAAAAATTGTAGCTTTGAATAGTGACACGATACAAGTTTATTTTATATATATTACTATGATGTCATAATTTTGAACACCACCATAAATTTGTGTTCGTTTACAATTTACCGACGAATTTTCGTGTTGTAGACACAAAGGCACATAATTGATTTTTAGTAGTTGATGGCAAAATAAAATTTCCGGATTATTAAAAATCTTTACAATACTGCTAAAGTCATTAAATGTAAAAGAGAAAATATTTTTTTTTTTGGTTCTAAACAATACGTATGTTAGGCTAAGTTTAAGAAATTTTCTAAGTACTTATCAGTAATATATTGTTTTATGTTTATGACCCTTTAATTTCCTTTCTCTTTCTAATCGTTAAATATCCCAGTCGTAAATTATAAAGTTATACACAAATGATTAATTTTATAGATTAAAATTTTTTTAGAATTTTTTTGCATATGATTTATACTAGTACGGAGACATGAAGTAAGTATCTACTTTAAAGTGTTAAAACGTTGCATTATAATAAAATATACATTTAAATGTACGTGTATTTTGTAGGCACTTAATATAATATTCAAATCATATACAAATAACGCGGATGTATTTATCGAATTTAGTGGTGTTGCGTTGCAAATAAACAAAATATAATATATACTTTATTATTATTGTATCTATCTATCTATATACAGGCTGTTCCGTTGTGATGTATACATACGATTCTCATGTTGACTGATAATATTAAATTTCCATAAGCGACAGATTATGTTTTATGAGTGCTTTGAATTAACTAATGTAAAATATTGCAAAATAACAAGATTGATGGCCGATTGCACCAACATGACTAATCGGCCGTTAAGATGTTAATCCATGATTAATTTTAACTGTAGTTAAAATCTCTGATTATCTGTTGCACACAAAGGTAATTTTTGTTAACTGATGATTAAATCGTCCGTTAAATTAATGGATGGATATTGGTCAATTAAATATTTAATTAGCGTTTAGTGCATATTTTGATGCTAGTTTCAATACTAAGTATCGCTAATATTGATATTTAATAAAAATACTTTTGTAAAGTTTCAATTAAAATAATTTTTTCTATATTCTGTAAAATTTTGGAAACTATTTTATTTTTCCATTTTTAAATTAAAAAATGTCGTTACTGTCGTAAAGTTACAGTTTCAAATTGTTTTACGTAAACATAAATAATATATTTTCTAATATTATATAAATCAAGTTTTCAAACGCTACCTATTTTCAAAATGTGAAAATTTAAATTTTTTTATCTAAGTGATATTATCAACTTACTAGCATTTACTTCCCTTATGTCTAATTTAATGTCCTATAAAAACAAACCAGACATCGTTGCCAGTAAACATTGGCCGGTAACGTACATTAGTATTAACCATTGATAGATTTCAAATGGTGCAATAGACAAATCGGAGTTAGTTAATCTCTGATCTACTAATGGCCATTATTTATGTTCCGATTAAATTAATTTTGGTGCAATTGGCTATGAATATTATAATATCATACTAAGCAGGTTAGCCGAATTCGGTAAACGGATATAATTTCAGCGGCATAGAACTTAATTATCAATAAACTTTCAAAAAAATATATCAATAATTTTCAGTTAAAAGAAATAGTTCTTAAAGCGGCCCTACACGCTCAATAATATTGCACAGAATCCGAGGTTGTACAATATTATGGATCGTCTGTAGGTTATATTGAAGGGTTGTACAATATATTGCGCTGATCAAAAATAGTTTGAAATATATTGTGGAATGAATGAATATTGTAACGTCGGTAGGCTTTGTAGATATTATTGCGCAATACTACTTTATTTGTTTGATTTGTTTGTTATTCTGTAGTCATATTTAATGGCTATTATTTGAACCAGTATGAATTATTAATTTGCATAAGAATAATTATTTATTGCTTTGCAACATCTTTATCACTTAATATTTAAAATTAAACAACAGTTTATTTAAGTACAATTCCTACATTTAGTTTATTGCACAAATTATTGAACTGCGTCCTACATTTAGTTTATTGCACAAATTATTAAATGGCACAAGTTGATTCCACAATATTATTGAGCGTGTGGGGGTCGCTTAAGATTCCTTCTTTCTTTAAAATGTTGTTAAGCTGAAAGTTAAAATTTGTATGATTACCTTTCTCACAATCGTAAATCATAATCGGGAGTGTTTTTGTATTGTATGTAGATATTAAGTAGGTACTATTTTCTATATTTACTATAATTGTATCTATGAAAACAGTATGGTTGTCGTAAGCTGTCGTAAGAAGAATGGGTATCAATTTCTTGAGAGTTCATATAATGGGTATTTGTGTAAATAAAAATATTTTTAATCAAAGTAGGATTGTGACATAATTTTTTCTTACGGTAATTCAGTGTTAACAGTTAACATATTTCAATTTTAAATATTATCGAGTGCTTGTGAAACATTACTACGTATGAAGAAGTTTTGTCCGAATTTAAACATACGCAGTATTCATATGTTCACTTATCGTTCAGCTAAACTGAAACTTTAAGCACTCGATTTCTTTGGTTAGTATGACCAAAATCCAAATGTAAATTAAAAAATCACAAAGTGATTCAAAAAATTATCAAATTGGATCGGCTAGGAATCAAACCCAGGATCTTCCGGTAACTAGCCAGGTGTCTTGCCACTAGATCAACGTTCCTTTGTTCGACAGACGCCCCAATCCGATAACCATTCAACCACTTATGTGTATTGATACACTCTCTAATGCGAGAAGCAGTTACTATATTTCAATTTCAAATATTATCGAATGCTTGTGAAACATTACTACGTATGACGAACTTTTGTTCGCATTTAAATATACGCAGTATTCATATGTTCACTTATCGTACAGTTAAACTGAAACTTTAAGCACTCGATTTCTTTGGTTAGTATGACCAAAATCCAAATGTAAATTAATAATCACAGTGATTGAAAAAATTTTTATTTTGTGATTTTTAGTTTTACATTTGGATTTTGGATATTTGAAATTGAAATATAGTAACTGTTTCTCGCGTTAGAGAGAGTACCAATACACATAAGTGGTTGAATGGTTTTCGGATTGGGGCGTCTGTCAAACAAAGGATCGTTGGTCTAGTGGCAAGACACCTGGCTAGTTACCGGGAAATCCAGGGTTCGATTCCCAGCCGATCCAATTTGATAATTTTTTCAATCACTTTGTGATTTTTAATTAACAGTTAACATGTAAATCTCATGTAGGTATACATAAAACTGGCACATGCTGTGTATAATGATCCGTACATTGTATGTAGTGTTAGACTTACGTAGACATAGAGTGTGAGGTGTCTTATCGTCTACCTTACGTCACTTCATGCCATATATGTATTTACACCTTAGTTCGCGAATTGTTGTCGCATAATAGATGCACGGATTCTTAATATATTATGTGTGCAGTTTTTAAATTTTTGTTGCGGGTGGAGCATGAATGGCGTTTAAATATCACCACAATGTTAGGTGTTTGATACAAAATATGATTCTTATTTTACTCTTATCTTATTCTGTTCGTTGCTATTACATGTAAAATCTAAGAAAGGTGGAAAATAAATTAAGAATCACTAGAGGTCGCTCCTAAAGTATTTTAGAAACAGATATACGTATCTTTTATCAATTAAACCTGGAAATGAATGTTAAAGAAACCATGTTACTTGATATACCCGAAACAAAATGTTGTGACTACTCCATTCTTCTACTACTTTAGTTTGTTTACAATCGCTTTTAATATTTTATTTTCAGTATCAACAATTTAAAAAAATTATAATAAAATAGAAATTAGATATAATTAAAATTTAAAAAATATACAATTTGGAGGATAATAATGGTCTATTTACTATTTAAAAATGTGTAAAAATAACTCAATTAAAATGGTCGTTATATAAACGAATGTAAACAAAATATCACAAAAATACACTCAAACAGATTGATTCTGATCATTCAAGTCCAATTCTATTTGTTATGTATTCTTTTTTATTGCATTAGTACAATACAAATACAACATAGTGTAACAAAGATAGGAAACATGTTTGGTGGGCCAAAACTAATCTGTTGTACTATATAATATTGTTGGTTTGGTCAAAGACGTATGTCTTGATGATGACCAATACATACTGTTTAATGTCTAAACGATAAACGTAGGCTGTACAGTATGTCGTTACTAACATCTCTTAAAAATGACTGGAATTTCAAAAATGCTAAGCATTCGTTCTACAATTAACTATAGTATGCTTTTGACAGTTCAAAAAACTACATTTTTTTTTACAACTTATGGCAATAAAAACAAAAATATGTAGGCCTTAAAATTTTTGTAGGATTATGTACAAATAACCAAATTTGAATAAAATTTGTAGCTCTCTTTAGGGTCATACGATCAAAGGATTTCCATGACACACAACGCCGGGGGTATAATGCCATGGCCACCATTCTCTCTTTAGGGTTAGTAGAAACTTTATAGTATAAAAGACATGCTTATATTTAAGAAACAGAATAGTATAAAAGACATGCTTATATTTAAGACTGTATTTTAAGATAATCTGGGGGCACGGCAGTGCCTCCGCCAATACGAGGCAAAACAAAATAAACAGGGCACTGCTGTATCTTTTCTCGAAGCAATTCAGCCTATTTTTGGACTTTGATAAATTCATAATACTTAAGGATAATACTTAATCCAGAATAATCTGGATAATACTTAAGAGCTCAAATTATTAGGATAGAATGTAGTCACCAGCCCAATTGCATATACCAAATTTCAGTTTTATAGCTTTACTGCTTTAGATTTTATTAATACGCAAATTTCATCAAATTCGTCACTGATGATCATCAAAAGTATTGAGTACTACTTCCCGAAGTCTTAGAAAGTTGAAATTTGGTATATAGGCTGGGTTTAGCATACAATTAACGAGAAAATTAATAAATCCGTGATTTTCTCTCTTCAACTTCTCATAAATAATACAATATGTTGTAGAAATACTTATGTAAATAAAAACAAAATAAAATTAAAATCAAATCAAAAAGCCCTTGGTTTATTTTTTGTATTTGTAACTAAGAAAAAATTATTTACTTTTCTTGTGACTGAAAAAAATTGGTGATTTTTAAAACTTTGAAAATATTTGACAGAAAATGTCTATTCGATTATTATTCGCTTAATGACGGCAATTTACCTGCTCTATGATACCACATAATTATATTTTAACTTATAGAATTTCAGTTGTTTGCTAATTTATGAATCCAATCTTCTTGCTCATAAATTTCATTTCAATCAAACGCCTAGGTAATTCTCGTCGTATACTATGATTTAATCTTTACTATTGTAAGGAAGAGAAGTGTCTGATGGATATTTAGCTCGTTGATGTATTGCAATGACGGTTATTATTATGTACGAGGCAGATAGAAGAGGCATGAGGTCTATGTAGTTGTAGTGCCTATACATAATATATAGAAGTGTCGCCATTTAACACGTGAGGAGTCATTGAGGCGCGTGAAGGACACGAGGTAATCACATATAACGGGCGCATCGCGTATCAATTTCAATTTACACGTCACATAATAATATTATACCTTACCACCTAACTATATAAGTAAAGTCACGACTGAACAGCGCCACCTACGACGCTAGTCAGTGAATTAATTGTATATGATTTGATGCACCTGGCATTTGCTAAAATATATTTGTGCGGGTACAATTTATACAATAATGTAGTTTTATAATTTTTTTTTTAGAATTTCATTAATTTGGAAATTTACTTTTTGACTTTAAATGTGAGTGACTGGACACTGGTGGAGGCTAAAGACAGCTGATAAAGACTACTATAGTGATCAAAGAGCAGTAAGCAAAATAAATATATAAATACAGTCCGCGCTAAAGAATATTCCCAAACTTTGGATCCTAATTTGGATCTGTTCTTATTCTCCACTCTCAAACTTTACTCCATTTCTTACCTATCATCATGGAAATTCTGGTAGCCTAAATCGATATGCTTCTAGTAAAAAAAAAATATTATGATATCATGTTTAGGGTTGCCACCATAGAACACTAGAAGCCAACTAATATCAAAAAAGTGTAGCTCGCTTGGTGTCATTTGTTGGTCAGTCACAGCTTAAGGCATGTAGTCAGTCGGTGTCAGTCACCGAATCCACTACGATTGTTATGTATTGTAAGACCTTTGTTACTTGAACTGCACGTTGCTGTGTCTCATAATACGTGTTTTGTAATTGTGTGTGTGAATACGCACACAGAAGCAAACATTAAACCAACACCACTGCAGACAGTATGTACCTACACAACATAGTAATGCGAAGTGGGGATGATTTTACGTCACCTGACGGATACAGTTGGAATACTACCTATTATATTTTAGTTTGGCCCCTTGGTTGCCACACTTCTATTAAAAACTTATATTAGGTTTCTAAAAGGGCATAGCCGGGTAAGATAGGGAAAACGGCCCTTGACGCAAAATTGATTGTTTTTATAGGAAATAATACTTCTTAGCCCCAGATACATTCCTGCCAAATTTCAACCCTCCGAGGCTAATAGTTTATGAATACACAAACAGACAAAAATTTTCAAAAAAAATTTTTTTTTGACGAAATTACTGAGCCGATTTATTTGAGTTTAATATATATTGTGTACCCACCTTAGGCGAAGTAATAAAAAAAAAAATTAACGTTATATCTCTTTATTATACTAATTTTTTTAAATTTTTAAATTTAAGAAAATTTTTTTTGCCACTTACGCGTTAGCGACACCCACCATTTTTTGTTCAATAATTTGTCTCTTAGTACTCTATAACATATATTTTTATGGAAAAATTTTAGTTGGTAGAACATAGTAATATTTCAATACAAATGTATGCCATGTTCGGCACTACATATATTACTAATGTATGAAAAGGACTATATAAAGTAAAATATCTACCCTATTTCTAAAACAATATATTTACATATGTTCATAACTACGATAAACTAGTTTAAATTTACAAAAGCCCAACACTATCTGCCGTTTGTCTTTTTTTATCAATAAAACATAATAGACATTGATTTCTCCTTTGTTAGAGTTTTTTCCTTTGTAAGACGTCAAGTGAAACTTTGTAAGCTCATACACCACGTCTTACGATGCCAACAATTTCATACAAAGTTGATTAGCTGTCAAAATAGTATACCAGTTGGTCATTTCGTTATAATTCCCCATGACCCGTCATCGTGTTAACAAAATAAGACAAACGGCAGATAAAGCTAGACGTTTGCCTAAGCTTATTTGTCGTAGTTATGAACGTATGTAATTTTATTACAGAAGAAATCCACTTTCTGCACCTCCTTAAGAAGTGCAACAAAAACATCAAGTGAGAGGAACGAGCTACATATTGCGTACAAATGTACACTACTTTCTTCAAGTTAGTTATATGAACATGTAATAACTACAACAGGTTTTAGCCGGATTGTTGCTATTACTAGACATTGTTGAAGTTTTTTTGTCGAATTTATTAAGTTAATGTTTATTATTATTAAAGCAATATAACATTTAAGACGTATTATTGTTATTATTATTGTCTTTATTTGAATAAAATTTCTAAAACTTATAATTTTTGTTGAGTTAGATATAATTTTAATTAAGGTAAGTATGCTGAAATAATTTTATTGATTTCATTCAAATATTCAGATTCATGGTAAAATTAACCTTGAAAATTATGTTTTCGCAAGTTAAAACGTATTTTTTATAAGAACTCAAAATATATATTTTTTTAGACCGTCACAGGAACTCCAAGAACTGCAACTCAGGGAAGAAGAGAACATTTTATTGCACTCCTTAGAGTTCTACTGTGTTTTAGAAATAAGGCAGATGCTTTACTTTATGGTCCTTTTTATACATAAGTCATATATGTAGTACCGAACATGGCATGCATTTGTATTGAAATATTACTATGTTCTACCAACTAAAATTTTTCCATAAAAATATATGTTATAAAGTACTAAGAGACAAATTATTGATCAAAAAAAGGTGCGTGTCGCTAACGCGTAAGTGCCAAAAATTTAAAAAAATTAGTATAATAAAGGGATATAACGTTAATTTTTTTTTATATTACTTCACCTAAGGTGGGCACACAATATATATTAAACTCAAATAAATCGGGTCAGTAATTTCGTCAAAAAAAATTTTTTTTGGAAATTTTTTTCTGTTTGTGTATTCATAAACTATTAGCCTCGGAGGGTTGAAATTTTACAGGAATGTATCTGGGGCTAAGAAGTATTATTTCCTATAAAAACAATCAATTTTGCGTCAAGGGCCGTTTTCCCTATCTTACCCGGCTATGCCCTTTTGGTCAAAATAATCAAGTACACTCAGCTAAAAAGAAGGGCGCATTCCTACATTTTATTTTACCATACCCGACATATTTTTTTATTATTTTTTCCTATTTCGACACAAATTTTATATTAGTAGTAGGAATATGGGGCTTCTAGACCCACCTTCCCACCTGCCGACTTTTTGAGTGACCTCGGCAGGTGGTAAAACTACCGAGGCGGTTCTAGAAGCCTCCGGCGGTGGGTGAAGCAAAATTTTTTTCTAGCCTAGTGGAACTTAATCCAACCTAAGAGAACCTAAGGAAATTTGGTGTAACCTAAACAAAATTTTTTCTAACCTAAGAATTTCCCTAATAGATGGCGCAACCACCTTCGAGTTTTGTAAATTCACTGCTACATGGCGCAGCCACCTTTGATAGCGTTGCTAGTCTGGATTCCTGTGTGTAAGTTTGAAAAATTGTCAATAGATTGCAACGAAAACCTTTTTTTTGATAGTTAAACTAGCCATTAAAAGATGGTGTTGCTTTCATAATTTTATAATATTTTTATCTGAAAACAGGCTTAAACTGTCAGCTGACGTCATTAGAAGATTTCTGTCTAATATGCAAAAATGAATTTTATCGTATGATTTCATATTTTTATCTGAAAACGGGTTTATACAGGTTTTCTCTAAATAAAAACACATTTTTTTTTTATTTTTTATTTTTATTTTTTTTTATTTCTTTTTTTATTTAAATAAAAACACATTTTTTTTTATTTTTAATTTTTTAATTTTTTTAATTTTTTCTTATTTTAATAAATTTATTTAAAAGGAATATTTTACAATAAAAATGTTTAAATGTTATTACGGTAATATTTGTATATGCATATGACATTTTCCATGGCGCAAGTTGCTCTGGAATGATGGTCGCATCGAGGACTAGTGTATATCGATTTATACATATTTTGTAACAATATTTGTCAATGGATTATATTGAACCACACGATCATGTAGTAGAAGGCAAAATGCTGATGTATTCTCTGGCACTTCCTTCAACGTTTTAAATTCAATTCGAATATCCACTGGTCCACTTTTCAATGTTTCGTTTTGATGAGAACAATCGATGAATATAATTGGCGCGATATTCTTGAATTGCGTTTTGCTTAAAAGCGGTTCATTCTTCTTACAATCATAATATGCTTGTTGAAATTTCGAATACATGTGATATGCTACTGCATATCTATCATTACTGAAATCCAAATTCAAATCCATGTACGGGTATTTCGCAGAATTTAAATAAACTTTGACGTCTGAAAGTTCACAGTGATCGAAAATACTGGAATCTTTATCTTTTTTATTTCGTCGATTCGTTTGTAGAGCGAATATAATGTAGCGTGGTTTCTCCAACTGAGTCGATGTTTTTACCGTCCAAATGTTTTGTCTCGCTGTTGGAATCGTTGGCTGTATATGCATATCCCATGATCGAAAAGCAATTGTAATATCTCGACTATTTTCCACATACTTCAACAACTTCAGTTTCTGTTCATCTGCAACCGTAACGTGTGGAACCATCCATTGAATTTTATGTATATGGAAAGTGACGTCATCCGTTGGTGATATGACTGCATCGTGATCCGTCCGAGCTCGAGTCAGAATTAGTTGATGTTTTGCACTGATGATAACTTTCTTGTAATGGTTAAGAAATCCAAACATCCGCGCCAATGGTAGACAGAAATTGAAGTAGCCTTTTTCCGTCACTTTAATTGTTTCACCTGGACACCATCCGGCGTTGTAGAGTAGTTTGCTTTCATTTTCGTTTAATGCCAAATAATTGATTAACGTTGTTGTCGGTCCCACGTACTTGCATTGATCGATTTCCACGTCGTTCAGTTCATATCGTATTTCTTCAAACAGGTACGCCAATGAATTGTTGGATAATTCCGCTGTAGTCGATACTGTTTTATCACTCTTCAACAATTGTCCTTCCACATACAGACAACTTTCGTGCGGCAGCAGGATCAGATCTTGGTTTTGACAGCAGATTCGTATTTCGTCGCTGTTTCCAAACGCATTTAGAAACGGCGAATAGCAGTGATACTCGATGTTTGAAATGCTCTCATCGAAATCGATTCCAGTATTGATGCTTAAAATGCTGCTCATTTTTTCCTCTTCAGCTTGAAACCCAATTGTCGAAGAAATTGTTTGTTCTCTCTTGTTAATGGTGGTCGTTGTTGCTTCTTCCTCACCGATCCGTTCACCTTGGTGGCAAGTTGTAGACTGATCGGTCGCACCACATTTTCGTCTTTAAATACCAACATTTTCACGTCGGCTTCAAATGCAACTTGACTGTTATCGTTTCGCCTCGAAAATTCACTAAATTACCGTCTTGATCCACAATTCGTAGAACTAGAGATGTTATCCGTCTCACGGTCACCGGCATATAAATAACTGTATTCGGTGATTCGCTTATTTTATACCCAGGTTCCACTTGAATCGAAAACGAATAAATATTATGTGCTGGAACGTTGTTCAGGTAGCTGTTCGTTGTAATGTTTGTTTCAACTTGTATCAGATTCACTTTCATGATATTCGTTGGTTTATCCGAATAGTGGTAATGACCAGCTGCAAGTTTTCGCTTACTGAAGCCAAGTAGCGAGCCAATTGTTCGTTCTTGATCGAAATGAATTGTTTCCGTACATTTTGTTTCACTTTTTAGCGTATTGTTATTCGCACGAAGTATAAGTTGCGGGCTATCACCCGGTTTTCTCTTCTCTAGTATCCGATCTTCTATTTGAAACTCTAAATCTTCCAGATCATAATTGCCGACAGGTATCTCGATGCATTTGACTTCATCATCACCGTAATGAAATAAGTTATTTGTTTCGTCGATATTTGGTACTGCATTGTATGTTTCAAAATTGACCAACCCGCATACATAATCACCCGATAAATCGATGGGTGGAAAATACTCAGCCGTCAATATAGATGAATCACCACTTAACGTTAATGTTAACGACATGGTGACTAAGATACGAATGACAGAAACTTCTTGCCACGGGTATATTTAAAGTATAGATGAGAAGTGAAACAAAATTATTGAAAATAATTTGTATTCCATAAAAATTCTAGACATAAATGTCCACAGTTGTACTGTTCATAATTTTGATATCTGTTATTATTATATTTAATATTATTGCCATGTAAATATTGCATAACTTCTGCGGGTGGTGGCAAATTTCCAAAACTATCAAAGTATTCGACGTTCTTGTTATCTTTGGCGTACGCTACCCAATGGCTTCCTGGTCCTGATGAATTATCCAAATTGACGACTCCACACTCCTTTCGCCTTGGTCGTTTCGGTAAATCATCTCTCATGAACACGCCACGAAAATTGGATAAATATTTGTTTCCAAACTGATAAATGTCGCGATCAGTTAATGGTCGATCGGGTAGCTCGCTTAGCGGTTTTTTGATTCGATGTAAAGTCCCAAACCTCTTCTGTATGGTTTCAAATAAAGTCCAGTTCCAGATTTGGATCCAAGAGCAATTGCTTCCATCATCCTGTTATGACGTTCATTTTCATCCAATTGTTTCTTTGCTGTTTTATAAGCATTCACTGCTTTCGCAACACCGGCAGCACCTCCGGCAAGTGATCCTACAGCAGACAGACCGGCAAAAAGTGGAACCAGGAATGGTAAAATTCCACCAGTTTTTGGAATTGGAATGATTCTCGGTGTTGTAAATTGACTGTCCTTCTTCTTCTTGAAAATATTCTTCGCAGCTTTTAGTGCAAATTTTATCGCATTCTTAATAGTTTTCGGTTTCTTTTTCTTCAATATGCTTCTCAAATCACGAATTCCGGCACCAAATATTAATTTCTGTCCTTTTTTGTTCTTCTTCTTTGAATGACCCATTCCTAGTTTTACTTTCGACTTCATCGCGTTCGTTACAGTCCAAGCAGCAGCTCGCTCGCCAAGATTTGCGTCCGACGATTTAACTCGCTCCCACGCTTTATCAGTTAGTATTAAATCTCAACCTCAGACATATCTACGATGATCATATTAACTCCGACATGTCGTTCAATCAATTCAAAGAATTATGCAGAGAGTGTTGGCGTGATAACTATGGATTTTTAACTATTTGCAAAGAAGATGATATACGCAATGGAAGATACCGAAGCAAGTTTGACCACTTCTGGAAAGGATAAACATCTGAAAGCCGCTTCTAAGCTGGTTCTAAGCTGCTTCCAAGCTGGTTCTAAGCTGCTTCCAAGCTGGTTCTAAGCTGCTTCCAAGCTGGTTCTAAGCTGCTTCCAAGCTGGTTTTAAGCTGCTCCCAAGCTGGTTCTAAGCTGCTCCCAAGCTGGTTCTAAGCTGCTTCCAAGCTGGTTCTAAGCTGCTCCTAAGCTGCACCTAAACTGCTACCAAGCTGCTTCTATATTGATCCAAACATTTTTCGAACTGGTTTGGTAGCCGGTATAGCAGTTTCGAACTGGTCCGCCTAAATTATTATTATTATTATTATTTATATATTTGACTTATGACGAATCAATTTATAACATTAAATATACATAATCATAATAACAACATAATATTTCAAATAATAAATTATATTTTAAATTTATAAAGAGAATATTCGTTCACTAATACAGCAAGAAACATAGGCCCAAGCTAAAGTCTTTCTTTTCTTTTAATTAAAATTTCCTTTAGAAAGTCCACAACCAGGGGGATTTTTTGGGGGTCATAGGTTTCTAACAGTGTAAAAACATCCGTGAGACCAAGCTCTTTCAATTCGGTCCTTCGTAATTCATTAACCCCTTGGCAATCATCTACGAGGTGTTTCACGCTTTCATACCCATCGCACAACACACAAACTCTTTGCCCTTCCCTCTTTTCACTTTCCCATGCAAATCTATACATTCTAAAATTAGCTAATATCCAGCGCTGCTCTCTGTTAGCTACTTGTAAATATTTAGCCCCATCCTTAAAATGAGCAAGTTGACTATATAATTGCAGCGTGCATTTAGTTTCAATTTCATTCAAACATTTAAAAAGAGCCGCTTCCATAATTTCTTTTTTAACCCTACTTCTACTCCACAGTTGCAAATTATCCCTCATCTCTAACAAATTGTTAATCTTAAGCTTCATAATTTGATTTTTAAGGTATTCATTCCACCCATAATTTAAACATAACTTTTGTAAATTCTTCTTACTATTATTTAAGGTAGCATAAAAATTAAATGATCTCTGTATGGCAAGATACTCAAGGTATACTACGCCTACTTCAACACTAATAGCGCAGTTGGGTGTAGATTTAGACACTCCTAATAACTCCTTATAGAAATTGTATGCAAAACTATTTAGAAGTGCTATCTCTCTCTCCGCATAATTACTCATTCCCCAAATATCACAACCATAAAGTAAGATGGGCAAAATAGTAGCTCTGAACATGTCCAGTGCGATAGATATCGGAAAATCATTATATTTATAAATGGTCTTTCTCACGCCAATTAGTGCTTTACTAACCTTGAGTTTCATTTGCTCCATATGCACCCTCCATTTACCGTTATGAGATAAATATACACCTAAGTAAGGAAAACTCTTAACATTTTCGATCCAGCAATTAGTTAACATAAATTTTTCATTATCTCTCAATTTGGTCCCGTTGCTTACTACCAAAATTTTAGTTTTATTAACATTTAATCTTAGATCAGATGCCATTGTATATTGCTCAAGTGCCCTCAAGGCTCTGTTCATACCACCCACTGAACAAGAAAGTATCACCAAATCATCGGCATACATAAGTATTTTTATTTCCCTGTCTCCTAAGCAAGGTGGTAACGTATTTATCGGATCGAAAAACTCAACTATATTATTGATATATAAACTAAACAATAGTGCTGACAGTTGGCAGCCCTGTCGAAGACCTTTATAAGTTTTAAATTTTCTTGAAACTGCATGATTATCCAAACGGATGCAAGCATTAGTTTCATGATAAATTGATTTCAAAATATTAACCATCTCTGTCGGCATACTGAGTAACAAGAGTTTTTTCCATAACAGATTGCGATTAATACTGTCAAATGCTTTTTCAAAGTCTACAAAGCAGAAATACAACTTACGTCCACTTATTTTTAAATATTTATCCATAAGTGTTTTTAAAACTAGTAAATTATCTGTAGTTCCATATCCCTCTCTAAAGCCAGCTTGAAACTCACTCAATGTATTTCTATCTCTTACCCATTCTTGTACTCGGTTGCACAACAGTTTGGTGTAAATTTTACTAATATTGGGCATTAACGTCAAACCTCTATAATTGCTAGGATCACTCACACATCCCTTTCCCTTATATAAATTGCATATCACTCCAGTATTCCACGTTGATGGAAAAATTTTTCTAGTTATCATACTATTAAATAATCTAACTAAAATTTCAAGAGCTTTTGGACAGATAGAAACAACACATTTAATACATTCATTTAGTATACCATCTAACCCACCCGCTTTTCCATTTTTTAAACAGTTTATGATTTCTCCAATTTCCTCAGCTGTAGCTACGATTAATTTAATATTATCTTCTTTAACGCTTTTAAGCTCTATATCCTCATCAAAATCTCTACCTATTATTAGCTCTTCATCCCCATATAACATCTCATAATGATCAACCCATTTGTTTTCATCGATATACCCCTCTCTAGGATTACCCTTGCTTCTTTTGATTAGTGCCCACAACTTCTTTAAATCATTATCCCTCAGGGCTTCCTTAATTTCTAATAAACGTTGTTGGTTAAATTCCATTCGTTTTCTTTTACACAATAATCTATATTCTTTTTTAAAATCTAAAAATATTTGTATATCTCGATCCTGTCTAGTTCTTCTCATTTTTCGCAATCTACTCTTAAGCCCTTTCTTTTTAATTAAACATTCCTTATCAAACCATTTATTGACAACTGGAGTATTAGCGCTTTTACCTTGATATTGAAAATCTGCACAGATAAAACTCATCCAATTTTGTAAAATATCGGCTGCTTTATCTATTTCATTTATGTTTATCATATACTCTATACCTATTAGATATAAATTACTTTCTTCGCCTCTTATTCTATTTGCAATTTTATTTACATTGTTTATATTCCATTTGTATCGTGTTATACTACGTCTATTACTAGAAGTATCATTTATTTCTCTATGTTTAATACTACTTTTAAGAAAGACTTCAATAGGAAAGTGATTAGATTCTGTAACCGACCCAACAATCATATCAATATTCAAATGGCAATGTAATAATAAGAAATTAAAATTTAAATATGGATAAGAAACTAGAAGAGTTATTCGCTGCGTTAAGTGACAAAATTGAAAAGTCAGAAAATAATATTAAATGTGAAATTAGTGAATTGAAAAGTTTATGTCAAAATATACAAACAAAACAAAATGAGTTAGAAAAAAGAGTAAATATTCAACAGGAAAAGATATTAAAGTTACAGAAACAACTGAATAAAAATAACATCATTATCCATGGTATATTGGAGAAGCTTGACGAAAAGAATATCTTAAAGGATGATATAATTACTCTAATTGAAGAGAAATTAAAAATTGAATTAACTGTAGAAGATATTGAAGAAGTTTATAGGTTAGGGAAAGGAGATGGATATATTACTAAACCAGTGAAAGTTTGGTCCGCCTAAATACGACCATATAAATACAGCAGTCGCATGCGATAGAGCTTCAGTTCTTGAGAAACCGTTCTAAGAAGCAGTCATCGAGATGGATAAAAAGACGATTAAAAAGAACATTATAAAAGCGGCAAGCAATATACGTAAAAAATTTAATGCTTTACGATCTGGAAAACTGGAGTCAAATATGTTGCTGCAAAGTACATTGGAACCAGTCACTACTCCGCTTAAAGAAATAGCTACAAAGTTAAATGGTGACAAGAAGAAACATCCTATTAAAGTGGAAATAAAAGAAGAAGAAGATGCGCAAATATCGAATGCGTTCACACCTAAAATTAAAAAGAAAAAATTGGAAAAACAAACGGCAAACTACTATACTCTACCAACAAAGGAGGAGGAAGATACTTCAATACAAGATATTCCAGAAGATGTTTTTGAAGCGTATCCAGAAGAAGAACAAAATGTATTTGAAACACCGAAATTTCTTGGATCAGCGCAAAGTGTTGCTCGAAAATTGATGCCAGCAGCTGAAGATTTACCAAAACAGTTTGGTCCAATAGCAAGAAAATACTTACAACTATACCTTCAACCCAACAGCGGAATTGATGTGGTATACGGACCATACAAAAAAGATGATGAATGGATGATCGGAAATCAATCGTTTCAAATAGCTGGTGATGATATAATAATTGGTGATATTGTCTACGAAGGAACACCTGGATTATATGAATTGATTTTCATGAACTCGCCAAAAATTGGTTCATATCATACCAAAGATTTAAATGCGTATAAACAAATTTTAAAGCAAACAAATGCACACAGACGAAATTACAGTCCAAACCAGCAAATAAAAGGCAGCTCGAGTTATAAATACATAAACATTATTAGTCAGTTGTTTCCAATCAGTTCCGTTAAAAAACATATACCAAGAAAAATATATGATACAAGAAGTCGTGTCGGTGGTGCTCCAAAATCCATTAAATCAATTTTCTTCAATGTTCTTCAATGTAGTTTTCTTCAATGCAGAATTAAGAGAACTAAGTAAAGCGAAGCGTCGAGAGGAAATTATTAAACAAATTATCGACAACTCTGAAATGCTATGTGATGAATACGAACGATTTCCATAATACATGGATTCCATTGTTGGCAACAATTAATTGTTAACACAACAATTGAAAATTTACAAATTTCAAGAAGATCCAACGTTTTGAATTGCGATTTCAAGAAGATCCAATGTTTTTCTGAATTCCAGTTTATGAGTTAGTCCGATTGGTCCATTATTTATGATACCCAATTTTGGATTGCTTTGCAGCCATGCCAGCATCTGCTCGTTCAAATTGTCAAATCTCGCCGGCAATGATATGTATCCAATTTCTAATTCCAATATTGTCTTCATTTTTGATGAATCGAATTTTGACGGCAACTGATTGGCCCCCATTATTTTATATACTTTTCCAATCTCCATATCAGAAAGTTTAATCCATCGTTTAACAGCGCCAAGATGATTCAATTCATCCACAAAATTTCCAGCCATTTTTTGAATTAAGTCTCTGTTTCCAGATGAAGCACCAGCAGTAATGGATTCCATTGTTGGCAACAATTAACTCTTAACACACAACAATTGAAAATTCACAACAATAAGATTTAATGTTTTTTTCACTAAAGTTTCGAACAAAATTGTAACTGAAGAAATTCTGTCGCGCCCTTTTTATAGCAGAAAAATAGTATGGTGACGTCAGCTATCACACTTTATGTAGCCATACAGGTTAAAACCTGCTGCTTCATTTTCACATATTAGACAGAAATTTTCGCTATTTGATATCAGTTTACCTTTAGTGACGTCAGCTGGCAATTTATACAAGTTTAAACCTGTTTTCAGATAAAAATATTATAAAATTATGGAAGCAACACCATCTTTTCATGGCTAGTTTAACTATCAAAAAGGATTTTCAGCACCATCTATTGACAATTTTTCAAACTTACACACAGGAATCCAGACTAGCAACGCTATCAAAGGTGGCTGCGCCATCTAGCAGTGAATTTACAAAACTCGAAGGTGGCTGCGCCATCTATTAGGGGGATTCTTAGGTTAGAAAAAATTTGTTAGGTTACACCAAATTTCCTTAGGTTCTCTTAGGTTGGATCAAGTTCCACTAGGCTAGAAAAAAATTTTGCTCCACCCACCGCCGGAGGCTTCTAGAACCGCCTCGGTAGTTTTTCCCTCCTGCCGAGGTCACTCAAAAAGTTGGATGGTGGGATGGTGGTTCCAGAAGCCCCATATTCCTACTACTTATATTATTATACAATGTAATTTGCATGCATCAGTATGAATTACTCCTTATCAAAATTAAAAACACTGAAGATATTTAAGCTAAATCTTTTGAATCTTTTGAATCTTTTGAATATCAACCTAAGCCATGACAAGCGGATTTTCCTTTATATAGGTACAGTCTTTAACTGAATAAGCAACGCGTATTTCGACATATTAGCTATAAAAGTTCCCTATTGATTTTCTTCCACTGTTTGACAGTATACTTGTACTACTATCAGCAGATTCCACAGAAAAAAGAACCTCATAAAATTCATTTACTTGTAAATTGTTAGGTTTATGTGAGTAAATTTAGGTTTGCTACTTAGTTATTAAACGTACTACTAACGAATGTTATTTTCATCTTTTCTGTTGCAATTAATTCGGAGGAAAACGGGAGACAGGATGTTAATAAGTTTACACGTGAATTACTTTACTCACATGTAGCCACTCGCAAAACTTACAACCCTACACGATTATACAACACTTATAGATTATAAAAATGTATAGGAATCATCAAAAACAATGAGTTTCTAGGTGTCTCACTTTGTCAAAAAATTGTCCAATCTTTGTTCCTTTTTTGGATATAAAATTAACCAATTTCGGTCAAAGTCACCAAAATTTTGTTTATAGTTGATATTTTTTAAACCAAATAAAATGCATAAACTTCAGTCTTATTTTGATTGATGGCATAACTAGCCAGACGGCTTTAACATTTAGTATAACAAGAGAACATTTTAATATGAACTATTTTTCAGAAACTTTAGAGAACTTAAAAAAGAAATGAATTTAGGTACTTACCATCACAGTGTGATTGGCCGAAAAATAGTCAATTTTCGTGATTTTGTTTTCGGACAGATAGGATGGGGGAATGGGGATGAATTTTTTTTACGATTAACATCACTATTTAACAATACAAAAATATTTTTTTTATTCATTTTTATTTATTTTTTATAATTTTTATAATTTTTTGAAAAATGTGTCTTTAAAAAAGGGTGAAAATTGGTACACACGATTGCGGCCGCAGTTGCATCCGAAAAAAATCAAATACGTTATCAATCTATAGGTAAGCCGCTATGCACCTATGGCAGCTATTTTTTTCTTGAAAGGGTCTAGCAGGTTAAGATAGGGTTTGTGGCCCCAGAGAGGCCTATTAAAAATAAGTTATGTTGCGATATCGGTGAGTAATAAATATACCATTGGCACCTATTTTAGCTTCTGATCTCTCTGCATTCTTGAGATAATTGACCATATATATGCTAGAGCGGGTATTTTTGGAAATTTTTTTATTCCGAAACTATTACATCCAGACTGATAAAACCAAGACTGTTTATTAGGTAGTACGTTGTGCTATATCCTGTATTTTTTACAGAATTTTCTAACAATTTCTACTAAAATTCCTAAAATTCCTATTTTTTTTCCATAGTTCTCGGAGAGGTACAATCACAGAAAAAATATATAATGTAGCCTAGTATGTCTACTATTATCACTAAAAAGTGCATTCAGATCAGATGGGTGCAACACTTCGAAAAAAAATAAAATATCCTTATGATCGCTCTAGAGTACTCACCACTTCATATCTCTTTTTCATATAAACTTGCTGATAAATATATACTCAAGTAGTAGTTACAGTTCATTTCCATTTAAAAACGAAACAATTTTTATGAGTGACGAGTGTATGAGGTAAGGGGGTATATATACAATACCATATGCACGATTGATATATAGATTATATAGAGTATATGTACGATGTGGATTAATACGAACGATTAAGGGAAATAGGAAGGGATAGATTGGGATATAAATATCATGGATCGATTCTATTTAGAAGAAAAGGTATTGCTTTCTATTATGAATATACTAAATAATACTTGTCCTGGACGTACTATACGAGAAAGGTGGTTGCACAATATAATCTCAAGTAGCATTTTGTCATAACAGCGGGCAACATCTTAAAACTGAAAGTAAGATCAAGGTATATCAATACTAAAACAAAACTTATCACCTATACATGTATCAGTATATTTGTCATGTGTAGATTAATAAGCAACGAATATATGGGAAAAAATAGATTTTGATAGTGTAATCAATAGTATTGTTGTCTATTTATCTGAGTGATATAAAATATATATATATATATATATATATATATATATATATATATATATATATATATATATATATATATATATATACATATATATATATATATATATATATATATATATATATATATATATATATATATATATATATATATATATATAAGTGGAATTCTTGGATGTTCAAAATAAGAATGCATCGACTGTACAAAATATGAAAGTAAGAGAAGGAGCGATTATATCCATCATTGTTGCTTGCACGCCAATTAATAGGAGCTATAAAGGGAATCACTAACATGGATGCCGCAAGAGCAAAAAAAAAATATTCTTTATAACCCATCTTTCTTACTCTAGATATTAAAATTCACATATACATGACTAAAATGACAATGCGTTGAATGCCGCCAGTTTACGGATTAGCAATTATCTAATATATTCACAACAGAAAATATTCATGTAATTATCAGTGAGGATAGTTACCGAGACTAATCATAACCACATTACAACAATTAATCAATTAATATTCCATATAATAATGGATAAATAACAAGTTCTTGAACTTCTTTTTTATTTTTGTAAATATTCACTGTAATTCGGAGGATCTGCTACAATTTTAACACGTAGACGGTTATAGTGCTGGACAGCCTCAAGTAAAACTTCATTAACTGCAGCACGACGCTATAGCACGTCAACATGTTCGTATACAGTGTATAGTATACCAAAAAGTTATATAAACATAACTCGATCTCTGTTTAGGCACCATAGATACCAGAAGGGTCCGATATACTATCCAATACTTTATGTATTCTGCAGCAGTTCTGTGGTACCTGTAGTATCTATTGTGCTTAGACAAAGAGTGAGCTACGGTTGTTTATATAATAGAGTAATCATTCATACTAACCCACACTGTATATATACTCTATATAATCTATATATCAATCGTGCATATGGTCTTGTATATATACCCCCTTACCTCATACACTCGTCACTCATAAAAATCGTTTCGATTTAGATGGAAATCAACTGTAACTACTACTTGATTATATATTTATAAGCAAGTTTATATGAAAGAGAGATATGAAGTGGTGAGTACTCTAGAGCGGTCATAAGGATATTTTATTTTTTTTCGAAGTGTTGCACCCATCTGATCTGAATGCACTTTTTAGCGATAATAGTAGACATACTAGGCTGCATTATATATTTTTTCTGTGACTGTACCTCTCCGAGAACTATGGAAAAAAAATAAGAATTTTTTATTTTTAATAATTTTAGGTGGTAGAAATTGTTAGAAAATTCTGTAAAAAATACAGAATATAGCACAACGTACTACCTAATAAACAGTCTTGGTTTTATCAGTCTGGATGTAATAGTTTCGGAATAAAAAAATTTCCAAAAATACCCGCACTAGCATATATATGGTCAATTATCTCAAGAACGCAGAGAGATCAGAGGCTAAAATAGGTGCCAATGGTATATTTATTACTCACCGATATCGCAGCATAACTTATTTTTAATAGGCCTCTCTGGGGCCACAAACCCTATCTTAACCTGCTAGACCCTTTAAAAAAATGGCGGCGGTTTGAAGTAAAAGTACAAAATTTTTTATAGCTTTTCGTGTGGAAAAATAGGAAGATTTCAAAAAAAAGCTACTTACAGATTAATTAATCTATTTGATTTTTTTTCGGATGAAAACTGCGGCCGCAGTCGTGTGTGCCGATTTCCGCTCATCCCCAAAAAATTCATCTCGATTCCCCCATCCTATCCATCCGAAAAAAATCGCGAAAATTGACTATTTTTCGGCCAATCACACTGTGATGGTACCTTAATAAAATTCAAAATGTATAAAATACTTTATTTTCCTTACGTGCACCAATGTGAAATAGGTACAACACTTTACTTTAAAGCACGGATGGAAACCTTAATCAGATTTCTTATTAATTTTGTTATTATAGAATTATAGATGATATTCGGTGTTCCAGGGTCTGAGATAAACTTCAGTAATCGTTGGATGGCATCTTTCAAACAAAAGTCTTCAAAATTTCTTAATCGAATATTCACTTTTTACAATATTAATAGTTACAAACGAAAGAAGTCGGATAATATTTGGATCGACTCTTATCACACTCAGAGACAGAAGATTTTTGAACGTCAAACGCGTATTTAGAAGTTCTAAGAGAAATACTTCATTAAGACTTGACATATAAATAGGTCTATGTATAAAAAACGCCGTGAGCAGCGGGGCCCCATCACGGTAGTCGAATTTTCCCCTTCATCTTCGGTATTGAATGTCTACAAGCGAAATGTGATTGAAAGTCTACAACCGAATTGTCATTTTGTTGGTTTCAAAACTGGTGATGAGTGTTCGGCTGATCGAGGCTTTAAAAAAAGGTTTTAAGTATTTAAGGGCTGTATCTCAGTAAATTTCAATTTTGTGCCGAAAACAGGTAGCAGAAAAAAAGCCAACACAATTCGTACGAGGACATTCCTGCCCATGTTTATCCGCTAATTGCCTTTATGTTTTAGTTTTAAAAATTAAAAAAGGACCTTAAATAGTAAACTGGAAGGCCTTTATAAAGATATTTTTTCTTTCCAAAAAAATCCAAAATTTCTATTTTATAAATACTAAAAATCCAAAATTCCTAATTTATAAATAAACAGTGACTTTAATAACATTTTTAAATTACTTAATATGTATGTACTTCATTTGTCATAAAAGTAAGTACACTTTTTTTTAAATTTTTTAAAATTACTATTCGCCTACTTGTATTTAGAATAAACATAATGCTTTTAAAACACATTTAACAATAGCTTTCAATTCCGATGTAAAAATGGGAGAAATGGGGGGAAAAGTGATCCGGACTCCCTACAAGGTACTAGCTGGATACTAACTGAATACAGGTACAAAATTTCAGCCCTCTAGGTTTCCTTATGGAGTCTCTAGACGTGTTAGAAAACAAGCAAAAAAATTAAGGAAATATTGGCGTAAAAATCGTGGGGGTAAGGGTTAAAAGTTGAAACCTCCAAAAAACAGTGTCTGGCTATTAGCTTAACCTGTACACCAAATTTCAGCCCTCTAGGTTTATTTGGGGAGATTTTGACCCGAACGAAACTGTTAAAAAACAAGAAAAATCATGTTCTTTTGGGTATAAAAATGGTGGGGTTAGGGGTTAAAAGTCGAGACCCCCAAAAGGCACCCCCTTGATACTAACTCAATCCGAATACAAAATTTCAGCCCTCTAGGTTTATTCGGGTGACCTGTGCGAGTGGTACAAACTTCGAAAACGTCGAAAATGCATGAAATTGTAGCTTAAAAATGAGGGGGGTGGGGGTAAAATATTAAAACCTCCAAAAAGCACAACCTAGGTACGAACTTTATCAACACACCAAATTTCAACTCTCTACGTTAATTCTGGGGGGCTGGGGGCCTGTTAGATCCAGCGAAAATCGTTTTTCCCCCCTCTACTCCCACCATATCATCCTAGGAAGCTGAATTTTGGATATGTTGTAGATAATTGACCGAAACATTATTTAAAACCGGTTTGGAAAAGTTTTATTGCTTTTCCGCCCCCCACCACCCCCTTAAAGGTCGGGTCAGAAAAAAAATTTGCCCAAAATTTGACCCCACTTTGATAGTATGAGGTGCCTCGAAAATGAGCCCCATTTACCAAATTTCATCTCTTAACTTCCATAGGGGGGCCCTACACAAATTAAAAGGTGGCGGGAAAATATATATATATATATATATATATATATATATATATATATATATATATATATATATATATATATATATATATATATATATATCAGACATTTTTTTTTCTACATATTCGTGTTCTACGGGTCCGAAAACGGATAGCGCCCCTACTCTCGCCTCTCGCAGCTCTTATCGTATAGACTGTATAAGTCTAATTTTTTGGAGAAAATTCGACTAAAAAAAAATGACAATAGATGCTAACGAGAAAGAAAATCTAAACAAAATTTATTCCAAAATTGTGAAATACCACCATTTTCCTGTCCTATTTTCTACTCACCGTTGGAATGCATACACAATTCTAATATCGGCCTACGCATAACGCACAGTAGAATCAGTAGAGGTAAAAAATACGATTATTTTCAAAGGTGTTATCATCCAATTTTATCGTAACTGATAATGGTGTAAACGGTTGAAAGATGGCGTTGGATATGTATGATGACGATCGGACTTCTATCCCAACATTGAACAGACCGACAGACGGACGGTCCAGATAGATGACGGTAAGTATATATAGTGTTGGTAGCAGTGGTAGTGAAGAAACCGTAAGATATAAGATCATTAAACGCACCTGAAAACTTTATGATCGTATAATTCTTCCTCAACACAAAATTGGTATATATTTAGTGTTATCGTATTTTTTATCTTACCTACTACTACACAATGTTGTTACGTAGTTTTTCACAATCAAGATTTATATAAATATATTGTGCAATAATGATGGGAACCGAATGGCTACTCGATCGAAATCACTCGATCAGTTTGAAATAGCATGAAAAAGATTTTCTTTGAAGAAACTGATATCGTTGACCGATTATTATTGGAGATAAAAATTTGGAAGACTCTTTGGCAATGTGTATTTGGTAACCTGGAATTTGATTACAAAGTCATTCAAATCAAATTTAAAAAAAAAATCGGTAAGTATATATTGAGCATTGAGTTAGGGTTCCTCAGTGGCTTGACAGGAGTGAAGCAAAATTTCATTTATTCGCGGCCATTAACTCTTTGAAATTTTGAAAATTTTTTTTCTTATATCTCTGAAAATTACCGACACAACTTAGCCAAAATAATGTTAATTGAATGTTTTTAGAATGTGTTACTACCTGTAATTTGCCAAGATTTTTGAATCAGGAGTTTAAAAATTACTGGCGCAGGAGAAGAGGCAAGCTATTCGCCTATTTGAAAATTTTTATTTTGCAAACGGAGCTTAAAAATGGAAAATGGCAAAAGAAACCTCAATTTTATTTTACGAGCACTTTTTAACAAAATCTTACACGATGTGGTACTTGAAAAAAATTGCCATCCCCACTTTTCAATTCGCAAGAGTATCGCAAGCAATTAAGAAAAAAATTGTTTCCCTATAAATATTGATTGAGATTTACACTTACAGTAGTAGAACAGGGCCAGTGAGAGGGAGACCGCCGGGGTTGAAGCCCGAGAGCTCTGAGTCAATAATATTTGTTCATTAATATTGATGTTCAAAATTTTTTAAAAATTTTATTGGTCCTCATCATTTCTTTCGACAGCCCTGTGCAGGAATTATGGCGGTATGACTGATGAACACGACTAAGTTATAACATGTTTCATTACATGTTTAGTCAGTCTTTCCGAGGGGGAGGAGGTCCAGGTTTTGTGACGAACTATAATAAAAATCCATCCAGGTAGAGGGTCTTACAAACTTTGATGAAGCGTGACGAGAAGGGGAACTCAGGAATATTGTGTAACGTAATTTACGGATGGTACCGTTTCTCTTTAGTCGAATTTTTCCTTGCAAAAATTAGACTTATTATAGTCTATACTACAAGAACGGCGAGAGGCGAGAGTAGGGGCGCTATCCGTCTTCGGACTCGTAGAACACGAATATGTAGAAAAAAAATGTCTGATATATATATATATATATATATATATATATATATATATATATATATATATATTTTCCCGCTACCTTTTAATATGTGTAAGGCCCCCCTATGGAAGTTGAGAGCTCAAATTTGGTAAATGGGTCTCATTCCGATGCACAAAAATACTATCAAAGTGGGGTCAAATTTTGGGCAAATTTTGGATCCGACCCAACTTTTAAGGGGGTGGTGGGAGCGGAAAAGCAATACAACTTTTTCAAACAGGTTGGAAATAATGTTTCGGCCAATTATCTACAACATATCCAAAATTCAGCTTCCTAGGATGATTTGGTGGAAGTAGAGGGGGGAAAAACGATCTTCGCTGGATCTAACACGCCCCCAGCCCCCCAGAACTAACGTAGAGGGTTGAAATTTGGTGTGTTGATAAAGTTCGTACCTAGATTGTGCTTTTTGGATGTTTTAATATTTTACCCCCACCCCTCTCATTTTTAAGCTACAATTTCATGCATTTTCGACGTTTTCGAAGTTTGTGCCACTCGCACAGGTCACCCAAATAAACCTAGAGGGCTGAAATTTTGTATTCGGATTGAGTTAGTATCAAGGGGGTGCCTTTTGGGGGTCTCGACTTTTAACCCCTACCCCGATCATTTTTATACCCAAAAGGACATGATTTTTCTTGTTTTTTAACAGTTTCGTTCGGGTCAAAATCTCCCCAAATAAACCTAGAGGGCTGAAATTTTGTGTACAGGTTAAGCTAATAGCCAGACACAGTTTTTTGGGGGTTTTAACTTTTAACCCTTACCCCCACGATTTTTACGCCAATATTTCCTTAATTTTTCTGCTTGTTTTCTAACACGTCTAGAGACACTTTAAGGAAACCTAGAGGGCTGAAATTTTGTACGTGTATTCAGTTAGTATCCAGCTAGTACCTTTTAGGGAGTCCACGTTACTTTTTCCCCCACTTCTCCCATTTTTACATCGGAATTAAATGCTATTGTTAAATGTGTTTTAAATGCATTATTTTTATTCTAAATACAAGTAGGCGAATAGTATGAAAAAAGTGAATATAATTTTTTAACAAATGAAATACATACATATTAAGTAATTTAAAAATGTTATTAAAGCCACTGTTTATTTATAAATTAGGAATTTTGGATTTTTATTATTTATAAAATAGAAATTTTGGATTTTTTTGGAAAAAAAAATATCTTCATAAAAGCCTTCCAATTTACTATTTAAGTTCCTTTTTTAATATTTAAAAATAAAACACAAAGGCAATTGGCGGATAAGCATGGGCAGAAATGCCCTCGTACGAATTGTGTTGGCTTTTTTCCTGCTAACTGCTATCGGCACAAAATTGAAATTTACTGAGGTTCAGCCCTTAAAAACTTAAAGCCGCGATCAACCGGACACTCATCATCAGTTTTGAAACCACCGAAGACACTCAATACCGAAGATGAAAGGAAAAATTCGACTTCCGTGATGGGGCTCCGCTGCTCACGGCGTTTTTTTCATTTGTCGGAATTCAGTATTATAATCGCCGAAACTAGTATCATAATTGCTGTTAACAGTTTAGGAATGGAGAAAGTCAATCTGATTTGACGGGTTAGTAGATTCAAGTTAGATAATTTTTTTTATTATATGCTTTCTTCGAAGTTCTTATAAAGTTACGAGTACTTTTACCTAAAGTACCTATTAAGTTACGAGTACGTTTACCTAAAGACATTACGAGTACTTTTACCTATTTTCAATTAAAGATGAATCATGCCCCATCATAGTTCCATTTTAGTTATGTAATGAACATTAACGTATTAGACAACATATTGAAAGAAAATGTCCCTAAAAATATTTTTAAACATCAATCCATTAATCTACATAGATTCTAATAAAAATTTATTTGGTTGAAATAGTTTTCCCTGGGATATGATGTACATAGTCCTTTATGTTTTTTATTAAAATAAATTTCTAAAAATAAATTTAGCTAAAAACAAAATTACACATTTGAAAATATGTGAAATTTTTATTGAATAATAAATAAAGGTGCTGTCACTATTGCGAAAAAGAAAGTTTCTAAGTTTGTAAATAGAAATTTATTGAATGTGACATGAAAAGTGCACAAATTTACAGCGTAGGAATTAGAAATAATTATATCGTGGTTTTTTGTATCAGAACTGGGTAAATAGTACTGTCGGCCCAACCTACAGATTTTATTTAGAAATAATTTGGTATATCTTAAGCCTCATTCTATTCGTTGTTGCTTCTCATTCCTCCACCGAAAAAATCGATATAAAAAGATAAGTCTTACAAGTCGATATGACTTTCTATATTTAATAAAACATTCTTTTTTTTTTAATAAAACAATCTCGTTGACCGTTTTCTCGGTTGACATTTGTTTTACTAAATAAAACTTTGTTGAACCAATTTATGGATGACATGGAAAATGAAGATAATATGATTTTGGCAAGTATTAATTGAAACTTAGGTTACAGTTGTTGTGAAAGTGTTGCTTGCTTATGTTATTAGTTAGTTGCCCAGAGATGAAGAGATAGAGATTAGGAGAGAATGAGATGAGATACATACATTCACGTCTTAACGTCAACAGTTTTAAAGGAGACATCAAAACAGTCTGACATCTGGTGACAATCGTTGACGGGAATAGATAGTTTACGAAAATAGAATGGCCGTGTCTCAAACAGGGCGAAATAATATTCGTATATAAAGCTGTGTATTGATTTTCATACGACAAATTTATAAAAGATGTTCATTTGATTTTATGATTTCAATAATATTTATCTAAAATTGTCTATAATAATATAAGGAAAATTAGTTCGAATTCTAGTTTAAATAAATTTTATCTATAAAGCGTTTTATCTGTTTGTTAGAAGAGTTCCCACAGATCACATAACTTTGCTCAATCCTTTTTTGAATCTTCTGGCCCTTATGTAGTTTGCCGTTTTATTACTATATAGAGTTTTACTTTACGCAAATTTAGAATTTTTCATAGAAATATTAATACTAAAAAGATTGGTACAGCGAAATGCAGCGAAGCCCCATGTTAAGCGACTGCTTTCACAAATGGAGTTTTTGTGTTTTTGTATTTTTCTGTTCTACTTATTGTTAGTGTGTAGACAGATCCGTCCGGTAGGCCATTATTGGACGCACGATCAATTCAGTAGGTACAAGTTTTTAAATGTACGTGTTCACACAAATCCGATCTATAGTTATTAAGGTCACATTTTGTCCGATCATTGCCCAATCAATTTTGAAAAGAACAATAAAATCCATGAACAAAAAAAGAAACATTAATATAAAACCATAAAGTAATTATATTGTATTTGGCATAAAAGAGTTAATTGTTGGCAAAATGACCAAATTATGTATTAAATTTTTTTTGTCCAAAACCAATGTTTATTTGACTTTAATTTTGTTATATTGTTACCTGTTCGAGCGTTTTAGTATGGGTCAAGTGTACAATGAAATTATAAGCCTTTTACCTATTTTCAATGTCATTATGTTTTCTGCGGACAGCCACTACAATATCATCATTTTTCGTTTGTGTCGTATTTTTATGTAATTAATGTTACCATTTGATCGAATTGTTGTGAAAATGTAATTTGACCGCATTGTGCCACGCACCACAATCTGATTAAGTTGCGGTGGTGTTACAGTTGCACGAACCCGTCTGTTCGGCCTTTATGTCTTTTACTTGCTAATAGATATTGTAAATAGTAGGTATGTTATACAACAAGGGACTAATGTGTGAGTTTTAATCTCGAGTGTGAAGTTTGTTACCAAAGGCCCTGTAAAGGGCCGAGGACAACAAATCACACGAGGGATGAACAAAACCACCTTAGTCCTGTGGTGTATATACCTACTATTTTTTGCAATTCCAAATAATTTAAAATTATAAAAATTAAAAAAAATTACTTAAATGTCATTCGAATTGTATGTAATAATATTTCATCAAGTACACTGAGAAAAAATTACAGTAAAAATTACGGAGCTGCCTCCGGTAAACCGGTAAACTAGGCTCAAGTGACCAGTCGGTAGGAAATTATCAAGCAAATATATAAGAAATGCCACTCAAACATTATTTTTTAAGATTCATTTGAAAATTTTTCTTGTACAGCGTAAGAATTTTTCCTATACAGCTTCGTAAAATTCGATGAACTAGTAAAATTTCAATTGGATACCAGGAAAATTTACTTAATTTTTGTTTAAACGGTATTTGTTATCTCTATTTTCTCTTTAAAACCTGTCTTCAAGCATCTCTCTCACACAAGTATCACTTGAATCATCACACAAGGACATTTTGAATAACTCACCAGCAGTAGCTATAATACCAACGTCAATCGGTACCCTGTTCGAGCACCGCACCACTTGTTCAGTTGTACACAAGATATCGAACACAACAGTCGGTCGCAACAGTCCAATAATACCGCCAAGTCAACGGTCATACAACACAACAGCATACATTCATTTTTTCATATTAATACATGTGCTTTTTGTACTTTCATAATTACAAACATTATAATTTTAACTTCAAACAAACAATTTATTTTGTTATCAAATAATAAATACATCATTGTGTTTTTCCTACATTCATTTCAAATATTGAAAAAATGTTCTGTGGTTTTTTATTATTTCATTTTAACATCAATCACAGTAGTGAAACCGACAAAATCGCAACATAGTTTTGGTGACCAGAACGTAATTGAACATAATTTTGGTGACCAGGACGTGATTCAACAATGTTTTTCCACAAATAATAAAAAACCACAGAACATTTTTTCAATATTAATAATAATTTGATTTTAATCCTTACCTTTCTATCAATATCTTTTTAAACTATTTTAATTCAATTATTTATTAATAAATAGAAAAAAAAACCTTATAAATAATACGTTAAGAAAGTAGAATTTTTCCTGTACAGCGCCGAAATTTTTACGGTGGCATAGGGTAATTTTTAATATACTCATCGTACTTTTTCCTTTGCCTGTCACTTATGCCCGCATTACCAAAGAGCTCCGTAATTTTTACGAGAAATTTCCGTAAAAATTACCGTATTTTTTTCTCAGTGTTTATTACTTTGGATAAATCAATGGAATTATAAATACAATGTAAATGTTTGTCTCTATCTACAAGTTTGAATTTGTTTATTATTTTCAATTACCTAGCAACGCTATTTATCAGGTCAGTCCATAAGTTCGTGCGTAAATATTTAGATAATATAAAAAAATGCAATTAAACACAATTCATCCTTTCTGCAATCTGATCCACTGTTAGTTGTGGCTCTGACTCCACAAGATTTTGAAGAATGCCATCATCAAAATTAACAGGACGTCCTGAACTGGGTTCATCATCAATGCTGCTTTCTCCAACTTATTTTTTAAACCATTTCTGGACAGTTCTTACACTAATAGTATGTTCACCATGTACACTATTACTTTTTATCGATGCAGACCTGGCAGATCACCATACGAAAATAAAAAATGTAGCACAGCACGTTTGTACTGATTATCTATATTCATCTTCTATGGGTACTAAAATGCGTTCGATATTTAGGAAAGTTGGTGATGAACTGAATAATATGTAAGTCAAACGAACACAAGTTTCGACAGGTTAAAAATTGTATTGGTTTAGTAAATGAGTAATAGTAAATTCCATGCATGCTATTAATACGCACGAACTTAGGGACTGACCTGATAATTTAAGTTATATTTCTGTAAATTGTGCTTGGTGATTGGTTTAAGCGCGGGAGCAAAATAATTTTTTAGTCCTTTGGGACTAAAAGTGAATCTTTTAGTCCCAAAGGACTAAAAATGGCACTTTACTCCCTATTATGAGGGACTAAATCATGTCTTTTAGTCCCGGAATTGCAAAAAGAATATTTGCATGAATACTTCATTATATCTCTGCAACTTGCCTCTAGTGAATTTATAAAGACGTCTTGAAACTGAAATAATAAACGAAAAAGATGAAAAAGGTGATTATAATTAATTTTAACCTTGGATACTCGGCCCTCAATAATTTATATATGAAATATGTATATGATTCAAAAGGGTTTTCTTCGAAGCTGTCCAACACTATTGAAATACAATTGCCACGTTCTGTGTGACACACAGCATAGTTTTGCGGTCAAACCTGAACCATTCAATCCACCCACCCTACCGTACTCGTATATTGTAAGAGTCATCGTAAGGAATGAGTTTTACGTGAAGAACTAGAAAATAAGTAAAAGCCATTGAAAGCATCCGTTGTTGTCGCCTTCCTTCATCTTTAACATCGATACAATAACACCCACTTCTTCCTCTTCACTCATACCGTGAATGAAACACATTCAACTGTTTGCAATCTGACGATTTCTTCAATATTTCTTTTGTTTCAATTTTTCTTTCATACTTTTCATTTGTTTTCAAGTAATGTATTCGCCATCTTTATTTTTACGCGATGAAGGAAGACAATGATGGCTGTTATTGATAAGACGTTGTCGTTGCTGTGATGTTGTCACTCTGTCTTATCATTGCACTTTGCACTGTTAGTGTGTGTGTGTGTGTGTGTGTGTGTGTGTGTGTGTGTGTGTGTATTTGTATTGGTTGAATTACTTTTTTCAAGAGGTTTCATGTCCACGGTACATTTCATTGCTTTCCAACTCTATACTCTGGTACTCCAAATGCGAGCTATTGTTTTGTATATATTGCTCTGTTTTCACGTACAATATTTAGAGGTAATTGAAGAACGGAATAAGTGACCGGAATAGATTGAAACAAAGTAGCAAAAAATATGGACAATATTCGATGTGTTATGTTCCGTCAAAAAATTTCAATAACTGTTTTTCTTATAAATAATTTATGACAATACTGGTTGAGATGGAACACACTTTTTAAATAAAAAAACTAGGGCGTGAAATATAAGAAATAAAAGTTTCTTTTTAGAGTTTCGTAAAAAAAATCTACATTTTTTCTACATTTTTCAATATATTAATATGAAAGGATTAGCGTTTACAAAAGTGAATCTTGATCCCAAGGAGTTTTAGGTTCCTATTTATTTACATGCAATGTCTGACCACAATTAATAAAAATACCCCTGTCGCAGCATCCTGCATAACATAGCGAATTTCCGTTTATAAAAGCTAGTTTTTCTCGGAAACTAGTTGACCTAGAACAATAGTTAAAAGACCTTTTTTATGTAATTTTTTCTCCTCTTTTAAATGGTGTAAAAAAATTTCGCAAAAATTGTTGATTAAGTGGAAATTTTGGGAAAAAACTAATTTTTTGCAAGAACAAAAACCATGTTCCTGGCATCCGACGTGTCTGGTTAACGAACTCGTCCAACGGTTTAGGACTTCCAATATTTTCACCAGATTTCGTAAACCTAGGACATTCCGTTCGAGAGTTATCGTGCGGACACACACACATATATATACATATACATATATATATATATATATATATATATATATATATATATATATATATATATACATATATATATATATATATATACATATATATATATACATATATATATATATATATATATATATATATATATATATATATATATATATATATATATATATATATATATATATATACTCTAAGAAAAAAGGGTCGAAAACGTGTAAAATAACTTAAATTTAGAGCAAAATTACTCCTCGCTCTGAAAATATGCACTATTATTTGTGTAATATGAAAAAATTGGTGTATTTTTATATAATTTGTGTATAATTACTGTTTTTTTTTAATATTACACAAATAAAGGTGTAACTTTGGATTTTTACAACGTTTTTGGTTTATTTTTACACCACTAAATAGCAAAACCCATGCGCGCGCAAATGAGTTTATGTATTTTAATATTATCTGTTATTGAATTGCTGTATTATTTATACGTACATAAGTAATACTCTTAAAGGTTAAAAGTTATGTTTTCAAATTAGCTGAATTAAACAAAATTTTTTTTGATAAGATATATAGTTAATATGATTATAACGTGTATGATAAATTAATCTTTAAATATGCTACAAAAACAGTGTTATAGTGGTGTACTGGTGTTTTGTTTTTAAATGCATTGTGCAAATGGCTTCTGGAATAATGTGCAAAGAATACTGTAATATAAATTTGTTTGTTTCCAAAATGCTGTCCTGATGATACATTTAAAATATTTCAGGTAAGTTAATTTTTTTAATTTTGCTTCATACAAATAGTTATGTAATTTGATAAAAGTTTATTTTACAATTTGACTAATAATTTATTTTGGGGGGTTGTCAATTTCTGTGAAAATTAAAACATTATCTACAATTCAGATATCTTTTAACACACTGACAGGGGGTAATAATGTCACAATAGATCGTTCTGAAGTTAGACTATTGTATGTAAGGTTTTTATTAGGTTTCGTTATTTAAGGTTAGGTTATGTAATTTTCGGTATCGATAATTTTCGATAAGGAAAACTATAATATCCATTAAAAAACAAACCTAATAAAGACCTTACATATGATAGTCCAACTTCAGAACCACTTATTGTGACATTATTTTACCCACTATCAGTGTGTTAATAGCAAAAATTAGCGTATATAAACTAGTATGTAATTTAAGAGGGTGACTCACCCCCTCTCCAATGTTGCTCAAACTCAAATTTGAATTCGAGAATTTCATTTCTACGTTATTATAATTGTCTTAAGCTATTTTCCATGAAGAACTCCTTGAAATACCCAAATTGTACGACTATTCGACAGAGTCACCCTCTAGTTAACTACCCCTAGACTTAATATTAGGGCATTGAGCAAAAACAGGTCAATTAGATTTTTTGACGTAGATTTCAAATCTGTAAACAAAATCTTTATATTGTTTATTTTTCACCCCCTTTTTGCAAAATTAACCCCCAAATTTTAACCCCCAACCACTCCTGTTGATATAATATGAACAAATTGCATATCAATAGATAGCTCTTTAAAAAAGAGCAATATCGCCAATTTAAATTTTTTCTCTATCTTACTATTTTCGAGATATTTGAAAAATTAAATTTTTACCCCAATTTTTGGAGGGCGATTTCACCCCTTCAAACCGTTTTTCCGCAGATAAAAAAAAATACGTGTCCCTTAGTTTTTAGTGTTCTACAATATATTTAAGTTTCATCGAAATCGATAGGTCCGCCCTCGGGACCTTTACTTGTTAGTGCGTGTCAAGAACACGCACTTAACGAATTTTTTTTTTTTTTTTTTTTTGCTTTACAGTAATATAAATTCATAACAGGTTTAAATTGAAACGACGCGACGTACGGAAATCGAGTTTTTTAAGTAATAATAACAATGGTAATAATAATAATGGAATTTAACGTTCGTTTTTTAGACAATGGTATGTAACGGACGTCACTCACATCATTATTTCTCAACTTTTTCATGATGATATGGGCGGAGAACAAGAAAAGCGGTATAAAGATTTGGCAGGTGTCTGTTTGCAACCATCTTCTTAAGGACGATGTCGATATTCATCTGGAATTACGATGCGAAATAGCAGAAAACTTTCACCAGCATATAACCGGTTACGGAATTCAAACCCTCAGTCTACCAGTTCGGAAGTGCCAGTGCCTAAGCACGCCGGGTTACTTTGCTGGTGAGTTTTTTAATCGAAAATCTAATATCTGTACATTCATTAAAATAACCTAGAAGTAATTGTGTAGCAAAAACGAAATTTTCTTAATTTTAAATTGCTGTGAAATATTTATTGAAAAAAGATAAATAAAATAAATAAGCAAAAATGGTTATAAAATTAAGTAACCCTTATTTTCTGATTGGTTTAGAAATCGAAATTGGTGAAGACATCTGTGAAACCGTAGCATACATTTTCCCTGAAGTTCTAGTAATTGCAAGAGTCAGCAGAATATTGGGCGGAGGACAGGAAAAGCGGTATAAGGATTTGGTAGGTGTCTGTTTGCAACCATCTTTTTAAGGACGATGTCGATATTCATCTGGAATTGCGATGGGAAATAGCAGAAAACTTTCACCAGCATATAACCGGTAACGGAATTCAAACCCTCAGTCTACCAGTTCGGAAGTGCCAGTGCCTAAGCACGCCGGGTTACTTTGCTGGTGAGTTTTTTAATCGAAAATCTAATATCTGTACATTCATTAAAATAACCTAGAAGTAATTGTGTAGCAAAAACGAAATTTTCTTAATTTTAAATTGCTGTGAAATATTTATTGAAAAAAGATAAATAAAATAAATAAACAAAAATGGTTATAAAATTAAGTAATCCTTATTTTTTGATTTGTTTAGAAAAAGGAATTGGTGAAGACATATGTGAAACCGCAGCCTACATTTTCCCTGAAGTTCTAGTAATGGCAAGAGTCAGCAGAATATTGGGCGGAGGACAAGAAAAGCGGTATAAGGATTTGGTAGGTGTCTGTTTGCAACCATCTTCTTGAGGATAATGTCGATATTCATCTGGAATTATGATGGGAAATATCTAAATCTAATATCTGTACATTCATTAAAATAGCCTAGAAGTAATTTTGTAGCGAAAGCGAAATTTTCTTAATTTTAAATTGCTGTGAAATAGTTATTAAAAAAAGAAAAAAATAATAATCAAAAATGGTTATAAAATTAAGTAACCCTTGTTTTCTGATTTGTTTAGAAACTGGAATTGGTGAAGACATCTATGAAAGCACAGCATGCATTTTCTGCGAAGTTCTAAGAATGGCAAGAGTCAGCAGAATATTGTTTTTCTTATATTTAAGTATTGTTTAGTTAATTTTCTTAAACTATATTTTTGATATGATGTAACTACAATTTTAATCCATAAGTTTTTAATATTAGATATCATTGTAATCTAATTACAATTAAATTTTTTATAAGATATTGCTTAAATAATTGTCTGCAAAACGTAAGCATTGTAAAAAAAGTCATATCTCAAAATTTTGACCAGTTTAATTGGCAGTTACACTGCAAAATAAAGATTACCTATGTTCATGAAAGCAAGTAAACGTTCATAATAAAACTTTTATAATCTTACTTTTTTGGAGTGTTTATTTTAAAATTTACCAAAAGAATTATTATTTTATCATACGACACACTTATATAGAAATTTAGACATAATAAGCAAAATATTTAACATCTCGAATCTTTTTGTATATAGTTCCAAATTATTCTATACGTCATATTATTATAAATATTTATGTAAAAAAACCATCAATAATCTTTTTTGATTCGTTATTTTCAATTAAGTTGAATCAGTTTATTTTTTTCAGCACAATTGAATCACTCATACTGATTCAGTTGAATTGAATCAGAATGAGTGATTCAGTTGGATTAATATTACACTTTTCTGGGTGTAAACATTACTATATAAGTGTGTAAAATTACATTTTCAGGTGTACAGGCGTGGTTTAAAAATACATTAATATGATGTAATTTTACGTTTAACTGCGCACTATTGCGAACTGAATGTGTAAAATTACATCTTGTTGTGTAGTTAATACACAAATAAAATGTAATCTATTACACACCTGGACCGTAATTTTACGTACGATATGTGTAAAACTACACATATGAGTGAGTAATAATTACACCATGATGGTGTATTTTTCACCTTCGTACATTACGGTTTGTAACGTTACTGTCATTATAGAAGGCATTTAATTGCCTCCTATAATAGTAGTAAAACGGTACATTTTTTTCTTAGAGTGTATACATAAATATATATATATACATATACATATATATATACACATATATATATATATATATATATATATATATATATATATATATATATGTATATATATATATATATATATATATATATATATATATATATATATATATATATATATATAAATTTTAGCGAATATTATTTTCGGTTTCTAAGGACCTCAAAACAAATTTCTGCCATGGTCCCGGGCTCAGGTCGCGTTATGACAGTGGCTGTAATAGCTGAATTCCATTCTGGAAATTCGCTAAAAAGCAGATTAATCAAAAGGCATTCATTTTACTACAATTAAGTACGTAGTAACTAAGAAACAGACAAGTAAAAAATTTAATCCGATTAAAACCTTTTATATACATATGTGGAAAGTATAAATTAAAATCTGACTAAATATATTAATCTACATCAATTTTATCGTTTTCTAAGTAATGGGAAGCAGTACGATTATGGATTTTTTAATCATATTTCGAGAATGGTTCTGTTTTTCCACCACAATTCTAACAAGACCCGTTTTCACGGGATTTTCAATCACTAGACGTAGTGGTAACAGATCTAGAATTCGACTTTCATAGTCGCTGCAGCCGCTGCAGCTGCTGCAGCATTCATTTACTTATTGTTTAGATTCACCGTAATTGAGTTTACATCAGTATACATCGTTTTGGTATATAATGTATTACTGTTTTTGCTGTTGATATGGTTATTGATAATTAAATGTGGGGTATAAGTAGTGTGGACGACGATGTATCTCCCCCGACTAGTTCCGAACTCACAATCTATCAGATAAGAGCAGAGTTGTTAATCACTAGACCAGCTCGGGATCCAGGAGTCGTTTTAATTCTATCCACCCATGTTACTATTTTACAGATTTTATCACCATTGTTGCATCCACTGTACGGTACTTGGGCTACAACCTCATAGCTTTTTGCACACCATGGGGGTTCGGGTCGCTTTACGGTTAGTTTTCCCGACGTGTTTATATCACAGAAGTTTATTATTTAGTGCAGCACCGAAATATTTTACTTCTTACCAATCTAAATTACTTCGGACAACATGAATAGTTTTTGGATTCGGTAGCTTCCTTTTCAGAGGTCTTATTTCGATTTATATACAAATCCGTTGAGAGACATCATGCAGCTCATTTTGAATAATTTTATGAGCAAACACAACGATGACTACTCTCACCCCAACCGTGTAAGCAGCTCATTCTGAATAATTTTACGAGCAAACACAACGTGATGACTACTCTTACCCGAACTGTGTAAGACATTTTTAAAAACGCCTTTTAAAATGAAATTGACATTTAATTCACTGTTTTTCAGTTTTAAACTATATCTTCAAAGATATTGAGCTTTAAGGCGTCGTGTAACGTGTCTTTTTTCTCTGACTTTTCAACCGTGGACGTGGATCGAAGAAATAAGACTTATGGTGGAATTTCTCAAAGAAATTATTGAGTCTTAGTCTTTCGGTAGTCAATTTTTTAGTTTTTTTGTGTTTGTTAACTAAAATTTGACAAAAAAACCAGTTGTGTTTACTCACAATCAGTACGCCTAAATACAATAAACATGTATTTTCATCATTTCCTTTCCATGAATCGAAGATATATTTGTATTAAAATACATCTCTTGAAATATCGTCCTGTTGTTTGATTTTGGTATAGGTACATATCTATCGTATCTTGATGTAAAATGAATAACTCTCTTTTATTTATATGAACGGATAAAATTTTCAACCCGACCTATCATTTACGATCAGTTATTGCATGAAAATTGCACATACATTCAGAGGTGTAGTAACTACTAACACTTTTAGCCTAGCCTATACTACTTATACTAGTTGGATACCTATCTATGTGTATATTATGTACCAAGTTGCTACTAGTGGCTGGCTACGTAGCTGTATAGAGATCCATTGGGACTATTTATTTGAACATGATGACATTTATTTTTACTGCAGATATCCACAGCAAGTTTTATCTGTTTCTAGAAACACTATTATATCAATATTGACTGTTCATATATTATTACTAAAACTCGTATTCAGATGCTATACGACATTATTTTCTGAACCTGAGTTTGAAAGATCTACAAAGAGCTGTGATACGACATTCCAATTTCCATGTAAAACTTAGGGGAGATACTTAATGAATGGGACGAATATACTAACTCATTGTCAACAGAGCCGGGTTTATATAATGGCACTGGAGGCGCACGTCCAAGGGCTCCTACACAATAGGTGCTTCCACAAAATTGGTTCCTCAAAAAATGAATCTCCTAATACTTTCATCGCCGAGCTAAAAATATAGACTTTGCGAGATGGCCAAATATTTTACGTTAAATAAGTAGGTTCTGATATTTGTCATGCAATATCGCGTGACATATCGTATAGTAAAGTAACCGTATCACGCGATATCGCGTGATCAGCAATAAACGTGTTAAAATAGAAATACACCAGGAAGAATAAGTGTTTTTCTGCCTATGAAAAATTAAAAAATTTCGAAAATTTCCTTATGGCCTTAGCAGGGGCTTCCACAAAAGTGCTCAGGGACCTACACAAAGCCTGCACATGAGAAGTGCCCAAGGGCTTCCACAAAGGTCAATCCGGTCCTCATTGCCCATATTTAATAGAGTATTTGAACGTGTTTGAAATTTGTGTTAAATAATTCTAATCAAATTATTTTTTTTGTATTCAGGTGTTATTTTTCTGTGATCTACGCAAACAGATTGTACTATTACTCTATGTACTCAATTCGTTTTCATCAAGTTCTTCAAAAGTAGGTTTACTCATCTATTTTTAAGAATAATAAATTTTCTGTTCTGTTTGAGGTTATGTTAGCTTGCTAATTTATAAGCGAAAAGGTTTCAGTTGTTAATTTCTACCGACTTGGAATTCTATAATTTTACCGGTTCAATATAACAACTATTGAACTTTTAAGATACAATTTTTCGGTATTCATATAGTTTTTTTAGCGGTTTCAATAAGAGTGACTAAATATTATCTTTAATCTTTAAAAGTTGTCAGTAAATAAAACACTAGTAGGTACAATATAAACAATGTTCTGCTATTAGTTTATTGTAAAACTGGTCAACAGTTAAATAACTTGTTAACTTGGTTTTCTAGTAACCACTCTTTGATGTAACTTTTTTGCTAAAATACCGAAAAAAAGGACGTTGTTGGTGTGGATATACGTTCATATATTTCCAGAAAATTTCATACTCTATTTTTCTACAGAATATATATTTTTTCTTTAATAGAAAAAATTATTGTTGTTAGTATAGCTTTTAATCAACTTTCATTTTTGATATCTTCTCTAAATTACTTGCTAGTTTTAAGAAAGAAAATGTTAACGACAAAATACCTCTAAAGTTTTATAAAAATACCTAACTAAAAAGAAACTCTTTTACGAGCTTTGAGTGTAACATTTTAACAAAATTTTTTCTTCATTCTCGTGCTCAACTATTATTAAGAATTGTATTAATTTATAGTACAAAACGAGTAACACTGAGAATAAAAGGATGAAGGCACAAGAAAAAAAAATCATCTAAAAGACGAAACTTTCAAACAGAAAATTGAATAAGTGTACAATTTAGAACAAATAAACGTTATTATTATATTGGCTAAGACAAAGACATATTCATACGGACAAAACTAGAAATGAAATAAGAACGAATGAAAAAAAAAGTTGAAAAGATTGAAAGTTTTTTGTCAAATTATAACTTTTTTGCTTTTTGTGTTTCCACTGACTCTGTTGTCTTTAGCACACACGTTCAATGTTTCGTCAGTCAATGTTCATATTCGTTTTAATATAGGTATTAAGTATACATAGCGAGGATACATACTGTATGTATTGTATAGTTAAAGATTTAAAATGTACGTGAATTCATACTAAACACTAGGTGCTATTGTTTTCTTTAGGCAAGTTCTTCCACAGTACTGCCACCACGGAACATAGGAAATGGCTATATTACGTTTCAAAACTCCTGTTCCACAGAATCTACGGAATATAAAGAGCACAGTTTAAATAATAGTTTGTTTCACAAACAGTTACGAAACGAGATGACGTAAGAGTGTCATTTCGAATTCAAAAATTCCAAAGGGTTATCCATGTTATGTACCTAAATAATGCATAACATGTACCTAAATAATGCATACTAATACAGTGAAAATATCATGACTACAGTAAATTTAATTTAGAAAAATAAATTTGCAGGTCAAATTATTTTGTGAAAATTGACAGTTGATAATTATGTAAATTATTTAATTTTGTCTAAGTTTCACTGACTTTTAAAACTTTTAACAACGAGGGCAGTGGAGTTTTAACTGTCATTAAATTTTTTTATTTAAAGCTTGTCATCAGTTATTTTTGATATTTCCATGTAATTTTAGTGTGTGTGTTGATCTGTAAGATATTTCTGATATGTATTTAATTATTATGGTGGCTTAAAATGTCTGGTGATAACTCTTGTGCTGCTAAATTTTGTTTAAATCATTCAAAATAAAATTTCAATTTATGTTTTTTCTGAGTGCCGTTTGATGCAAATTTGTAAGTATTATTATAATAGAAATGCTTATGTAAAAATACGTTAAATAATAAATAATTATTAATATTTTATAGTAATTCAGTTAATATTTTCGATTTCGACAGTGGTTGGTGCTAATAGGTCGTGAGGATCTAAATTCTCGTGTTGAATACTGTCATCAGTTTCGCGTTTGCTCAATTAATTTTGAAGAAAGTTGCTTTTAGCTGTTCATATAATTTAACATGAACATTATCAACCGTCAATCTCACATGTACAAACACATACAATCACATAAGTAAAAAAGGACGTACATAATTGTTTGTAATTATAAAAAAAAGTAATAGGGATTTTAGGTGGATTGTGATAATTTTATGTGTGAGGATAGGAGTATTTTCCACCAATTTATAAAAACAAATTAAAAATTAAAAATTTTTTTTATTTATTTGACAACGGTTTCTTTCCATCATTCAGGTCACTACAATAAATATTGATTTATACGATTATTTTAAATATAAATAAATAAGCATGTCAAAAAAAGTACTTACATAATTAAAATTATTGTAGAAAAACAATTAGACACATTATAACAATTAATTAAAAAATAAAAACACTAATTTTTGAAAAAAAGTCGAAATAGATAAAAAATGTTTTTGATTAACATTGTTTATAAGTAAAATTCTATTATTAAAAATTCGCTTGGAATGGTAATGAATTTATTGTTCTTACATATTATTTTTATAAATTCACATTTTTTTGTGCAATTGCGCACATGCTTCGATAAACTGTCAAATTTGACGTTTCTGAAAAGTTGCAGTTGTTTGTGTTTGTGTATATCCATAAAGTTTCTGTAATTATTCGTTTAGCCGTGTTTTTTTCTGTTTGTAGAATTCTCGTATTTCCAAAATTAAATAAGTGATCTTCAGTATGTGTGTGCTATGATAACCCTGTCTTCTGTTCTCCCCTTCGTATGTCGCCCTTATGTTGTTGTAGACGTGACTCCAATGTTTTGGAAGACTGTCCGATGTAAACTTTTGGACATCCTTTGCACGGCACGGAATATATTATGTTGTCACGTTTTGTAGCTGGTATTTGTGATTTTAATCTAGAGTACAGGGAATTCATTAAAGTGTTGGGATAGGTACTGTCCTGTATATACCTATCCCAACACAAGATTGTCACAAGAAAACCTTTCGAATGTAAAAAAATAGTTATAATTTTTTAATTCAGCGTATAAAATACTGTAAATATCAGGCAATAGAACCTTCAGGACAAAAATTTTTTGTTATCCAGTGGGTTTACCAACTCTACTGACGTTATTATTATTATTTTCATGTTGTAAACTCTGAAATTTCCTATGGCCTTTGTTTTCAATGCAAATTATAACTCATTCAAGTATTGTTCAAAAATAGATACCTAGGAATTATACTGTCTTGCTGTTGTAAATTTTTGTCCATTGATGAAACAGACTTACTGAAACGACAGAAAAACATTTTCGTTAGTGATTAGTGCCTACTATACCTATATTATTTACTCTAGATGACATCACAAAACATTCACTCGGTATTATAATAGTTTGCGACATATAAAATATATGTTTTAAGTTAAATAATAACCATATATAATTGTACAAAAAGTAGAAAAAAGACCCCGTTCAAATGTGTGTAACAACGGCGGAAAAATATAATACAAAAATCACTCATCCCATTCAATTTAGAACAGAATAATCATCATCAGTAGTAGCACAAGCACAACAGTGTCACAGCAGCTACAGGAGCTTATAAGAAAGAAAACACATGTAAAAAGAAAATACTTCATTCATTTTCTCATTCTCTCATATAAAGACCAAGTTAGTTGAACATGAGGCAAGCAAGTAACTTTGACTGGTTCGTCTACAGTTGTAATTTAGCGACACAACTTATTTTTCCATGTATGTATGTATGTGTATATGTAACTATTAGAATAATAGAAATTTTCACAACAGTTGAGAAAAGAAAATGAAGAAAAGTTTGTATTTTCATTGATATTTCCATCATCATCATCGTCACAGTCACAACCATCATCAGTTTTCACAGTCGATATTTGAGTTTTCTTTTTTTTTTTTGTGTTTGAATTTTATGTTAATGTTCTGCACGTGACTTTTTAGGACGTGCTAATTATCTCAGTGTTAAGGTAGTTTCACCCTTGTGTTTCATATTTTCTTACAAACTATTGACACTATAATATATAGTTCTTGGTTACTGAAAAATAAAGATGGTGCTGATACCTATGCGAGCATCCCGATCAGGTTTGACCTGCTATGCAATCTAGTTACCATTTATTACTGAGAGACGATGACGGTTTTGAATAATGATGGGATAATTCGAATTAAAAATAATCGATAATCAGATATTTTAGATAATCGGTAACATTTGGTTATGGAGATAATTCGAATTATATGTATAATTCAGATACAATAATGCGATACAGAAGGGAACTATGTGTAGGCGAGATTCTTGTACCTTGGGACACTTCCGTTTAAAACTTCATAACTTGAGTAAAAATTGATGTATGACTTCGAAAATTGAAAATTCTGTAAGCACACAATAACATCTTAATGTTATGATACAATATATCACGATATTGTGTTTCATTTTTACGAAAACTTGAATAATCGAGGATATTTGTCCCAAGGTACAAGCTGTGATTGGTTCAATTGGATCAATGGTTGTACTTTGGAACAAACTATGCAAGACATTTTAAGCCCTGAAAGCAAAATATATATACTATTTTTTTTAAGAGCAATAAAAATTGTTTGGTTTTACTTGCAATAATTTTAATTATAGAAAAAATGACCATATTATTATTTTTACGGTTTCTTCATTGGGCGTTAGCCGGGTCACTTTGTCCTTACTCCGCGGCATCTGGATAGATAAAGACAAATATTGAAAACAAACTTACCTATAAATCTCTATAAAAAAGCAATGCCTTGTACCTTAGGATCGTCCCAAGGTACAAACAGTTTGCTGCCCCAAGCTACAAATTTCAATTGCATACAATAAAGTGTGGTTATATTTTTTAACTAGGGAACTCCAGTGATATACGTCAAAATAAATAGTTACGAATGTGTATAATAACTATTTGTATCTTTAATCATCTACTCACCTCAAAATACTTCGAGTAAAATGAGGATTTATATGGATTACAGAAAAAAAAAACCGTAAAAATCTCAAAACCTTGCACATAGAAAAAATGAGTCAAAATGGCCAACTTTATTGCCTGTGTTTTGAGTATTTGTGTCAAATACTCATTAAATGTCACTACCAATCATTTTACAATACATTGGTTCTCAAATTATAGGCTTGTCCCGAGGTACAAGGATCTCTCCTACACTTGTTATGGATATAGTATATAAATGAATTATGGTTAATATTCTCTAAACTGGTTACGATGTTTTCGGTGTGTATGAGGTAAGGGCTAAAGATACGTTTCGAATCGATAAATGACGGACCCTAGAGAGAAGGAAAAAAATTTAAGATTTTTCTCCAAAAGTACACTGCCTGCACAAAAAATGAAAAAAATCACTTTTTCGCTTCGCCTTACCAAGACTCGGCATCCATTTCAGGCCCGTGCCCCCGGGATACAACGGACAACGGAACAACCTACTGTTACAATTTATACATTTTTATTCCTTTCTGATAAAATGAAATATTGTAGATATCTGAACTAATGTTGACTTCTACTCTGATCATCATGTATTAAAATGAAATTTTGGAATTTTATGACTGTTAATTAGGGATGTTATGGATATGAAATTTCGGATACGGTTTCGGTCTCTGTTATGGATATGTAATAATATCGGATAATGCTTTGGATATGGTTACGGTTACGGATAATTGCTTTTAGTGAAACTTTTTTTTTTTAGTAAAAACGGGGAAATTTTACTTCAAAAAGTGAACGTTAAAAACACGAATCAACGGAATTCTATTAAAAGAAATACATGCAGCAAAAACTTGCTTCGATTTAAACTCAATTTTTCCAACGGCAGTTGTCATTTATTATCCGAAACAAATCCGAAACTTTTATTTTCGGATACGGTTTCGGTTTCCGATATTTAATTAATTCGGATATCCGGTAATTTGGGTTACACCTACTGTTAATAATATGTTCATATTAATTTTAGTACAGTTTAAGAAAAAATCCAAGTTACAATGATGTAGAATCTATCGTGTTTGGTACTGCATATAATACATATACATTAGGGTGTGCCAGAAAAACATTAATATTTTTTTTTCTCGCTCTCCCCTCAAAATATCGTAGGATATGGCTAAATAAATATCCTCACCTCATCAAAGCGGAGCTCATAATTCCAATTTTTAGAAGTGCATTATCGAACCTAAAGTTTTCCCACTTAAATAACACAGGAAAGACGATTTTTTAAATTATTTACTTCTGCAAACTATGAAGAAATTTTTTTCCAATAAAATGAATCAATGCACCTTATTGAGCATTAAATTTTGAACAAAAAATTTCATTGAGTCAAATTTCTATCACCAATATTTCACTTTCTACAGACCCTTAAAATTAAAATTTTTTGAAATTTTGCTTCTCTTTATATTTTTTAACTAAACTATTAAAGATAGTACAAAGAGTTAAATGGCAATTTTATAGTCCAATTGACGCTTTACAAAACAGTTTCAGACAAATTTTTCCTATTGTAAATAGTTACAAAGTTACAGACCCTCAAAATTTATTTTACTTATTTTTTAGCGAAGAGGAAATTCAGCTATTACAGCGGTTGTCACGAAAAGACCTGAACTCGGGACTATGACAGAAATTTTGGTCATTTTCAGTTTCTGGAGGTCTCAAAACAAATTTCTGTCATAGTCCCGGGTACAGGTCTTTCATGAGACCCGCTGTAATAGCTAAATTTCCTTTTCGCTAAAAAAATATAAGTAAAATCAATTTTGAGGGTCTGTAACTTTGTAACTGTTTATGATACAAATTTGTAAGGAACTTTTTTGTAAAGCGTCAGTTGGACTACAATATTGTCATTTAAGTCTTTGTCTTTAATAGTTTAGCTAAAATATGTAAAAAAAGCAAAATTTCAAAAAATTTAAAATGTAACGCTCTGTAGAAAGTGAAATATAGGCGATAGAAATTTGACTCAATGAAATTTTTTGTTCAAAATTTAATTCTCAATAAGGTGCTTTGATTCATTTTATGGAAAAAAATTTCTTCATAGTTTGCAGGAGTAAATAATGTGTATAAAAAATCGTCTTTCCTGTGTTATTTAAATAGGAAAAGTTTAGGTTCGATGATGCACCTCTAAAAATGGGAATTTGAACTCTGCTTTGGTGAGGATGTTTGTTTAGACATATCCTAGGATATTTTGGGGGGAGAGCGAGAAAAAAAATATTAATGTTTTTTTGGCACATCCTAATATACATAATACATATATCTTTTAAACATATGTATAATCGATTGTTGACGGGACACTGCTGGCGTCTGGTTCTACGACCAATGTATAATGACAACAATTTCATTTTTATGGATAATCAATGAAAAATCAACGGCATTTCACATTTAGTAGCGAACAATTTTCATATATTTCACGTTTTCATATATTTTAAACTACAATTGACAACCAAGTTCTTCGTAAGACTATTTTCATTTCTTCAAAAATAAACATACCATGGAGTAACAGTCGCGTGTTTCGTTTGTATGTGACATCTGCTGGTATTGGGTCGCCTATCGATGAAACATGTATTGATGAAAATTTTACAGCGTCTAAACACATGTATGGACTTCGCAGGAGGGGTATGAGCACAGAACAAATAGAACGAATATAACTGTCTCTTTTCTGCAATCACTTATGTGGAAGTATGTGCATCTTAGGCTGCTTACTGTCAGTTGCTCAGTACCCGTCGCTCAGTGTAAGTCAGTCAACAACAATAAATTTGATTGTTGAACCGGCACAAGTAGCGTTGTAGTATCACACATATCACACACATGTATGCCAACCAAAGGTCACGTGACGACCACCACCATCTTCGATTACTCACACAAACACAGTTTACCGCACCAATACAAAGTAAACACCGTGCACGTATACAACATATTTTCTATCTCAAGTGGTTACACAGGTTCCAGTAGTATAGAAATATGTATTTTCTCTCTAGTTGCTCTATGGGTATGAGCTATGTGCGGATGTGTGTACTTTATTTGTCTAACAATAAAAGATGACAAAGACGGTGATAAAAGTAGAAAATCTTATGACGCTGAATTGTTACAAATAAAATAATCGAAGAGCTAGCAATAACAAATGTTAAAAGTATTTTTGAAAAGTAACGGAATTTGTATAGTTCTCTTTGGTTATTTTAACTAACTACGCATTCATTTAATTTTGTTGGATTTTAACTTGCTGTTTTCAATCTACCTACTGTTTTTTGCAAGTTTTAGTTTGGTTATGGCTTTGTTGGTATAGGAAGCTAATCAGGAATTTAAAATATATATATATAATAAATAATTAACCCGGCGTGTGTATACTGGGGCTTTAAAGGAACAGTCGAAATTTAAGACTCAAATTTCTCTCTTATGAATGAAGCGCGGGCTTTGACTACCCTCCGTAAAAAGTCTAGTTAGTAGTGGGGACTGAAGGTCCAATGGATGCCTGGGTCTGGCGATTGACTTGCTGATACGAGCGAGTGAAAGTTTCATCCGTTCCCTAAAAGGGTCAGTGTACACACGGTGTCAGTATTTTCGAAGGTAAGTGAGTGGTGTTATTTTTATCTTTCCCGTAGCTTTTCAGTTTTTTTAAGGCTAGAATAAATTATTGTATACCGTTATAATTCATTGATGGATCCACCTTAGATGACATGGATAACGTGCAAAGCAGTGGAATCGCGGCTTTATTTTTTCATTTTTTTTTTTTTTTTTTTTTATATGAAACAAAGTTTTGCTCCGTTTCTTTTCTTTATTTTCTTGCTTTTTCGGTTTTTTCCTATTAGTATTTAATTTCTTTTATATTTTCAATAATAAAACTCATTTTGTGTCAAATAATTATTGTTCCGTTTATTATGACTTACCTGTAAATATTCCCCATTTTCAGGTGCTTGAATAATTCAGCCGACGCCAGAAAAACTGTATTCATTTGAAAGCGCATAGTATAAGCTACAAAAGCCTAAAACCATTTGCTTTAATATTCCTTCATTGTAGAGTTAGGAATTTTTTTACAAAATTTTATTTTTCATGCTTTTTGGACTAATGGTCGATTTTTATTAATAACAGTTTTAAACTTTTGATTTTGGCAACTGCTGGGCCATGTAGTAGATACTCCAAAAAGTAACTTAGAATTTTTTGAGATTTTTTGGAAGCCTACAAAACTTTGAAAACACGACCGTCCCTTGAAAGACCCAGTGTACACACCGTGTTCTTGAAAATATAGTGTACACACGCCGGGTTAATAATGAAATAATTCCAATAGTTCGATTTTTAAATAATCGGTAACATTGGATTATGGACATGATTCGAATTATATAATTCGGATACAATGTAATACAGAAGAAACTGTAAATGTGCCTACTATGGATGTAGCGTTATTTATGAATTACGGTTAATTTTTTTCTAAACTGGTACGACTGGTTAGAATGTATGAGGTAAGGGACAGAAATATGTCACCCCATATGTAGGGAAGAGGTGTGTCAGTAATAACAAAAAAATATACAGGCTAGAAACTTTGTGTCTATTAATTACAGAGAATTAAATTTCTGGTACAAGATACGGACATCTTTTAGGTTTTGAATGAGCTACACAAAATATTCTATGTTGGCCCATAATTAAAATAACTGTATTTATGTGGACCAAAGTGTAATGTTACAATCGTCACCATCAGAGGATCAATTATGACAGGGCTTAGGTTCAATAATTGTAACACTTATTATTTCATTGAATTTACATGTTAGTCACTATAATTCATTTAGTTTTCAAAATTCTTCCTCACATGTTGAGTGATTATGGTGACAAATACTACAATGTCTGACAACAGATCTGAGTTTTTCTCCTTCTATTACTCTTTTAATGATATTCAAGTATACATTATCGAAGATAGTTCCTACCCTAGTTTTTCGTTTTGTTTTATATACCATTTTTTTTATTCTGAAAATAGCGTGAATTAGATTAGGGACTGATCCAATAGGCAAAACTAATCGTAGTAGTATTGAATCGAACGACAACCGTAACCGAAAATCGATATATCAAAACCAACGGATTTTCCCAAAATTAATTATTAATGGAATTTCTGCTTTTTTTTTTTAAAATTTTTAATCGAAACCGTTACTATTACCATTCTATTAATACCTGAAATACAAAGTTTAACTTTATTCAACAAAAGTTTTTTAAAACAATACAAAGCAATGCTTAGAAAATTAATAATGTAAACTAAAAAAGATTTTATTAGCTGCAATATTTAAAATTAATCCTCAAAAATCAGAATTTTGGAAAATCATAAGTTTTTAAACTTTATTTAAAACTCCATACTGAGGCTCTAGGTGCTCAGTTCCTTAAATTTAAAATATTAGAAAGAAAAGTTCTGAATATATAAAACTATTGGAGTGTGTCAATTGTAACATGTTACAATTGACACCATTGAATTTGTTATAATTGTTGCAGTACTTTTTAAATTTATAAAAAAAAAAACTATTATTAAAAAAGCGAAACTGCCTATCTGATAATATTATTTGATTGCTTGTGTTTCCAATCAAATCACGTTACTTCCAATGGGGTATTTACGGCAAAAATCAAAAAATTGTCAACAAACTCAAAATTTGCGGTAAGCTTATATAAGCACATTTGATATTACTGAGAGAAAACTACCAGATGATAATAACTGAAAGTTTTGTCAGTAAAGCACCATTTAACTTTAGGAGACATCTTATGATATGTAATACCTCTCAATAAGATTGACAGATGTCTCGCAAATTTCAAAGTTACAATTTACCCATTGTTACTATTGACACACCTCTCCCCTACTCTTAATATTAATAACATCATAATATGTATAATTGTATAGTGTCTATAATATATATATATATATATATATATATATATATATATATATATATATATATATATATATATATATATATATATATATATATATATATATATATAGTGCAGATTGATAAATGGTAAGAAATGATTGTATTTAGCACTGGAAAAAGTTTTGAATGTGACGAATTGCGTGTATTGTTATGCTATATTTATATGGGTGTTCTGCTTTTCTTCTTGAATGTTAGTCCTAACTTCATTTAGGGGAAAAACATTTTTTAGTACCGACCTGTCTGCGTACATGCAACCATACTATTAGGTTTTTTACTAGTATAAAAATTCAAATTGTATAATTTATTATTCGATTTTCAAAATCACTCATAATTGAACAATCCAATTATTTATAGAATATCCCATAATTAATAATAATTTTCTAAATTCCAAGAATTTTTTTCTTTTTACAGATCTCGATCTCTGATTGTAATTTTAGAAATATGTAGGTTTTGTTAAACACTACAATATAAGACTATAAGAATTGGCTTTAGATTTTTAACATTGTAGGGTTTTTGATAATTTTTAGGTAGTTAAGTGTATCCACATAATATAATTTTTGTGTACAGTTTGAAAATATTTCCCCAAAAGTTTGTTCTGAACTGAAATTTTGTAAATTATATAATTCAATTTTCTTTTCATCTAACGGAATTACTTCTTTACTATGTAAAATTTTAGAATTTTTGCATCATTTTTTATTGAAGTATAAACAAAAATGCCTTATTTTCCACCGGAATACATATAATTTTTCGATACATTATATTTTTCTCACCACTATAGGGCTTTCTTCAATATAGTTTGTTCTGGCGACGTCCTACATATTTTGTTAGTTTCAATCGGTTTATGTAATTTTTTTCGTAAGGACTCATTCTTGTTGATTACGTAGACGTTCATTTTTAGAAATTTCATGTTTATTAAAAATTCTTTCACTGATTTATTTCTATAAATTTACACAATGTTTAACCATTTTTAAATAAAAGTTATCAAACACTTCATAAATTCCAAGTAAAAAAACAATGCAAGTTTGTAACAATATTTCTATAAACTTTATTTTTGAAAATCAGTCTACTCGTAAAATATACCCAACATTGAGGTATCGTCACGTCTTCGAATAATTAGGAAAAACTGTATGTGTAGCATTTAGTCGAAGCCTGAAAACTCCTGAAAAGCAAAGGTGAAAATTCCAAGTTAAACACTAAATATGAAAAAGTGATGTAAGCCATTTGGCACATTTGCCACTGATCCTTTAGTTCTTTTAAATGCGGAATATTACATATTTATTTAAGTTATTTAGTAGATGAAATGCTTGGAACCAAATCTAGCTCTAACTCCATTCAGCTACTCATCACCATATGTATGACTCGAGCGAGTTGTGAGGCTACGAGGCGAAAATGTATGTATTGAACGTACATTTTTAATATATTGCTACTGATTATAATAATTTATTTATATGATTTATTGTTAAAGCTGTTAGTAGCTTTACACTTTATTCAATATACTTATTATACACTCCCGCGACATAAAATTTTCTGTTTACATTTGTAATAATTATACTTATCTAGCTTTTCACCTGAATGTTCATCAATTAAGAAAATTTAAGATTCTTTGTCACACAATTTAGAAATATATATGACCATGACCGGAAAATAATATGTTGCAACAAGTGAAAAATTCAAATTTTTTCGATCTGCAAGGTAAGGTTCCCAGGTGCCCGCCTCCGATTTCAATGCCGCTGAAATATGTTATTCTACGTCGAAATCTAAGAGACACGTATTTTGTTTTGTCGGCAGAAAAACGGTTTGAAGGGGTGAAATCGCCCTTCAAAAATTGGGGTAATAATTTGGGGGTTAATTTTGTAAGAAGGGGGTGAAAATTAAAAATGTACAAACTTTGTTTACAGATTTGGAATCTACGTCAAAAAATCTAATTGACCCTGTTTTTACCCAATGTCCTAATATTAAGTCTAAGTTAACTATTTAACTAGGGGGTGATTGTGTCGAATAGTCGTACCACTTGGGTAGTTCAAGAAGTTCTTCTTCACGGAAAATAGTGCACGACAATTAGAATAACGTAGAAATTAAATTTTTGATTTCAAAATTCATTTTGAGCAACATTGGCGATGGGGTGAGTCACTCTCTTAAATTACATACTAGTTTACTAACACTCATTTGTACTATTAACACACTGACAGTGGGTAATATTGTCACAATAAGTGGTTCTGAAGTTGGACTATCGTATGTAAGGTTTTTATTAGGTTTCCATTCATTTTCAAAATATCGTTATTTCCTGTATCGGTACCTAATTTTCGATAAGGAAAACTATAACATCCATTAAAAAACAAACCTTATAAAAACCTTACATACGAGAGTCCAACTTCAAAAACCACTTATTGTGACATTATTGCCACTGTCAGTATGTTAATAGTACAAATGGGTGCTAGTAAACTAGTATGTAATTTAAGAGGGTGACTCACCCCTTCACCAATGTTGCTCGAAATGAATTTTGAAATGAAAAATTTCATTTCTACGTTATTCTAATTGTCTTGCACTATTTTCCATGAAGAAGAACTTCTTGAACTACCCAAGTGGTACGACTATTCGACACCGTCAACCCCTAGTTAATTACTCTTAGACTTACTATTGAGACATTGAGCAAAAACAAGTCAATTAGATTTTTTGACGTAGATTTCAAATCTGTAAACAAAATTTTTATATTTTTTTTAATTTTCACCCCCCCTTCTTACAAAATTAACCGCTAAATTTTAACCCCCAACCACCCTTGTTGATGTAAATTGAACAAATTGCATATCAATAGCTAGCTCTTTAAAAAAGAGCAATATCACCAATTTAAACTTTTGCTCTATCTCTTACTGTTTTCGAGATATTTGAAAAATTAAATTTTTACCCCAATTTTTGAAGGGCGATTTCATCCCTCAAACCGTTTTTCCGGCGATAAAACAAAATACGCGTCTCTTAGATTTCGACGTAGAATAACATATTTCAGTGGCACTGAAATCGGAGGCGGACACCTGGGAACCTTTTCTTGCTAGTTAGATAATTGTTGATCGATAGTTTTTACGATTTCATAGTTATAACTACAAAATCCGTATAGATTCTTCACGTATGACATTATGTTCAGCGGCCTACTCCCTCTTGAGTAGGTACTTTTTAATAGCCAGTTTCGAGGCTTACGAAAATTTTATCCCGGAAAATCTCTAGGTAATTTGTGAAAAACTCTAGCTAATGATTAGGTAATCTGGACTTAATGCGTGTATAAAACACACTTGATGATTTTTTGGTTACTATTTGCTTAATAAACTTGAACCCATAATTTATTGTAGAAAAATAGGAAAGCACATATGAATTCATTCATGTTCAACCGATGTATGCTTAAATAATTTTTCGGTTTCCAAGTCCGCCAAGATAGCGGAAGCAATGTAATCACGTTTGGGGGCCTAACGTTTTAAAGCTTTCTGAACAATTTCGTTCTCGTGTCTATCTGGCCATCTATGCATCCAAAAGATGTTCCAAGATGCATAACACCGATACCCTTTGACCGATTTTGATGAAATTTTGCCGAAAGAAACATATGGATTGGCTTCCAGATGGCACTCTAAGAATTTCATGCTAATCAATACAATGGTAGCACACGCCTAAACGCGTAACACATCAAATGTCGATATTTTACTTACTATCCGTCCGATTTCGTTCAAATTTTGCTCAAAACCACTTTAAAATTAGACAAAGAACGCACATTTATGCAAGCAAGTTACTAACAGAGGGAGCTATGTTAAAGTTGGATTGTTTTTTTACTGTTTTCATTTGACCGAACTTTTCATAGTTGTCATAAATAGGATTTTGAAGGTAATATAAATCCTTCCAGTAGGGGATCCCGCTGATTTCCTTTCCCAAGAAGATTTCGGTTCCAAGTATTCGTTCACAATATTCGATTTCAAGTACTGTAAAACCGTCTAAACCCGGACAGGGGGTCTAGACCCGGACACTTTTCACCAATCTTCAAATTAAATAATTTCTACATTAACCTGCAATAATAAACATTTGTTCTTGACGTCATTAGAGAGTCAAAAAAATCCTCTAAACAGCTGTACCAATAAAAACTACGGATTTCAACACTTACTATCTCATTTTACAAGATTACTATCCTACAGTTTTTCCAAGAAATAAAATGTGTGTCTAACTTCAGACAGTTTATTACACAGTTTATTACATCAGTTTATTACACTATGGCCGCGATTCGCACCAGTTGTAACTCCCACTGTCCATACGTTAATATTCCCCCCAGAATTGCGCTGTTTATGCCTCCTTCTGGTGTCATATCGTATGTTTACTTCATAGAGGGACATACTATGCATTTCCCCCTCCCCTTTCTCATAAAATATTTTGAAGTCTTTGACAGGTTCAAAGACATCAGACGATATAAAACACTGTCCTAAACCCGACGGGAGAGGTTATTTTGCATGTTATTACATTATTTAAGTAAGTGTCCGGGTCAAGACGGATTTGGGGTGTAGACCCGGACAACTAATTATTTTTTATTTTATTTATTTTTACTTATAATGAAACAAATGGGTCAGGGATATAACAAATAATATACGCCCTTTCTAATGATAAAACTTTTATTGGTGATATCTATGAAGGAAACACTAATAAACATAAAACTATACCAAAAAATGTAAAAAAGTGTCCGGGTCTATTTTAATTTTTTTAATATGCACCTGCCTGTTCACAGTAAAAAACATTTGTGTTTGCGTACAATAAAACCAGTGGTTAAAATCTTTGTGTCAAATAAGTAACAAAACCCTGTGTTAATGTAACATTTCGTGTTTGTGTTAAATTAAAATATTAACACAAACTTCGATTTAACAGAATAAAAATGTTAACCTGTTTTTAACAACACAGAACTGACACAAGATTTGTGTAGAGAAAAAAAATCTTATAAGTGTCAATACGAAATAAATATAAATATACTAAATTTTCGAAATACGAAATACGAAATATATTTTTTCTAAAAACGGTACAATATTTTACAAAATTTTAATGTAATTACAATACTTCACTTAAATCTAGGTACCTACAACTAGTGCTTAACCCTAACCTAACATGTACAATCTAAGTAATACAATACATGAAAATACTTAATTATTAATGACTCTATACAAAGGAAAATTTTCAAAAAACCTTTAAACATGAATAATTAAAAATAAAATAAAAACTTAACCTAAAAACACTTACGCACACACTTTCTCTTCACTTACTCCGTCCGCACGTACACATTTGACCGCCCCCCGGGGCCGAGGGCAGTCACGGTGGGGAAATATCCTTCGGCAGGATGAACTTCTTGCTCCGTATAAGTGTCAATCTCTTTTAGAATATATATGTACCCAAATGTATATAATAAAAAACATGAGAGTAGTTCTTATTATTAAACAAAACCGAAACATTATAAGTTTTTTCAGTTATTGACGAATATAGTTTTATTAAACGTTTAAAAATGAAACAATTTCCTTACATTTTGAGGTTATTTTGTTACAGATTCAGTTAAAAAAAATCATGTAACCTTACGGGATTGTATCATGTAATATACAATTTCGTAAGCTTACATAATTTTTTCTAACTGAACCTGTTACAAAATAACCTTAAAATGTAAAAAAAATTGTTTCATTTTTAGACGTTTAATAAAACTATATTCGTTAATAACTGAAAAAAACTTAAATTTTTCGGTTTTGTTTAATAATAAAAACTACTCTCATCTTTTTTATTATATATATGTTGGGTTATATACATGGAAACAAATAAGAATTTTTTCAAAGGACTGACTTACTTTGAGTTCTTTCAATCTCATTTATAATAATATTTGAACAAAATCGTTATAATTTTTGACGATTTTCAAATATCTTAAGCGGAACAGCGGAAGTAAAATAGTGAATATAAAAGTTTAACAACTCTAACTCTGATAAATCTAAAAAATTAACACAAAATGTATGTCTTTCTTGCTCCTCTTCTGTGTTAAATTATTGACACAAATCTTGTGTATGGATTTGACACATATGCTTTGTGTTAAAATAACACAAAAAATTGAGTGGACCGTTCTGGACATGTGAAATGTGTTAATTTTAGCACAAATTTTTTCACAGTGTTCTTTTGTAATTGGAAAATAAAATCACAATTTCTTTTAGACTTCGTCATTTTGTCGCTTCCTGTATTGATGAATCAATGAATACGAAACAAAACATATACATACAGTGGCAAGCAAGCGACAATGTATCTATACGATGCAGAAAATGTTGCTTATATCAACCGAACCAATACGTTCAGACATTCTTTTTAACTGACTCGTTTTGAAAAAAGAGTGTATAGTAGTATATTTTATAAAAAAAAAGGCGACGAGAAGAGTTTTACACACAATATTTTGTTATTTACGAACTTTCTGATAAGAATGTATGATTTCACATTATTCAAAAATTCACATACATATATTTTATTTTTGTAAAGCGCTGATGACAAAAGGAATGTTTTCTTTTTTTCTTCTAACATAGAGACATAAATTTAAATGTGCGGATATATTTTTGCACCAGAAATATACTATACAACATTGGAGAATGAGTATTATGTAATATATTTCTGATATTTTTGGTATTTATGTTGTTGGTGACAATTCTTATCAGTCTTCGGCAAAAACTAAAATAAGAAATTTTGCTAGGAATAATAAAAGAATTGTAATTTGAGTATTAAGGCTGATTTCATCCATTTCTTTATTAAGAACCTGTAAAATATATCCAAGATAATTCCTAGTTAGAAAGATTCTACAGTCAGCATTCGCTGAAGTTTGGTAAGAACGACTTAAGAATGTCAGTATCTATAAGAACGGGATACTGTCACTCTTTGATATTGACACTCTATTTACATTTTTTGCTTACACATATATAAAAAAGAATTGTATGAAACGTAAGAAGACACTGTAGCCATTAATTTTATTGATAACACATAGTACAGACAGCAATGTCATACGAAAACCTACATGACAACTGTTAAGAAAAATGTAACAAAAAGCAAAATTTTCTTTTTGAATTATTACGTTTCATATTCACAGAAAAAAAGAAAGGGAAATGTAAAAAAAAATTGAATGAAATTTTACATTTTCCCCCATTTTTCATACATTTTTATTCAACTACCTATATAATTTTTGCAATGTTCATCCTACATATATTTTTCTCTACCACAGGGGTAGCGTGGCATCAGTTAAAAAGTACCAACAAGAACAACTAAACAACAGGCTGATTTCTACAATTTATAGGTATGCCACCTATTTTGATGGGAATAGGAGATCTTTCACAGATATACAGCGCAATGACCAGCCATTAAAACATTAAAGTAATTAAATTATTATCATTGATGCAATGGAAAACAAAATATTGCTTATTATATTATATTTCTTGAGACTTTTCGTTTATAATAAACGCTGCCTTAGTAGGGCTGGGTTTCGCAATACATACCCCTACAGCTGGTTTTTTAAAGGAACTACAGGTATCAATTATCTATATTTCCCTAGAATTAGGAAGAGAAATTGTGTAAAAATATTCACAAGCATAGTCATCCATGGGATTCGAACTTTCGGCATATCAATTAGTAATGAGCAAATGCAAGACCAAGACCATGACTTGGCAGTCTTGGTCTTGGTCTTGTTCTTGCATTAAGAATCGTGATCTTGGTCTTGGTCTTGTAAAATGCAGTCTTGGTCTTGGTACTGCTAAAAAAACTTGCAACTTCCGACTTCTAAAGTCGGAATTTTCTCTCTTTATGGTATTAATTATACTTTTAAACTATTTGAATAGTATAGTAAGAGTCTTGCTTTTTTCTTGTTTTTGTCACTTGAGTCTTGGTATTGGTCTTGCAGCCATACTTATAGTCTTGGTCTTGATCTTGTTCTTGGTATACATAGTTTTGGTATTGATCTTGCAAAAAAAATGCAAGACCAAGACTAATTTTGCACATTATTAATATCAATCTAAGATTGGCTAGACACGCCCAGTCACTGACTCATCACTCATTACGAATGATATTTAAGTGAAAGAAGAGTATATCTACAGTTTTTCGAATTTTCACTTTTACTTCAATTTAGCTAAATATTTTTGGCTAGCTGCGTCTCGCGGTTTCACCCGCGTAAAATTATTTGAATTATACTTACAAGGAATGTTACGGAAGTGTACCCCTGCGATTTTGTTCATTTTAAGATATATTGTAGTACTTGACAAAGTAACAAACATATTTTAATTATACGTGCCCAATCCCATATTTAGGGGGTAAAACACCCCTTCAAAAATTTCCTGAAAAATCATATTTTGGTATTTTTCCCATACTAGCCCTTAAGCAATTTTGATGAAAAGTGGTCAAAAGATTTAGACTGAGGTTACATTACTACAGAATTTTTTTCACTGGGGTCACTTCATTTTTAAGGGGTGAAACACCTCTAAGAGTGGGTTTTTAAAAATTTTTTTAGGGAAATCATAGCTCAAATTCTTTAAAATTCTGTAAAAAGGCTACAGGTTATTAGTTAATAAATAATACGTGTTACTCACTGTAGTGGCGCGAAGTAACTGAGGGGCTATGGGGGGCCCTGTATGAGAACGAAATTTTTAATAAAAATTAAATATTTTGGGTTTTCCTCACTATAAAATTTATAAAATTTTCAAGATTAATTATCAATAAATTATTTAATTCTTTACTTTATTTTATGGCTTGTGGATCTTTTCAAAATGTGAATAAAAGAAGTTTTTTTGCCAAATACCGGTAAAAAAAAGTGTCCTTTTAGTAGATTCGTGGAGTGTAAATTGTCCGATTACCATTAACGAATTAACATCTACAGACAAAGAAATAACAGTCATGATAATACCTAAAGGGACTACAGGGAAGATACAACCACTAGATGTATACGGATTCCGAATATGGAATAATTTTATCAAGCGGTTTTCGGATAGTATAATGCTACTCAATTACGATATCAATCTTCATTCTCGTAACAACATAATAAATCTGCAATCACTGATTCATAACCAATTTTCTTCTCCTCGATATCAAAAATTATTCCGTTATTCATGGTACAAAAGCGGATACATAAGTAAGAAACCAGAAAAATTTGAGAATCCAGTTGCCTTTGCTCTCCAAGAAAATTTGTCCCCCAAATGCGAAATTGAAGGTTGTGAAGAATTATCTATTATAAGATGTTGTTGGTGCACAAATTCGCTCTGCTTAAGACACTTCTTTGAAGAATATCATTACTGCGTAAATTATTACCCATAATTCTAAATAACCTTTTTTAATACTTCTATAATATTTGATAAATACATTGTAAAATAAAGGCATACTGAAGTACTTTAACATCCGTTCACTGTAACACTATTCAACATCTACTCAAAATAATAAATAAAACTTAAATTATATTTTTACTTGTATATTCTTCCACTATTCTTCATAACCCATCACATTTAATTACAAGCTACAATCGAAAATTTTTTTCATGATGCTATTTCAGTGTTTCAGAACTATCTATTTCAAGTCAAGGAGTTTGCCAGTTAACCTTATTTTTGAGATTTTATAAATTTTATAGCGAGTAAAATCCAAAATATTTAATTTTTGTTAAAAATTTCGTTCTCATATAGAGCCCCCCCTAGTCCCCCAGTTACGCCGTGCCACTACAGTGGGTAACACGTATTATTTATTAACTAATAACTTGTAGTCTTTTTATAGAATTTTAAAGAATTTGAGCTATGATTTCCCTAAAAATTTTTTTAAAAACCCACTCTTAGGGGTGTTTCACCCCTTAAAAATTAAGTGACCCCAATGAAAAAAATTCTATAGTAATGTAACCTCAGTCTAAGTCTTTTGACCACTTTTCATAAAAATTGCTTAAGGTCTAGTATGGGAAAAATACCAAAATATGATTTTTTAGGAAATTTTTGAAGGGGTGTTTTACCCCCTAAAGATGGGATTGGGCACGTATAATTAAAATATGTTTGTTACTTTGTCAAGTACTACAATATATCTTAAAATGAACAAAATCGCAGGGGTACACTTCCGTAACATTCCTTGTTAGGATAAATTGTTTTTAAATCAGATATTTCGAAATTCTATACAAAATCAGTTATTTATAGTGCTCGTCAAACTGCAAGCCTTGCTTAACCACCAACTGCAATGACGCTTCTCACCAAACAGCTCTAAAATAACCATCTTCATATTTCGATAGCATGGCGCACCGTAAGACCTTTATGTAGGTATTCATACCAATAGATTAAGAAGTACTTCTATTTTAGCTCCTTCTTGGGACTCCAAGACCCTAGGAGATCATTATACCTAATCTTATTTTCATCTTTTTCGGAGATCTTAATAGTATTTGATCAACTTTTTAATTTGGACCCTGTTTGGTTGCACTGGACAGTTTTAACCAGAATTCATTTAAATTTGATATTGTGAAATTTTCTACAAAATCAGTTTTTTATAGTGCTTTGCTCTGCCCAACGACTTTAAAGTGGCCAATATATTCATAATTCAATAGCATATCTAATTATCATAAAATTTTGTCAAAATAAATCCAAATGTTTAAGTCGACTTAAATTGGGGCGGTTAATTTCAACCTCACCTTACTTTTAAATAATATATTCTGAAATGCTGAGTTTTTAAACATAATCCTTTGGAAATAATATCAATTCACATATTCTTTTTAGCGAATTTTCAGAATGAAAATTCAGCTATTACAGCAGCTGTTATGGTAAGACCTAAGCCCGGGACTATGGCAGAAATTTGTTTTGGAGCCTCTAGAACTCGAAAATCTACTTCACTAAAATTTATATATATATATATATATATATATATATATATATATATATATATATATATATATATATATATATATATATATATATATATATGTATTTATGTGTGTACGCGATAGCTGTCGAACGAAGCATTTAATTGTTACGAAATTTGGTAAAATCGTTAATTGTTCAAAACGCTTGGATAAGTTCGTTAGCCAGACACATCCGATGCCACAGACCGGATATTTTGGGCTTTAAAGTCTTTTTTTTGTGTTTTTAATCAGAATTTAAAACTTTTTCAAAAATTTTATTACATTATCAAAAATTTCGTAAGAAGTTATATCAGAGAGCTTTTTATACTTTTCTTCTATATAACGTGGTTCTTAAGAAAAATCAAAAATATTTTTTCTATTTAATATATATTGTGTTTATAAATGTGTCTAAGGGTGTTTCGTCACTAGTTATTTCTATTACCTAAATATATGTCAGATTTCTTTAATTAAACATTATGAATAATGTCTTAATAAATTTATAAAGTTATATTATAAATGTTAATCAATTAAACTGTACTATTTATTTGATTAAATAAACTTTTGACATATTTTTTTGTGGTGTTGAATGGCCCTTAGCTATTTGTAAACGAAGTACAAATTTTGATAATGTTAGTTTTTTGTTTTGTATTTTTATATATATATATATATATATATATATATATATATATATATATATATATATATATATATATATATATATATATATTTGTGTGTGTGTCTGCGCGATAACTCTCGAATGAAGCATTCAATCTTTACGAAATTTTGTTAGAAGTTCAAAAGTCTCAAAAGATGGGACGAGTTCGTTAGCTGATATGTCCGATTTTTAGAAGCCATTTTTCACCGTTTTTAGTGATTTTTTGGTTAAACTTATTTAAATGCATATGTGCTATACTATATGTGATCCGCCAGGGTCCTGGGGACTCAAAAGTAAAAAATTAACTACTCAACCGATTTCGAAAATCTTATCACTGTTATAGAGTTAAACTATTTTAGATGGATACAAGTTGTTATATGAGATCCATCAGTGTCCTATCTTTGAAAATTCGCTATGTTATGCAGGTGCTGCGACAGGGGTATTTTTTTTGTAAAATTAGTTCCTTACAGTGCTTTGCTTCACTCGCTCAGCGACACCAAAGTAGCTATATTCATTTTTTAATAGCGTATTTAATTTTCGTACCTTAAGACCTTATCATAGATGTTCATATTGATAATTTCAAGAACACTTAAATTGAATGAATGAGTTGAGTGGTTTTCGAGATTACCTCAATCGTACACATCAACAAAGTCATAAACTTGATTTCTTTATTATATTAGAAAGTATGATATCGATGTTTGGTTTTTGTTAAAATTTTCCACGCGGGTATATTATCCTTTATTTTTATTTGCGCAGCTTGGGGGTAAAAATATAATTGTCAGTGTATCGCTTTGTGCGGTATAAAATGTTTAGATCAACAAACAAATGATTCAACATGTTTCTACGTCATTTACCTGTTAAAGACAATAAACATTTTATCAATCAATGTTTACCAATTTTCACCTTTCATCTTTTTCAAATTTTAAAAAATAGTAGGTAGGGAATATGAAATGTACAAATTTATTTTTTAAAATTTATAAAATTACAAATGTTTATTTTGTTATTGTGATTCTTCAGAACTCATAAAAATAATATGAAACTTAAAAATCAAAACTCCTTTGAAGAAAGTGCCTATTAAGCTTTACGCGTTCCTTTTTTATGGTTGGAAAAATATTTTTGCATTTTTGTTACCAAAGTGATAATTTCCTTTTTTTTAAATGTAATGCGTCTATTATACGACACTTGTTTTGTGGATTTCCATTTTTTGGATTTAGTGTAATGTAAAGTAATCTTGCAACTAACTCTGAAATATTGTCCAATCTCATGAAAAATGAAGTATTATGTGAAACGAAATGTTTCTCTGTTATAAAAGAAATACAATATTTTTACAATTTTTAAACTAGCTCTCCTTATGGCTCTTGCTAGCATGTGTATAGTGAAATACCCTTGTCACAGCATCCTGCATAACAGCGAATTGCCCAGTTTTTCTCGGAAAACAAATTAGATGGAATAGTCGTTCAAAAATCTGTCGTATGTGATTATTTCCGTACTTTTACGGTGGTGTAATAAAAATTTTAAGAAACATTTGGAATAGAAAATTCGTTTTTATTTCTCTTGAAAACGAGTTCACTTAGAACAATTATTCGAAAATTTACGTTATCTGATATTTTTCCTTTCTTTCCAAAATTTTGAAAATTTACGAATTTTGTTAGATTTTGATTTTTTTCATGAAAGAGACTCAAAATGGTTCTGGGAAACGGACAGTAGGTACTGGCTAATGAATACATCCAAGATTTTCGGACTTTCAGCGTTTTCGTTTCAGAGTTATCATGCCGACACATACATACATACCTACATAAATTTCAGTGGATACCATTTTCGAGTTCTAGGGACCTCAAAACAAATTTCTGTAATGTTGAACTTCCTGGAGATTCGCTAAAATAAATAGCCTCTACTATACTGTCATACAATAAATAATGTAGGGGAAGGTCGCCCAAAGCGGGTACCCCTCTTGAAGCGGGTAAGCGCTTGTATTTCGTTGTATCGAATGTTTTTGTCAGGTCGTGTGGATACCGAGATTAACCGAATATCAACCAGTATTAATCAGTTGCACTTGAACGCTTGTGTCGTTTAACGTCCTAGTTAAGCGTCATCAAATTTTTTTGTTGGTTTTGTTAAAAATTTTGACGATAAATATTCTGTGAATAGTCACAGACCTTTTTATTTGTAATCTTTTTGGTATTACCGTATTATGTTATCATCATTTAACTTTTAATGTAGAAAAAGATAGACATGTATCTGCTTTCATTTTGAAATTATTCTAAATTAACAAAATTAAGTCTTTCTGGGCAAAGCGGGTAGGGGCAAAGCGGGTAGAAAAAATAGAAGCATCTTAATGGGAAAAACTGTTGGAAAGAGAAAAAAATAAAAAATCTTCTTTTTACGACGGAATGAGGGAAAAAGCTTAAAAAAAATATTTCTATCTTGTTTGTGATGATTTTGGTGTGGAACCACCTGAAGTAATATACTCCAATATGGGGGTTGTAAAGAAAGTTACATTTAATTGTTAAAAATTGATTATTTTTGTCATTTTCAATTTTTTTTACTTAATTATTATTTTTGTTAAGTTCTATTTGATTAAGAAAGTTTATATTAAAAAATAGTAACAGTATTTAAATACATTATGTACTTACCCGCTTTGCCCAAAGAGGATTACCCGCTTTAGGATACCTATACGGGCAAAGCGGGTTTTTGCAGAGGTTTTGTATTTTCTTTATTAAAAATAACTATCGTATAAAAATTTCTTAAGCGAAGTTTCATTTTAAAGTTTGATAACTAATCTATCTGATAATATAAAAAAGATCTGCTTCTCGAGGTCAAAAGTCACCCTTTTGGGCGTTTAATCTTAGCTTACCCGCTTTGGGCGACCTTCCCCTAAACATAAAATTCTTCATCTACGATCTTGTGATTTGTGGCCCTATTAAAGCCTGTGTCATGCAATTCTTTCTACGCTAATATCATGTTGTATCATTCACACCAGTGAAGACTATAGTGTATTTATTTCTTATGATGTCACTCTATCGTCCATTTCATCCATCTATGAATTCCGCTTCATCAACCCGCCGTGCTACGCTACTACATATAGTGCATTCTTCCCCCATTCCTCGCGCCCGACACAGTCCTCGGTAAAAATTTATATTCTATTTCTTTTTGCCATTCTAAAAACAAAAAGTTCCAATAAATTTTATAAATAACAAAGATAGCAAGTAACCATTTTTGGTTTTGATGAGTTTTCTCCTTTTCTACACACATACAAAAACCGACGTTCATATACGCCAAACATATCCTTGGGAAAGTGCAATTTAAAGATAAACTATATAATGGGTGGAGCAATGATTTACGTCTCTAAAAGCTTGATAAACTCAAACCCTTCAACCATTACATACACGTACATGTACATATGGGTGAGTGTGTACTTTATTCGGTTCAGTTTGATTCGGTCTCCCTTCATTTCGCTTTTGCTTCGTTTATGCTTCGCTTGTGAGTAGTAATATCTGCATAAAACCTTTGAATAGGATTACAAATGTTCATAAATTGTAAGTGCCATAATTCAGTCAAAACGTCAAGACGTGTAGATGTGTTGTATTTCTACGATTTGTATATCAAGTGTTTATAAAAAATTCAGTTTTAAATAATATTTTAACAGTTTGGCCACTTAGATGACGCGACGTGATGTTACACAGTATGCTTAATTTAGGCAAGTGATACACACTAGTTATGGGAATAATCACTCTTTTTAGTGAGTTGAATCTTTTGAATCCGCTCACTGTGGTGAGTCGATTCAATGAATTGAATCACTCATTCACTTGCTAGAATTGGCTCACTCGTTTTTGTGAATTGAATCACTCACTCACTTTATACAATTGATTGGCACAAATTCAAATACGAATCAATAAACAAATACACTCATATAATAGTTACATGTGAAACACTCATTCAAGTGAATGAGTGTTTGGGTAATTATTATATCCGAATAAAATTAATAAGTATATTATGTAGGAATTTTTAGGAAAAATTTTTGAAAATTTTAAAAGAAATTGCTTGCAGTTGGAACAAAACTTGGACATTAATATATGTATGTACTTAAAATAATAATTAAATAACTTAACTGATAATAAAAATTGTTAAAATTAATGCCCGTAACCGACACAACAAATTAAAAAAATTAATGCAACATTAAAAATACACGGTTGAAAATAGATAACAATGAAAAATTTTGATTGTTAAAAATTAAAACAATATTATGTAGGGAGATATCCATTCAATATTGTTTTGAAGAAAAACTAATTTTTTGAACGTGATAATCTGACAATAAACGGGCAAATTTTATTTTAAAAATTTGAAAATATTGTTAAATAAAATACATACTTTTTCTTAGAATTATTTTAATATCTATACTTATAGTGTACATAAAATTGGGTGGGTTTTTCATTTAGATTAAATTATTTTATTAGTTTATTAGGCGTTTGGCCTAAATATGATTTAAAATTTGTTTTTGCATATTAAAAAAATAAAGGATAGTAAAAAATCTGAAATATTAGTTCTAAAAAATATCGTCAGTTCAAAGGTAAAACTCATTAAGTACAGTTTTCAAAGAAAACACAGGCCTGCAAAATTAAGGTCATAAAAAACTTTTTTAATGTTAATAGGTGATCTTTATATTTTTTTGGGTGCTAAATCCAAATCTGAATTTCATTATTTTGTATCACCCACAGTTTTGTCACATTTTGGCTATGTCAGATTTAATGAAATATGCGAATATTCTATAAGAGTGAAAAAAAAATAACTTGTACAAGACAAACAGAGCTTTATTTTAACACATAAAATATATTTTTATTCCTAATACTAAGTTTTATGAAGGTTTTAAGAGTCCATGGGCTTATATTTTCTTTCTCGTTTTTCTTTGAAGCTTCGGATGTGGCTTTTTTTCTGTGTGCCGCTTGCTGACTTTCTTGGTGAAAGGACCAACAGTAATCTCCCATCATCCTGGTGTTCCAACGTGCCTGATAGCGTTTTTCCATTATCTTGATATCCTGGTGGAAACGTTCTCCTTGTTCCTCACTGACAGCTCCTAAATTGTCCAGAAAGTAGTCTAGCTGGCTGTTTGAAAAATGAACCTTTAAGCTCGTTAAACATCCCAAATTCTTGAAGCGATTAAGTATATTAGATACAATGGTTATATTATAGTCTGGGTCTTTTTTGTTACCCAAAAACTTGTTAACAACTTCCTTGAAAGCAATCCAAGCCTCTTTCTCTTTCACTGTTATATGTAATTCAAACTCAGAGTCAAACATCATTTTTCTTATATCAGGGCCAATGAAGACGCCCCCTTGTAACTTTGCTTCTGATAAATGCGGGAACTTTGAGCAAAGATATTGGAATTATAAGATATTATATTCATTATAAGATATTGGATCGCTGGCTTTCGCATATTTAGTATTATATTGATTGCATTAATTTTCTGAACTATTTTTTGAATATAAAGGTTTATGATGTAAAATGTAGGGAAATGGTGGGTGATACAGCAATTTTATTGTTATTTTCAGATTCAGCACACTAAAATCCATAAAAATATGGTTAAAGTATTAAAAAAGTTTTTTAGTCGTTGGCCTGTGAAATGATTCTAGTCACTAAGTGGATTGAACTTAGTGGTTAGAATCATTTCTTTTGAAAAGTGTACTTGTGAGTTTTACCTTTGAACTGACGATATCAAGTTTAGGACTCGCATATAACTACCATTTATATCATAGTATTATATACTATAATATATATACGTTATGATATATACCTTATATACAGTTGTTAAACAGATGTTTGTGGAAATTTTGAACAAACCTCTGTCTATTGTCATAAGTAAACTGAAGCAGGGATTGAAAATTGAATAGAATCTTATATAATTATGTCATACACTCGTAAGTGAGTGACTGAGTGAGTGAGGCAGTGAGTTTCAATTCTTTTTGACTGATTCAGTTCAGTTAGTCACTTGAGTGATTCAACTCAGTGAATTGAACCACTCACTCACTAGCCATCACTAATACACACACACATCCGTCATTTCCAAAAGACTAAATTTGATTAAACCAACATTTAAAAAGCCTTTTAAGATTGAAAATATAGAATTTCTTCTCAATTATTTTGACAATTTCACTGCTTAGTTACCTTGTGCATTTTTCCAGAAAAGAAGAAATGGTGGTGTTAAAATCAGGTGTTGCAAAAATTAGCCCGTGATTTAGCAGAAGCTAGCTAACGTCGGGTTTCTTATAGAATATCACGAGTAAGCTAAAATATTAGACACATAAATCTCAAAAAGAATAGTGCCTCGCAAGAGTAAAGAACGGATACTTTTTAAAGATTGAGTAGGGATATATAGGTAAGTAAACTGTAGCACAGCGGTTTCTAAACTGCCCCCCCCCCAAGGGAGCGCGTAATGTTCACCAGGGGGTGCAGATTAATTGCAAATATCGTCGTCGTTTTAATAAGATCATGGTTTTAAGAATAAGCCCTCAAACATAATTACCAAATAATGGACATTTTATATTAAGGAGTTATATGGATCTTTTTTAGCGGAAAAAAACCGCTATTTTTTCGATTTTTTTTAGAATATAAGAAAATATAATTAATTTCAACTTTTATAATTAATTCTATAAATAATTAATTCTATAATTAATATTTAAATTAATAATTAATTCTAATTTTATAAATAATTAATTCTCTAATTAATTTCAACTTAATTTCAATTATTATGTATTAATTTAAGACACTGTAAAAAAATTTTCATGAAAAAAAAAATGATTAGGCAACTAGTTTTCGAAAATCGCTGATTTTTCGTCATAGGCAAAGTTACTCGTGAAATTCTTACCTAAAATAAAAACAAAATTTTTTCTATTAGTAGATGCTTATGGCTTGTATTTGAAAAACGGAAAAGTTACTGTTTCTGTTCATTACATCTCATTTTACAAGTAGAAAATCAACGAAAAACACGAAAATTTTTACCAAAAACCAAAATTTTTTGTTTAAAACACTGTCAAAAGTTGAAATTTTATTTTTTTTAAATCCCTTTGTTTAAATACAAGCCATAAACACTTATAAATAGCAAACAATTGCCAAAAGTTGAAATAAATTTGGTTTTTGGCTAAAAACGCCATGTAATCCCTTAACACTGATTTTTCTGCTCACTACTGGACGTTATATTTTAACAATAACACTTCTCAGGGGGTCAGAGTCATGTTAGCGCGTAAGTATTGAATACGTGTCTGATCAACAGTTTCCTCTCAAGTGTCGTATAGACTTGTCGTCCGCCAAGAATATGAGTTTTTTCAGTAAAAAAATAATTCACGAATTATTTATAAATTTTTTCAAGAGTGGGGGAGGGCGGCAGAGATAAGATTTTTTATTGGGGGGGAGGCGTTAGTGCACAAAGTTTGGAAACCGCTGCTGTAGCAAAAAGACTAAACTTCAGTTTCCTTTGAAAGATGGCTTTTAATATTCCTTGTGAAAAATATTTTCTTAACTCAGATTAAGCTTTTTTAATTATTTTTTTATTTCTCAATAGCTGTTTGCCCACTGTACTCTTCCCGCATACTTTTTTGCGCGTGGAAAGTAACTTTCCACACGCAAATTGACAATAAAACACGCAAAATTTAATCAAAACACGCAAGGCCGCCTCTTAATTTTTCATTTAATAAATATTTCATAATTATTTCTGTAGAAACCAGCAACAAAGTAATTTAAACGATAATTAACTCAGAAAAAAAGACGAACACTTAAAAATTTTATTTTAAAAAGTAATAAAAATGTCAAAAATAGTGATAATAATAGAAAAAAGTATGCGAAATTCGTATTAAAAAATAGTAGGTGCAACTCGTGCGGGATTGTCGATTGCCCACGAGTGGGCAATCGACAATTTCCCGCACTTATTGCACAATACACTATTCTGTAACCCTATGTAGTTATATACAACGTATATGATTGCCCCTTTGGTAGAGTTGCTGTAGTTATGAGTATGTAGTTATTACTTTTATATTTTCTTTTTATGACATTCATTTTAAAATCCACCTATTTTATTTTAAGTAACTTTGTTTCTCAAACTACTTCTATTTACAATTGATTGATGTTCGTCAAAATTCAACTATATATGTTATTACAAAAAAGGAAAATAAATTATAAAAAAGAATAGATTAAAGTATTCAAGTCTGGTAAACACATTTCAACATGAAAATGGTGGTAGTGCTGGGAAACGATAAATTTATAGTTTGTGTTATTTACTTTTGTTTTCACGGAAAATTTTATCGATTCGTTAGATGGGTAATATTCCCACTAAAACCTTTTTTAATTTACATGGCAATTTGAATTTACAGGCGAACACCTTGTATAAAAGTATTGCAGTTATATAAATTTTATTTGATAACGGATATAACGGATTCTTTTTTTCACTATTTTTAAGATTCTTAATGCTTTTTCTAAACTCAATAGAGTTTCCTCGACTCTTCTTTGTCATATTTTGGAGCAATTTCAAAACATTCAAAAAAAAAAATTCAATTCAATAACTAACACTGTAGATATGAAAATGTACTGTTATCATTTCAAGCACTTTGAGAAAAAAACATTTCAAAATAGCAAATATCTGTAGGCAGGTATATTGATCTTTAATTAAAAATCGATTGAATATTATGTGTTAAAGCTAATAAATTCTGATAACTCATACAAAATGCAAGCAAACCCATTGAAATGGGCAATGAAACAAAACTGAATGTGTACTTGATATACCTACCTATATCTGGGTATGATAAATTGTATTTCGTACGAATCCAACCAACTATTATTACAGACCTATCCATATTTAAATGTATAGTTCATTTTACCTAAGCCACACCTTAAAAAGCCAATGAAATAATTTATTTTGTTGAATAGAAACGCTATTTTTCATAAAATGAGTTCGTACCTTCAAATATACAAACCAGGTGATTTATTGGCCAGGTGAAAATGATTTGTGATGAATTTATATAATAGACATCTACATATGAATGTGTGTATGTGTGTACAGGTAGATGTATCATATGTAGACAGACATATAAATTGAATGCCTTCATTATATAAAATCTTGTTTTGAATAGTTCTTCAATTATTGTAACCCTTTGCGTTATCGTTTTTGCTCAACTATAATATTGTGGTACTCTGTGTAAACGATTTATGTTCTAACGATGAAAGTAGAACGCATAGAACACTGGAAGGAATACAACTATCTCTTTTCGGCAATCACTTATGGGCAAGTATGTGCAATTTACAGAACTATGTTGTCATTCACTTAGTAGCTATCAATGGGTATGTTTCAATTGTTGTAATATTATTGCCGTTGTGTTGACACGCTATACGTGGTATACGTACATGGTAGTACCACATAAATATTGGTATACGTACATGGTAGTATCACATACTATATGCGTATGCAAGACACCAATACACACAACCATCTATCGCACTACCACACACAACTCCGCGTGCACATTTATAACATAGTAGGGAGTTATTTTCTATCCTTTGTCGTTACACTGGTTTCAGTAGTAAAGAGATACTACCGTTCGTTCTGTAATATTCTGTGGTAGAACGGAATATGTAGCAGAAAAACGCATCTGTACCTTGTGATTGTCTAGACCAGGCGTTCTCAAAATTTTATGTCGATTAGCCAAATTATGAATACGAAAATATTTGGTGGACAAAGAAAAATTTTAAAATAAAGAAGGACACAGACAAAATGCGTTTTTACTGTATATTAGAATGATGCCAACGCGTCGACCCGTTGATCTAATTTACAAATTAAAAACGGGGGTAAATAAAAAGAAAATAATATTCGGATAATAATTGACATGTTCTGAGCAAACTTGGCTGTTTTTACAGGAAAAATGAAAATTGGGCCTCAGATTACTCAAATTTTACCAAGAGACCTGATTCATTTAATTTTTATAATTATTAACTTAAAAAAGAGAAAATAGACTTGATGACGTCATCGAGCTACCAAATTTTTTTAAAAGCCTTAGCAACCTAGTTCTGATATTAGCAACATAAAATTTGAAGCTACTCGTAGGTTTTTAATACTGATTTTCTCGACAAAATCAGAGTTTTAAAGCAGCAGAAAAATTACATGCAGATATTAAATCACATTTCTCTTGAATAGATTTGGCTATTTTGGCCTAAGAACCTGGTCTACCCAAAAGTAATTATTCACGGGCCCCATCACGGAAGTCGAATTTTTCCCTTCATCTTCGGTATTAAATGCGTACAAGCGAAACGTGATTGAAAGTCTACAAGCGATTTGTCATTTTGGTGGTTTCAAAACTGATGATGAGTGTCCGGTTGATCGGGGCTTTAAAAAAAGGTTTTAAGTTTTTAAGGGCTGAATCTCAGTAAATTTCAATTTGGTGCCAATAACAGTTAGCAAGAAAAAAGCCAACACAATTCGTACGAGGGCATTCCTACCCATGCCTATATAAACTGTTAAAAAACAAGAAAAATCATGTTCTTTTTGGTATAAAAATGGTAGGGGTAAGGGTTAAATGTTGAGACCCCCAAAGGGCACCTCCTTGATACTAACTCAATCAGAATACAAAATTTCAGTCCTCTAGGTTTATTTGGGTCGCCTGTGCGAGTAGTACAAACTTCGAAAACGTCGAAAAAGCATGAAATTGTAGCTTAAAAATGGTGGGGGTGGGGGCAAGATATTAAAACCTCCAAAAGGCACAACCTAGGTACGAACTTTATCAACACACCAAATTTCAACCCTCTACGTTAATTCTGGGGGGGGGGGCTGTGGGAGTGTTAGATCCAGCCAAAATAATTTTTTCCCCCTCTTCTCCCTCCAAATCATCCTCCGAAGCTGAATTTTGGATATGTTTGAGACAATTGACCGAAACATTATTTACAACCGGTTTGGAAAAGTTTTATTGTTTTGTTGCCCCCCACCACCCCCCTAAAGTTTGGGTCGGATCGAAAATTTGCCAAAAATTTGACCCCACTTTGATAGTATGAGGTGCATCGGAAATGAGCCCCACTAACAAAATTTCAGCTCTTAACTTCCATAGCGAGGCCCTACACATGTCAAAAGGTAGCGGGAATATACAGGTAGGCCATTTCAATCTATGCATCTAAATATCGCCCCTTGAGAATAAAACTGTTACAACTGCAAAATCACTAATTTTAAGATATTAAAGAAATAAGATTTTGAAGAAATTTAAAACCTAATAACTTTTTTCCAAATCATCTTAGAACTTTGAAACTTTGTCAGGTTCATTCTAACAGTTAGTTTTAAATGTTGTGATAAAAATTTTGTCGAGAAAATTCATAATTTAAATTTTCATTGCAGTTGCAACCAAAAATTTTTTAGTTATTTTACAAAAAGTTGCATTCTGTTTAGGATTATAATGTTATATCTGCAAATAATATATTTTTTCTTAATTATTTCACAAAATATTACTTTTTGTTGGTGACGCAAAGTTGTATCTGCAACTAATACTTTTCAGAAATTTTGAAAATTTCGCTTTATATAATTCTATAATGGCAATTGTTTAAGGTAACACATTCCATAACTGTATTACAGATAAATTTTCCCGGGAATATTCCCATTTGGGTAATTATTGAGTATTTTCCCGGGAAAATTCCCAAGGTGACACATTCCATAACTGTATTACAGGTAGAGATGAACAACGGCAAAATTCCCAATGGGAATTTTCCCGGGAATATTCCCATTTGGGTAATTATTGAGTATTTTCCTGGGAAAATTCTCGAAACCTGAGTAAAAACGATTACTTACAATTAGCTGTACTATTTTACAAATGCGTTTTTAATTAAAGACCGCGACACCGGTCCCTCAATTTAGGTGAATATTCGTTTCATGGGGATTCAATTTATGCTGATAAAAAATCGCGTAAATTAAATCTGTCATTATAAAAAATAATACTGGAAATAAAAGCTACCAAAAATTGTAGAGAATTTTATAATACAAATGATAACGAAAATGTAGAAATTTACACGCTAAAATTTTAAAAATATTGTTTTTTTCGATATCGATAATTTTCGATAACGAAAAATAGGTTTTGACAGTCCCAATATATTAGGGATACCCACAACTTGCTTCGCTTAAGCCTTCAAAAATCTCATTATTTTTGAGTTACGATGTACCATTTACGAGATATTTACGACCAAAGGTTTACGTTTTCGAAAAGTATTGAAAACTAATTTTTTTGAAAATATTTTATTGGTGACAAAACCAATTTGACTAATCAGTCTGAATCAATTAATTATAAAGAGTTTATGATGAGTAACTCGGTATCGATAATTTTCGATAACGAAAAGTAAGTTTTGATAGTCCCAATATGTTCGGAATACCCACAACTTGCTTCGCTTAAGCCTTAAAAAATTTCGTTATTTTTGAGCTACGATGCACCATTTACGAGATATTTACGATCAAAAGTTTACGTTTTCGAAAAGTATTGAAAATTAATTTTTTGGAAAATATTTTATTGGTGACAAAACCAGCTTGACTAATGAGTCTGAATCAATCAATTATAATCAGTTTATGATAAGTAAATCGGTATCGATAATTTTCGGTAACGAAAAGTAAGTTTTGATAGTCCCAGTATGTTCGGAACACTCACAAGTTGCTTCGTTTAAGCCTTCAAAAAAATCGTTATTTTTGAGCTACGATGCACCGTTTATGAGATATTTACGATCAAAAGTTTACGTTTTCGAAAAGTATGAAAACTAATTTTTTCGAAAACATTCTATTGCCGACCAAAGAATTGGGACTAATAGAGCATAAATTAAACCATTATACAATCAATTTATAATAATTTGTTAGACATTTAGTAGTAAAAGTAATTAAACACATTTAACTGAAAATGTTATGTTATTTATTCTTCTTTTCTTCTATTATAACTATTAGGAGTATGTAGCTATTAGGATATGCTGCTACAATTTAATTTTGTTTTTGGATTTTAATTTACTTATATGGTTTCTTACATTTTCTTTTATGTCAATATTTTGCCGATTGAAGTTTTTCCCACGTTTGTCTGTTTTTATTATACAAATATTTCGACCAAGCTTTTAGTTTACTTTTTTAGTTTACATTTTATCTTGTACGCAATATCCTGATTTAATTTTTGTTTTTACTGGAAAAATTTTTAAGTTTTCAGTGAATAACGTTCTGACCCTGTATTAATTAAACCTTTTTGTATATTTTTCGCCCGCAAATCGCGATTTCGCTTTCGTTTCTTTCCTTCCGAAACAGATGTTGTTAAATTTCCATTAGTATTATTTGCGAAAGTTTCGTCCAAATTAAAATATATATCCGAATTAACAGTAACAGTTAAAGCAGAAGACAAAAACTGTCCATTATTTAAATTTAAATGGATAAAATTATTTAAATTGTTTAAATTATATGGTTATGGCATATATAAAATTTGTTGTTTTTCAACAGAAAAGCATAAGGTAAATATAATCTTCATGAATTCAAAATTGCAAATAGTCTAGCATCGCGGGTCGCATTTGGCCCGCAGGCTGTACTTTGGGAAACCCTTGTCTAGATGATAGCTCTCGGATATACTAATCATTATAAATTTTATAACTCAAAAACGATTAAAACTCAATGATGTCACAAAAACATTATATTCTTATTTTTTAAAGTTATTTTTGGAATGATTTCATAGGAATTCTTTAAGGTACTATCACAGTGTAACCGGCCGAAAAATAGTCCATTTTCGCAATTTTTTTTTTTCGGATCGATAGGATGGGGGAATGAGGATGAGTACTACTATTTAACAATACAAAAATATTTTTTTATTCATTTTATTTATTTTTTATTTTATAATTATTATAATTTTTTGAAAAAAGTATCTTTAAAAAAGGAATGATATTGCTGCCCACGATTACGGCCGCAGTTTTCATCCGAAAAAAAAAAAACAAATAAATTATTCATCTGTAGGTAAACCGCTATGTTTCAATGGAGGTTTTTTCTTTTTTTGAAATTTGAAAAAATGGTGACGGTTTGAATAAAAAATACAAAATTTAGGCATATTTTTTAACAGTTTTCCGTTTGAAAAAATAGGAAGATTTCGAAAAAAAGCTCCTATAGGTACATGGAGAATGGAATAAAGAATATTCTGTCAAAATTTCAAACTTATAGCATGGAAACTTTCCCTCTGAGAGTCGGTGCCGGTTTTAAAAAGAGCATTTCGAGATATACGTGTTTAAAGTTTGTCTCAAAATTGCTTCAAATCCTTGTTTCAACAAAAATTTGATACTCTGGTGGTAACAATTGATCTTATACGTTCACTGGTTGTGGAAAGACTGAAAATAAGGTGGTATAACATCCCGCCAAAAGGTGCCAATCGATCCACAGAGTTTTGTATTTAGGCTGAATCCATTGATCCGTGGTCGTAGCGACCGTAATAATTCAAATTTCAATTTAAGAAAAAATTTAAAGAGAAAATTAAAAAGAAATTTAAAAAATTCTTTCAAAATTCTGCACTGTTATGGTATCTTAGGGATAAGATTTATAATTATTTTTTTTTGTCTTCATAATACAATAAATAGGTACATATTAGATTTTCGGTTTGATAATGAACTCTGTGATTCAAGAGTTTAATCTTGAATCAAACCTAATACAATTTTAATTTTTCTAAAAATATAGAGCGATAGCTAAATTTGTAATTAGAAATAATGATTAACATTAAGCTTTTGTAACATAAATCAGGCAATTTTTTTTAGTTAAAACAGGATTGAAAAAGTACTTAATGAGATCAGGGTGACACATTTTTTTTCAAATCGATTATAGCTCACAATACATTGAAAAGGTAATTAAAATAATGATGATAACTAAAAAATGATTCGTGGCACGTTTGATAGGCAACACCTTTGAATTGTAGACTTTTGTTCTTTTTCTTAATTTTTTTCACTTATTTAGTTAATTTATTGGTGACAGACTGCACCTTTGGGTTTGACATTCTTTTTATTTTTTACGTAGTTTTTCATTTATTTATTTACTAATTAATTTTTTTTATTGTGTCTCTTTTAAGTACTTACTTTATAAGCTTGTAATTCCATTATTGACTTTATTTGGCGATATGAAACTCAGTATTTTTGCTGGTCTTAATATTGAGTTTTATATCGCCAAATAAAGCCAATAATGAAATTACAAGCTTAAAATGAATTAGCGAAAATAGAGGTATCAATTTATTTACTTACTTTATGTTTACTAGAAATTTAGAACTAATTTGATATTGTAACATTTACCATTCGAACCAGCAACATCTATTTCATATAGCATGCCTTTACCGATTGGGTCACAGGACCATCAGTACTGTATATTTTTAAATATACTACGCTATAATATTATGAAGAATAATTTTTTTTTTATATTTTTGTTTTTTTCAAAAATGGACATAATAATTTTATTTTTTTAAGGTTTTATTAGATAAATACCAAAATAGGTTTGAGGCTAAATTCTTTTCTTTTCTTTTAGTGAATTTGCAGAATGGAATTCAGGTATTACAGTCAGTGTCATGACGCGACTTGCACCCGGCACTATGACAGAAATTTGTTTTGAGATCCCTAGAAACTGACAATAATATTCAAAAAAATTTATATATATATATATATATATATATATATATATATATATATATATATATATATATATATATATATATAATTATACATATATATATATATATATATATATATATATATATATATATATATATATATATATATATATGTGTGTGTGTGTGTGTGTGTGTGTGTGTGTGTGTGTATGTGTGTGTGTCCGCACGATAACTCTCGAACGAAATGTCCTAGGTTTACGAAATTTGGTGAAACTGTTGTAAGTGCCAAACCGTTGGACAAGTTCATTTGCCAGACACGTCCGACGCCCGGAACCTGGTTTTTGTTCTTAAAAAAATTAGTTTTTTGCCAAAATTTCTACTTATTCAAAACTTTTTCCGACATTTTTTTACACCATTAGGAAGAGGAAGAAAAATTACATAAAACGGGTTTTTAAACCATCATTCTATGTACACTGGTTTCCCAGAAAAACTAATTTTTATAATCGGAAATTCGCTATGTTATGCAGAATGCGGCGACAGGGGTATTTTTATATTTATTTAAATATTTTGTTGCATTAGCAAATATTTTTATTTCATTAACAATTTGCAGGGTGCGAAGTATATGGTGTGGTTAATTAAATCAATTGCAGCGTGGGTAGTGGAAAAAACAGGCAATAGGTAATACATGCTCAATAGTTTATAGTGTAATAAAAAATATTAAATAAAAATATTTACATTGATCCAGGTTGATTTTAAACGCAATTGCCACTAATATGTCGTTCCTTATTTATCTGTCAACAGTATTAACGTCTACACGTCAATCCATAAATACAGAATTAAAAATATTTGAGGTATTTTAACTCACATGCAATGATGTTTCATAAGGAGTTATTGATGTTTGTCTTATGTATGACTGTACATTCAGCTAAATGACTTATGCCAGCATTTCTTAATTTTCAAATTTTCCTGACGTGCTTCATCATCACCAGCAACTTTTTCCTCTGCATAGTCCAGGGTTGGAAGGAAATACTGTCTTGATAATTATATCCACGTTAACGTCAAAAATTGTTTAAGTACTTTTTTAGTATAACTATACTCCATCCAGTATTTTATACCTCAAATTGTTCAAATTTATTTATAAAAAAAAAAATAATAATAATAACCGTAAATAGCAAATTTTTATTCAGATTTTACGGTTTTTTTGGAAATATTTTTATTTATTTCCACGGTTTCCATTATTTATATTCGTTAATGAACCTGAGAAAATGTATATTATAGATGCCGTTGCCTAAACGCACCCAGCCAATAGTGCACAAGTTAAGGAGTCTACACATTCTCGCCGAGGTTGGACGAAACGAGAATGTAGAGGGTCATTTCGTTGTGTCTCACGGTTGGTGTTTTAATGCTATTCATATGGCTGAGCCAACCTCAGCGAGGAACTCGACGAGGAACCTCGTCCAACCTCGGCGAGAATGTGGAGACTCCTTTACACCAGTTACCATTTTTTTATTGTAAACACATACTCTTAATTAATTAATTTTTTAGTCAAATCCTTTTAGTTGTCACAACTATTTTTTTTTTTGTGACTTTATTTATAATACTTTGAGCTATAAAATGTTGTCAGAGCGAACTAAATGCATAAAACTTTTCGTTCTCGTCATCAAAAGTCAATGTTCCGTTTTCGTACTATAACTTGGATTCTGCATTCTAAGTATGACTTGTCTGTCGGATCTATTTAAGATCACTTACAATGATGTCAGTTTTACGAAAAGCGAAAGAACGACATGATAATTCTACATAACAGTCAATATTAAGTTCCTGTGATAAAATTCATGTTTTTCATTCTCACTCTTAATGCGTCTAGTGAAAGTTAGTTTTATCCTTCGAAATGGTTTCTGAAGAATTTTACGAACAAAATTAAAATGTTCGTAATTCACCATAAAATTTTTAAATTCCTATTCTATGGTTTTGGTCGTCTTAAGTAACGAAAAATCTACATAAAAAATAAGGAATTATCAATCGAATCTCCAAATAAAAAGATTATTGACCTTCTAGCACACTATCGATTTTTCATCAAACATAAAACATTATTTCTTCGTTAAAACAAAACGTATTTTTATCCAAAAATACATAAAAATAAAAACAATGACAAATTTATTGAATAATTTTATCTATGTACCAATACTAGACACCGTTTTATAATAAATTTAATTTTTATTTAAAAAAAATAACGTATTTTTATATGAATAATGTACAATACATCACTGTTACGTTCGTTATTGTAGGCCTTATAATTACAGGCTACAATGCACATACAATTTTATAGATTCAAACATTTTTTTTTCAATGTAGGTGCAAGCGGGCATACACGGGGGGCGTTATCCAATCTTAGATTTGAATCAAGTATAAATTGTAATAAATTACATTGAAATGCCATTGAATCTAATACAAGAAAATATCAATATATGCTTGTTTTATTGATTAAAAGAATTTCTATTCTAATGTTACATTGAAATTTATGTGTCGAAAAAATGAGATAACAATTTTTTTTTTTTTGGAATACTATTGAAATTTTGAAGTTTGTGTGACTGGTTATTTGTTTTAATGATTTATGATAAATATTTTTACGTGGACTCGAGAAATAATATTTGATCTGATTAAACTTTAGCAGGCATTTTTATCTAGCTGATAAGTTTTAGTATCCCTTACGACTGGGACCTCATTAAAATCAAGGAACGTGTTAGTACAAAATACAATCAGAGTTATATAAACGCAACAGCTTGAGCTGTATAAGAAAATAAGTCCATTTGGCTACATATGGATGGAACCACATACAAACATGTAATGCAGAGGAATCACGTAGTGGTATGTACAAATGGTATGACTGATTGTAAGCCAACATAAACTCAAGTACGAATGACCTTGCGTGGATTTATTTATTGAGGATCTATTTATCTAGTATTTACCTTTGTTATACCGTAATATCCATAACTTTGTTCCTAGGAACTAATTTTGCACCATAGATAAAAAACGATTCAACCCCATCTAGCAGCCAACATAATAATCGTTTCCGAATAGTTTTAGTATTTTCCGCCAGGCAGTGCCACCTGTCGCAACTGTTATGGTAATAAATATTTTCTCCGCCATTTTTAATTATGTTTGCAAAGCAAATCTTTACATCTTAAGCTTTTTTGTTAGCGAATTTCCAAAAGTGAAACTGGAAATACGCTATTTTAAATTACTATTTAGAAAAAGTGTTTTTTCGTAATAAGACGTTATATGACGGTAAATTATGTGATCTCTTTTTGTAAAAAAATTAGTTATCTTTTAAATTATAACATGTAAACACTAATTATTTCGAAATTTTTCTGTTTATCGTCCATTATGATTTTGAGGTTGCTTTCAAAGAAAAAACGGGGTTCCTTTACACTATAGCTCAAAAATGGGTTGTAACAACTCAAAAATGGTTTCGGAGGCATATAATATCTTACTTTTTGTGACAGACATTATTTTTTATAAAATTAACTATACAATCTTGTTATATATATATTTGTTCATTCATATTACTTGCTATTTTACCCTACAAAATCAGTTTATTGAACTAAATGAAGTTGAATAATTTTCCCTGATTTACAGAAAAAAATGAAGTCTTGTTAGTTTCTACTGGTCCTTAAAGATGTCAATGTTTCCGAATGAGTTTTCTTTTGCAACAAATAATTTGTTACTATATATATATAGTATATATAGTAGTATATATATATATATATATATATATATATATATATATATATATATATATATATATATATATATATATATATATATATATATATATATTTAATTTAAAGTAATGGAAAGTAACTCGCTCCTATGGTATGCTTTGCCCCACTTTTTAAAACGTATGAGTTTAGAACAGTTTCTTGACTGTATAAGAAAATATCAAAACCAATTTAATAAGTTCTTTCTTTTTGCAAGACTATTTTAAGAAAAAATTCCGAAAGTGGCCGTTAAAAAATCTCATCTTGCGGTACAGTATGCACATAATAGTTTTGAGCAAAAGTATTTTAATGCAATTCTTTCTTATATTTTCATATGCATAATTAAGAGAGTCGAAGATTAAGTGAAAACTAATTTTCGTTGTTAAAACTGAATTTTCTCATTATGAGTACCGTTATATTTTTACTATCAAAAATAAATTACTTCAAAACAACGTTTTTAAAGAAAAGCTTACCATTATGGGATCAGCAGGTACAAGTGGACGTAAAAATCGCAACTACGTGGTGAGGGCATAAAATTTGAAATTTGAAACTGATTGTTATTCCTAGTAAAATTAAAAGCTAAATTCAAAAGAAAACTGACTTTTTTAACTTTATTTTTTTATTTTTGCCCACAGCGAAACGAAGCCGGTATATATGTGTTTTGCCAAGAAGTGTGTGTATTTGTGTCTGTTATCATTTTTCTCTAAAACGGCCTAACCAATTTTAATTCGGTTTTTTTTTTCATTTGAAAGCTAGTAATTCGAGGACAGCTCTTAGCCAGATTTAATAAAAATTGGCCTTTTTCAGAATACTTTCCGATTGCTAGGATAAAAATAAAATTAAAAAACTCCGAAAGCCAACTTTAAAAGCTGGTCATTGGGAGGTGGTTCTTAATCAGGTGGTACGAACATCGGTCCAGTCGTTTCCACGGTATTTCGGGATTTTCACGATAAAAATAAAATTAAAAATCTTAAAAATCCACTTTGAAAGCTGGTAATTGTGGGATGGTCTTTAACCAGAATTGATGAAAATGAATCCAATCGTTTTAATGATATTACAGGATTTCAAGGAAAAAAGTAAAATTGAAAACTTTAACCACAACTACTTTGAAAATTGGTAATTGAAAAATGGTTGTGAGCCATGTTTGAAAAAAATTGGTCAAGTGCAAAATAAATATTTCAAATAAAAAACTTTTACAAAATCCATGACGAAAAAGCTCCAAAAAGTTACAAATAAAAATTCTTAGAATTTCATATTCCAAATTTCATTATAGGGTAAAGCAGGGATAGATGGCCATGATTTTTTCAAAAGTCAATAGCGGAGCCAGTTATGGCTATAAAAATCTGGAAATTTTACAGAAACTGCTTCATGTATATGTGAACCAAAATACGAGTTCCTTAACAAAGTAGGATCTTAGTTTAAAAAAATAATGGACTTTTTATCATTACGTAACACTTGGCCATCTCACCCGTATATAGGGGTTAGATGACCATATACCAAAGTGATAGAAAGCTAGCCAACAAAATTCCTAAAAACGAAGAAGGAATTGTACTAAAAAGTTAATAATTTAAGCTAATCTTCATTCATTGTATGTGACCTTGCCGCATATTTTGTAGTGTAGATAATGTCACACATGATGAATGAAAATTAGCTTATTATAAATTATAATGAAAGGGATATGGAATTCTAAGAATTTTTGTTTGTAACTTTTCAGAGCTTTTTCGTCATGGATTTTTAGAACTTTTTTTTTTATATATAAATAATGCTTTTGTTAGCAAATGCATGTAAGTACTTTTTTTATTCTTAAAATATATATTTCTATTTGAAATTAACTAATAAGTATTATGATCGCAAGTTAAAAAGAACTTTTTTACCTATACATCTACATTTATCTTTGTCTATCATATTGATAAATAGAAGTTTACCCACTCACTCATATAAAAACATAATTACTTGGTTTGGATGGTAACTATGAAAATAATACAATTTGTGTTCCCCTCACCGCAATTTCTGAAGGTCTTTTGTGCTTGCGCCCATAATACTAATGCATTTAAGTTTATTAAGTAGATATACTGAAAACTGGTCAATTTTAGCTTCCATTAATTATTGCTGTATTAAAATTTTTATAATTGATCGCTTCACATTAAAATATAATTTCTTCCGTATAGATTATGTACCTACATGTGTACAGAAATATCATTTTTGAAGTCATCATTTCGATAAAATATATTTTTACTATCTTTTTCCAGTTCACAATTACAAATAAAGTTGGAAGCAGTTGAAGGTGAAAAAGATAGCACTGCGTTTACAAGCAATTGAGTGAATTAATGATTTGAAACAAGACTCGATCATTTTGAACTCGTAAGTTCAAAATCGGGTGTCATGTCATTACATCACTGTCACACATTTATAATGATATCATATTTCATAATGACACATCCTATGTTGTAAACTTTGAAAAAAATATTTAAATTATAGAAATTTTACATTAGCGTAGGTACCAGTGTTTTGTTGGATATTGGAGATAGTAATATCTAATATCTATCCCATCAGTTAGTCGTATGCCTCAAGTTGATTTAGATTTAGATAAAGCAAAGAATAGAGAAAATGCTTAAGCGTGGTAAAAACGATGTTCTCCACCACGTCTGTTTGGTTTCCAGGCGTAGAATTTGTACTTATTTTGCAAGTCTAAAGATTTTAGCTAGCTAGCTAGCGTGGCATATTTTCAGTCCCGGTCCAGTAAAATTTCGAATAATTTTGTTCGGATCGGTCACATATAGGATCACATATGACGATTATCAATAATTCGCGTTTATATTTAATTCAGTTATTGCTCTTCATTTTCAATAGTTTAGTCAATATTTAGATTTAAATTCATAAATTTTTAAAATTTTACTGAACTTACTGATACCAACTCTCTTAATTGAGAAAATCTTATAGTTATGATTTAATTAAACTCAATTAAGTCATAGCAAATCGAATATTAACTATTTCATAGCTTTTTTACGGAGTTGTAGATAGGTATTCCCTTTCCATAGAAAAGTACGGTTCATAGCACCGGAAATATTTCAAGTTTTAACTCAATATTTGAAATATTACTTACTTTTCTTCTCTCTTGATAAGCTTCTATTAGACATATAATTTTATTACTTACGAATAATAAGTAAATACTAAATTTCCTATTGGGCTGATTAAGCTGCAGGATCAGCGGGATTCGCAAGAAAAAAAATTTGGAGTATTTTTATTAAAATAAAAAGTTCGATTTATTTAATACTGAAATTTAACACGACGCAAGACCCTTTTGTAAACATAATAATTCATAGACGTCAAAATGGGGTCAGTAGACAAAAACTAACCTAATAGTTGCGAAATATATAAATATAGAGAAAATAAATTTAATAGTTAGTTGTAGTCTGTAGATAGATGTAGCTAGTTATAGGCCACAAAAATCTTGAATCCGACACTAAGATCCTGCAACTCATACTTCTTGAAGATGATCCTACAACCAACCATCCTTTGATATTTCAAAAATATAATACAAATCGTTAAACCGGCTTCAATTAAAAAGTGTTGCTTTGGTAGTAAAAAATTAATTTTTATCAAACCAAGGCCCGATTCACATTAACGCTCCGCTCTCGGTACGATGTCACTCCGCTCCCGATTCGATAAAATATTTTTACACAAGAAACAATGAGTGTATTCACATCATCGCTCTGATATCGATCCGATATCATTCACGGTTCGCTCCCGCTTCAATGCCATTCCAGTATCAATACCACTCAGGTAATATTTTATCGGAGCGATATCAGACTTGTTATGGCTTGTACCTATAGTGTAAACACTTTTTTGATTTCACTCCACTCCGCTTGCATTCAGTTGTTTTGAAAAGATGCTTGTATCGAACGGGGAGCGTACCCAGAGCGGCATTATAATGTGAATGGAGAACGAATAGGTATACCAGCATGTTATCAGCACTGTAATGTGAACACAACAAGATTATATCGGAGCGAGAGTGGAGTGGGAGCCTATCGAGAGCGGAACGTTAATGTAAATCGGGCCTAATAGGTTCACTATCCAGTCTAAAAAAATATGGCCAAGCCTCACATATCTGAGGTTTTTGTGAAAATTAGCTACTATACCCCAATAGGTTTTTTTAGTTTATATTACATCCTTTCGTAACCCTCCAAGAAATAAAGTACTTTCGTCACGTTCAGTCTACAATAGACACAAGGACTCTAAGGTTTGGCGAAAAATGATTCGTTAAAAATACACGCTTACCAGTCATTTGAAAAAAGGTCTATTTAAATGTAAAAAAATATTTTAGAACTGATTTTTCAATCAGCAAATTGGGACGATATTACAGTCATTACAAGTAAATCAAATTTGTTATATTAGGGAATTTCTGTTACTGAGGTCGTAACAACTTGGAAGCCTGAAAAATATTAATTAATTCTCTAAAGAAATTTATACCTTACCAGTTTTATTTAACCCTTATTACCTAACTTACCGTACAAAAACTACATACGTAATTTTTTATATATTAAAAAAAATACTGACAGTGAAAAAATATAATTTTATCAAAAATCTTGTCCACTGTCAGTTGAATATTTTCCTTTTTTCAAAAAAGATATTTAAAATTATGAATACATTAAAACATATAAATTTATCAATAACTGTCGTGATAATTTACCTACCAGGTACAACTAATGGAACGAATGTCCCTTTCAGAAAAAAAATACTTATACAGTTATCTTTCAGATAAATCTTTTAAATAAATTACATCTTTCATTAAAAGACAAGAGCTGTAAATAATAATTAAAAATTAAATTCTACATTTATTAAAGAATGTACATTATTTTATACAAGAGGTTTACTGGAAGTTTCTTTATAATTCTAGCTACTTAATATTGTTTTTTGTTTAGATTTAATTACTACTAGTATTCTATTGCCATTTTGACGTTGCTTTTTCCGCATTAATTCAGCATCTCGAAATTTTCGCTGTTCTACTGATAAATTTTCTTCATTTTGATTTATTTTTACGATTTTTTGTTGTTTCTTTAAATTTCGTATTCATGCTTTCTCTCGTTGATTTCCTCGTGTCATTTTTTTAAAAATTTTCTATTTTACCAATCTCATTTTTTTAGTACCTTTAACCAAATTTTAACTTTAATTTTTCATTACTAAAAGTGAATAAAAATGTATTCGGTAAATACTTTGAGATTTTTTTTGAAATCTTACGAAATTTTTTCATTGAAACTTCTTTAAATATGTGTCTGTCAGAAATTGTTTACGTTACTATGGATTTGAATAATAAGAAGTAGTACATTTATTTTATTAAATTAATGTAAAAGTATTGGTTTAAGAGCTGGCTACACAAACACTGAGTACTGAATGGAACATATATTAACATATGTTTCCTATAGAGATACCACAGGCATTAAATTGTGAAGCATGACTCCATTTTACTAAACCCAACTTGTAATCACGGAGACTTGTTTATAAATATTAAATAAACTATTAAATTAATACTTTGACCGCCATTAATCACATAAGTCAATTTTTTTGCTTCAATTTCCTAATATATTTGTAATACACAGCATTCTCTCTAGTCGATTCTCTCCTCAATGGACATAAAAAAGTTTGTTATCCCAACAGGGCTGATTTCTATTGTAAAAGGATCCTTTTCTGTGGTCAAGTTCAAATCGTCTTATCTGCCAAGGCATACCCGTGGCTTAAAGCAGGAGCGGCCGCTTAAATATATTTAAATTTCGATATTATAAATTTTATAAGTTACATTAGTTATAATTATAGAAATAGTTTTTATTTATTCTTAGGATAGGCAAGGAATTGTTGGCAGACAGTTTGCTAGTGGCGAAATTGCCGGCAGATAGCGGGAAATTGACGTAAAATTTTAAAATAAAAATTCATAACATACATACATGCGTCCCGACTGATTCGACGTTATATTTATATATTAAAAAAGCCATCTGCAAAATGGCAGACAAAAAAAAACCATAGCGTGCCGTTAATAATCGTTTGCCGCGGTTTTTTTGTCTGCCATTTTGCAGATGGCTTTTTTAGTATATAAATATATTACATTCAATCCATCAGGACGCATGTATATTATGAACTTATGAATTTTTATTTCAAAATTTTACGACACTTTTTCGCTACCTGCCGGCACTTTCGCCACTGGAAAACTGTCTGTCAACAATTTCCTGCATGGCCTAAGAATAAATAAAAATTATTTTCGTAATTAACCCATGCACCTTATAAAAATTTTAATATCGAAATTTAACTATATTTAAGCGGCCGCTCCTGCTTTAAGCCACCGATTTGCGTTGACAGACAAGATGATTTGAACTTGACCACACAAAAGGATCCTTTTACAATAGAAATCAGGCATGTAGCGATAAAAAGCTTTTTTATGTAGCCAACTCTCAGTCTATATGGAAAAACACTCGTTTTTCAAATTCAATTTTCAAATTTGTATTCGGAATCGGACAATCTGGACGCACGAAACTTGTTTAAAATATTTAAAAAGGAAAATATACAAACGAGAAATAGAAATAATTAAGAAAAATGCTAGCTTGAGATCGTTATATTTAATACAAGCTTTGAATATTATGCCGATGGTCGATCGTTGAATCAGTCAGATCATGATGCACCAAGTTATATACAGGCATTTCATGAAAAACCTAATTAAAAGACAGCCATTTCATTAAAAAGTCAGTTCAATATCAGGCAAATCAAATAATATCAGATATGCGCCGATATGGTTGATTCAAAATATAATGTTGCTGGCGAGAAAAAAATTACATTTTTTTATAAAAAATACAATTGATGTGCAAAACCAAAAACCAAAAGACCGAATTAAACTTTGTTAATTATTTTCAATTTAGGCAATGCGGGTCTTCCGGGTGGCGTAAATACAAAGGCGACTGCAGCGCAGACATCCATAGTCTGTACTGCATTATCTCGTGAATGACTTAAAGTAGGAATAGTTTGTCCGAACCCAGTTGTAACACAGCGGTCTGTAGTATAGCCGCATTTGTTTGTGTAAGGCAATGAAAACGCGGATTTACCACAGACCACTCTAGTCCATGCTGCATAATGACTTAAAGCATTATTAATTCATTTGAATGGTGCTTAAATTCAGTAATATCTGTAGTAGTACAGTCATATTTGTTTGAATAAAGCAATCAAAAAAAGAAAAAAAAAACAAATTGATAAAATTACAAAATGTTTTGTTTTTATTATTTTTATTATATTTAGGGTTAAAATCCCCTATACTCGAACGCGATTCAATACTCGAACAGTTTTAATATTTTATATATTAATGAAGTTAATTTCTGAAAAAACCGATAAATATCAAAACTATTCAAGTACAAGGGCTTTTACCTTATGTATATAAACTAAAAGTACTATATTAAAAATATGGCAGTTAAATTTGATGTTTCTTAGCATAACGGCGATTCAATTTAATATTTTCGCCGATGCTATGGTTGCGTCCTATTCTTCTTTACTTCAGAGGTAGTAGAGCGTCTACTTTGTATTCTCGAAGAAGACTTACAAGGAAAAGTTCTGAACTACCAATTCGCTATTTTGATGAAACTTCATATATGTGTAGTACAAGCAAAAACAACGGACCCGTATTTTTTTATCTGCCACCGTCGCCATTTAAGGGATGAAATCACCCTTCAAAAGGTAAAATTTCAATTTTCCTTGATTATTTGAAAACTACGGCAGATAGAGAAAAAACTTTAAATTGACATAGGTACTTTTTTTTTAGAGAGCTTTCTACTGATGTATATAAAGCCAAGGTCGAACCAACTGAAGAGGCTGTTTAAGCAAGATTGGAGGTAAATTTTGAAATAGGGCGGATAAGCTTTGGTATATTAAAATTTGAATAGTGTATATGAGATCTACATCAAAAATACTAGTTTACCTATTTTTGCTCAAAGTTGAAATTTGAAGCTTATAGTCCAAAAATTGGACGGTTAATTTGAGGTGTGTCTCTTTTGTGAAATTCAACAAGATATACTCCACACAGGATTTATTCAAAAAAATAATTAATTTTTCGCTGTCAATTATTTTGCACTAAGCAACAATAGTTTTAATGGTTTTAACTGCAAAATTATCGCGCATGCACCAACCTTTGCCGAATCAGAGATAAACTAATTAAATAAATATGACCCAATGACTGAACTGTAGCGGTGTTTGTTCAATAAGAAGTGTGAGTTTCAGACTGCATTGCAGAACGAATATAGCCGTGTTGCAGTCGTCTTCGATAAAAAAATGTTATTCGAAGCCGATAACGTTACCGACAGTCTTCAAATGTCTGTGAAGTAATCGTGTTTGCAGTACTTTATTCATACAGACACGGCTGTATTACAGAGTAACTTCTGTCTGTACTGCAGTCGCCTTTGTATTTACGCTTTCGGGTGCGTATTTCCGTTTGCGTGTACAATAGCAGGCACTATTGCCTCGAAACCATCACGGTTTTGTAACACTAACTCTCCTTCCAAACACGTGTTCAATTCAAAACCTCCCGTCCTCTAAACGCGGACGGGTTTGTAATGCACACTGTTCTTTCAAACACCTGTTCAAGGGAACATGATGGTTAGAAAATTAGTCATCAGCGTTAGCAGCCAATACTAATAGTCATAAAGCTCACACGTTTGAGCCTGGTGGATAAAAAAAGGTAAATGCTTATCTTTAGATATTTTGTTATAAGCTTACACTCAAGTTTAAGATCTTATTTATTGTTTACGTGAATTCTTCTGACTTTTGAATTTTTTAACTTAAATCCATGCGAATAAACTTTAGGCATTCTCTCCAGTAGAAAGTAAACACTTTTCAATTTGTAAGAGAACGATACACCACAGTTAAAACATTTCAAACTAAATACTGTCAAAACTAATAACTAGTGTCAATTTTTTGGTAAATCAGGTTCTGATTTCGAGGCCTGTAGATATTGAGACCAGAGGTAGAAAATTAAGGTGTTTGCAAGATGTGTTAGGAGATACTGGATTTTCCGATTTGTAAAATTTTTTGTTCCCAGTCACTTAATGTAATTGGGTATGGTACAAATTTTGTAGACTATAGTATTGGCATCAGTTTCTTTTCACTATGACTTTTATATTTTGTAAATTTTTTCAACTTGGCAACAGAAAGTATTTTACCATTATTTTCGTCATAGATCTCTTGGACCCCAACCCAAACTTTTAATACATTTGAACAACTATTGTTCTAATTACATATCGCGTTCCCTTGAACAAGTGTTTGGAAGTATAGTTAGTTTTACAAAAGCGTGCGCATTTCGATACAGTAGTGCCTTCTATTGAATACGCAAAAAGGAATACATTTTCGGGACTATGCCGCAGAATCTGGAATGGTTAGCTGCCTTGAACGTCACCCTTAATTACAAGCAAATTAGTACAATTTAATTATTATAATTAGAATAGTCACGAGTTATTGTGTTTGTCTCTTCGGTACAGACCTATTCCATGTCAAATCAACGCACCCATTTTATCACACAACCACAGATTTTCTTAAAATTTGGTATACTCATACCAGGTACTAAGACTAAGAAAAGTGCCAATTTATAAATTTTTATCTGAAACCGCTTACGAGATATGGCTATGTAAAGTTTCCAAAAACTTGCCAAAAAAACGCGAACGTTCATTTTTAAATCGCCCTAGAAGCTTTTCTAATTTAGCTAGAAAGCTGGGGGAGGTGTAATTTTGTAGAATTTTAAATGCTCTTTCAAATAAAATACAACATGACAAGGGTGTTAATGAAAATATTTTTTTCAAAATCCATGTAAAGACTGATTTAACTTTTTTTCCAAAAAGTACATAATTTAAAATTCTAAAAATATTTGTATAAATACTTAGTACTGTTCTGAATCATATAGTAAATTATGAATGTGGAGTCTTAATGAGTTCATTGTTAAAAAAAAAAAAAAATATTTCTGTTGCTGGTTTTCCACTATTACCCAATTTTATCACAAAAATTGGCACTTTTCTTAGTCTTAGTACCTAGTATGAGCGCCACCAAATTTTAAGAAAATCTGAAATGGTGAGGAAAAATTTCTTTCAAAAGTGTGTTGATTTGGCATGGAATTGGTCTACAGTATAATTTATTTTTCTCTGTTTTAATGAAACATCCTATATTTTATTTATTATTTTACATAATTATTAATATTCTTCATTTAAACTAAAATGTATTTTATATCTCAATTTTAATAGCACCTACTTAGCTAGTACAATTTTTGCTAATAGATAAAAGTTAATATTGAAAAATTATTCAACGCTAAAATCTAGTAATAATAATTAAATAGTTACGAGTACATAGAGAATACATCTTTTATATATAAGAACGAGTGCATCATTTTTTATTAATATTTATTAAAAATGTTAACCTGTTTCCGACGAGATCATTAGTATATGTCAGATCTTTTAATACCCCCTACCCGTATTAACGTACGACTCGGTTGTGGATTGGTTTAGAGGCTGATCAAGATTGCATGTAGTCAGATGATGATTGACACTGAATAGAATCGCTTGGTTTCTTTTTTTTTGCTTCTTTTTAATTTTAAATTGTATTTTCTATATAAGGAACCATTTCAATCGTACAGAATACATATGAACGTATTAATACGATTCTGCATCATTTGATTTTGTAATGGCGAATGAAATCTCTGATTCTGTGTTGTGGTTAAGATAGATTCATTCTGATTGGTTGATAAAATGCAACAATAATATTTCAGTATTTAATTGTTGAATTATAAATGTTATTCTAGATACTAAAGATAGAAAACAATAAATTTTGTCTTAGTAACGTTACTTAAGGGGAGATTCGGCAAAAAAACATCAAAAAACGACTATTTATTACAGTAGACTATCGTTAATTCAAACCTGCGATAATTCGAAACTCTAAAATTCAAAGGTATCACTAGTTCCCTACAAAATCTCTTTATCTTTCGAACTAAAACAATACATTTTTAAACACTTGGTAATTCGAACGAAAAAATAATTGCTACGTAACAAAACGACGCGTTAATTCGAACTCATTGGCGTCAAACACTCGACAATTCAAAGTTACAGAGAGAAAGAGACAGAAAAATTGTAAGTACAATTTGAGAAAAGTTCAAGTTCATTCATCACAAATGCTTAAAAAATTAAAATTGTTAGAATTCATTCCAAATGGGTTGAACCCTGTTACTATTGAATTTACATAAGAAAAAGGGTCAAACTATTTGAAATAATTCGAACCTCTATAATGACTATAATTCATAAAATTTTAAGAGTCCCTCGAGTTTCGAATTATAACGAGAGTCGACTGTATTATTATTATTTTTTTTTATACAAATAAATATCTTATTAAATAATTAAATTATAACGTTATTTCTACATGTCTTTATTTTACATAATTTTGGCGTTGAAGTAGATGCTGTAGGATTTTTCCACCTTGATGGTTCCTCGCGTTCTGAAATCCCCAGTGAACTAAAATCAAAAAATCAAGAATTTTCTGAAGATATACATATAGGGCTATGGCATAAACTAAGACCTAAGAAGAAAAACCGCAAGAAATCGCATTTTGAAAATAAACTTTCAAAAATCACCCTTTTTTCTCGATTATAAACAGCCGCCATTTTGAAAATATATTACGGAACCAAAAGATCTTAGTTGCTGCCAAAATGACGCTGTCGAGGAATAATATGCACTTTGAATTATGTCAATACCTCAAACACTTTTTGAGATACATGAGGAACCATGTCAGAAAACATACTTTAAAAACAAAGCATAAATTTTTTTTTAATCGCATTATAGTAAAGTGGGCGCACTAAAATGCCCATAACTTTTTGATTTTCCGTTATTTTTTTTTTTTTTTTAACAATTTTTAAGGGAATATTTCTAACACCTTAAAGAACAGAATTATGAAGAAAAAAACATAGAATCCTTTTTTTTAGCGAATCTCCCCTTAAAAACTCTGCTTAGATACTGGCCCGTTTAACTGCTTTTCACTGTGATCTTTAAAGCCTATAAAGCCTATAGAGACAGAGGACTACAATATTTTTATATGAACTGTTTTAGAGTCTGAGCGTTAATGAAGCACTACTCATGAGCGCCCATGTAGGGAGGAGGGCAACAATTAGGGACAAGAAGGAATATATATAATATTTTGTAAGCAGCCAGAAAAATTTCGGTATTTCTCCCAAAAATAGCACTGAAGAGCAAAAAAAAAACGTGGTTTTGTCTCCTTTTTGACCCGAAATTTCCTCCAAACATCATTAACTTCATAAGCTAGGAGGAGCGCAGTCCCCCCTGCCCCCGAATATGGGCGCCCATGGCACTACTACGTTTTCCTATAAATAAATTTTTTCGTTTACTGTTCTTTAATCAGTCTTTTATGCCAGGCACACTTATAGCCAAAAAAATGTTGCCATATGACAATGAATAAGGAGAATATTTCAAATTAACTAGTACCTAGGTACTGAAGTGGATTTAATGGACTTAAGAATTACTTCCATGTTTTATAGTAGCTAATAAACAAAACACTTAATTTTGCCAATTTTGTGACACGTTTCAATTAATACAATGCTTATTATCATTATCATTAGGTAGAGTGGCCTCCACCAGTGCAGTGGAAGCCGCTAAAGTGGCCAAGTGTGACGCGCCCTTAAATTTCTGCGAGCGACACCCATTTCTGCACGACCGTACATATTTGACCATTGTTGTACATTCATAACTAACTAATATTGTAAATTTAATATTAAGATGGGTATGTTTTTCTCAATATGATTGATTTATGGCGTACATTTCTCTATAAATTTATTAACCGATTAAGTGCCATTGGCATGTTAACATGCCAAAGGAAACAAAGAGAGAAATATATGTGACAATAAAAGACAACACTATCTTTTTAAAGTCGTCCGGAATGGATAGTGCAAGTCATAAATTATCCTGTCAAAATTGCCGAAAAAACGTATCCTCATAAATTTAAGAATTTTGACATTTTTATTTAAACAACATCGAAACTGTTTAGATTGAAAAATATTGTTTCTCATTTAGTTTTATAAAATTTTATTAGAAGTACACTGAAAATCCACGCTAGGATTACTTTCCTAATAAAAGTTTGTTCCAGGTAAATGTTAAATTAATGAAATTGATACCTTTGTAATTGTCCACCTTGATTTAAAATGAAGTAATAATAATAACAAAAATATATATTGTTAATAATTTAATATTTTTAAATATTTAGAAACTCATATAAAAGTTGTTTATGATTTATTAAATGTGTTAACATTACTTGGATTTATAGTGTACTAGGACATTGTTTATATTATTGTTTTTCCCACGATTCGACCAGCAGAGCTATAAAAATATATCTACCTATCACACGCCACACGAGTATACAGGAGTTAATGCAAACATAATATATGTAGTTATATTATACATACATAATATGTATGCACCTTATAAAGTCAGTGTTATATGGGCGATTCTGGCGTGACGCACGGGACATTTTTGCAACAAAAACATTTTTTCATAAAAAATGCAATTAATAATAAACAAAACAGAATGTTTATAATACGCAGAAAATGAATTAAAATTTTTTGAGCATTTTCTAATTTTTATCTGCAGTCCAGTACTCAAGATATAAGGCATAAACTCACGTGACGCACGGGACATCGTACAAAACGAAGCTTATGTCTTATATTTGGAGTACTGCATTTCAGTTATAAATTAAAATATGCTCAAAAAATTTTGATCCAGTTGCCCCATGTTATAAACTTTTTGTTTTGTTTATTAAAAATTTCATTTTTAAAAAAAAAATGTTTTTGTTGCAAAAATGTCCCGTGCGTCACGCCAGAATCGCCCATATATTATAATTTGTAAAATTATGAATAGATACGCAAAATATTATGAACGCACACAATGTGGAAATGTGGAATTATAAGAATAATAGATAATGGTTTCTTATTTGTTTTACTTAAGTATTTGTAGAATAAATTTTACTTAATGAATATCATAAAAAACAAAAACTTACATTGGAAATAATATTAAAAAAAATTATTAAATGTTCGAAGTGTTAGTTTAATACTGCCTTTACTATAAAATAATACAAATAATGCTATGCGTATTTGCGTATCAATTTATCATTTTATAAAATAAGAAAATAAAAATCTTAAAATTAAATAAGTATGCATTTTATATGATATACATATAAACAATTTTCTGTTTCTTTTTATGTTTACACATTCTCTCTTTTACAACATATTTTTATTCGGCAGGGAAAAGATTAAATATCTCTAGTTAATTATACCTTCTTATAAATAACATATCTCTTTATTATAAAACTTCAGATACATAAAATATATATTAATAATAATTCATTCGGTTTGTTCATTTCTCTACTCATTATATACCTATTGATCTTACACTACCTTACAAATATGAGGGGTTTCACTTACCAATATTTAAATCAGGAAACATGTTACCTAATAAAACCATAAAAAAAATGAATTTATACATTACTGGAAGTTCCGGAATCCGACTCATCAAACAAAACTTTATATACGTTTCTTATTAAGGTACCATCATAGTGTGATCGGCCGAAAAATAGGTCAATTTTCACAATTTTTTTTCGGATGGGTAGCATATGGGAATAGGGATGAATTTTATTTACGAATAATACCACTAGTTAACAATACAAAAATATATTTTTTTATTTTTTTTATTTATTTTTATTTATTTTTTATAATTATTATAATTTTTTAAAAAAAGTGTCTTTAAAAAAGACAAAAATTTGGTGCCCACGATAGCGGCCGCAGTTTTTATCTAAAAAAAAAATTAAATGAATTATCAGTCTGTAGGTAAGCCGCTGTCTTCCTATGGGAGCATTTATTTTGGAATCTTCCTATGTTTTCACAAGGAAAACATAGGCATAATTCACAGGAACAACATTCAAAACGCCGCCATATTCTTAAATTTAAAAAAAAAGTTCCTGTAGGAACACAGCGGCTTATCCGCAGATTGATAATCTATTTGATTTTTTTTTAGATAAAAACTGCGGCCGCAATCGTGGGCACCAAATTTCGCCCTTTTTTAAAGACACTTTTTTTAAAAGATTATAATAATTATAAAAAAAAATAAATAAAATAAAATAAAAAAATTTTTTTGTATTGTCAAATAGTGGTATTAATCGTAAAAAAAATTCATCCTCATTCTTCCATCCTATCCATTCGAAAAAAAATTGTGAAAATTGAGTATTTTTCAGCCGATCACACTGTGATGGCACCTTAAAATAATCGAATACAAGTACTTGATGACGTGACAGCAATAAATGATAATATTGCTTGATTTTAATTAACCACTTACATTTGTTATTAATTGTCAGCAACAGAACCGGATTTACATAAGACACACAATAGGGGTTTCCACGAAACTAACACATTAACGGTCATCAAGAACTATGACGAAATGACCAGTTAATACACTGTTTTGACAACTAATATATTAGTACATAAGCAACTGTAGCTCGCTTCCAGTCTAAGTAAATATATGAGAAGGTTCGACAGCGACCACACGTATGTTGCACAACGTGAAATGTATTACAGATCACACGGAATCATGCGATCTATAATACATTACACGGCTCGGTACTCACAGTAATGAGAGAGAGAAAGCGAGCTGTGTGTATACCTCACTGGTGTACGTTTATAATGAATAAGAGTTGGAGGAACTTTTGGTGAAATAGACAAATTTTGAAAATTTCTTTATCACCTTACAGAGCCGTCTACAAGTGCTCAAAGACCTTTACATGAGAAGTGCTCCGGGCCTCCACATGAAAATGTCTAGGGGCCTCTCAAAGGTAAATTACGCTCTAGTCAGTACCATTCGACCGAAGGACAGTTTGGCGGCCGAAGCCAACGCCGAGGTATAATCACAGTATAAATAAAAGATTATTACCATAGGCAGTAGCGAAACGCACTTTCTATGTTTTTTTGATATAAGTGCAAACAATTATGTATGTCCTTTTTTACTTATGTGATTGTATGTGTTTGTACATGTGAGATTGAGGGTTGATAATGGTCATGTTAAATTATATGAACAACTAAAAGCAACTTTCTTAAAAGTGAATTGAGCAAACGCGAAATTGATGACAGTATTCAACACGAGAATTTAGATCGTCACGACCTATTAGCACCAACCACTGTCGAAATCGAAAATATTAACTGAACTATCATAAAGTGTTAATAATTATTTATTATTTAACGTATTTTTACATAAGCATATAAATTATAATAATACTTACAAATTTGCATCAAACGGCACTCAAAAAACATAATTTGAAATTTTGTTTTGAATGATTTAAACAAAATTTAGCAGCACAAGAGTTATCACCAGACATTTTAAGCCACCATAATAATTAAACACATATCAGAAATATCTTACATATCACAAAAAACACTAAAATTACAAGGAAACATAAAAAATAACTTATGACAAGCTTTAAATAAAAAAAAAATTTAATGACAGTTCAAATTCCACTGCTATCGTTGTTAAAAATTTTAAAAAAGTCAGTGAAACTTAGACAAAATTAAATAATTTACATAATTGTCAACTGTAAATTTTCACAAAATAATTTGATCTGCAAATTTATTTTTCTAAATTAAATTTACTTTAGTGGTGATATTTTCATTGTATTAGTATGCATAATGTTATGCATTATTTAGGTACATAACATGGATAACCCTTTGGAATTTTTGAATTCCAAATGACACTCTTACGTCATCTCGTTTCGTAACTGTTTGCGAAACAAACTATTATTTAAACTGTGGTACAAATGAATGCAGAACACTTGAAATTTAGAATATAATAATAAATAGGATTATCAAACAGTCATTTTATATTATAAACCCAAAAATAAACAAATAGTGTTACAGTTCTCTTTTTAGTCGAATTTTCTTCGAAAAATTAAACTTATACAGCCTATAAGATAAGAACGGCGAGAGGCAAGAGTAGGGGCGCTATCCGTTTTCGGACATCGGACATCGGAACTCAATGGTATTGTTAAATGTGTTTTAAATGCATTGTTTTTATTCTAAATACAAGCAGGCGAATAGTGATTTTAAAAACTTTTGAAAAAATGAACTTACTTTTATAACAAATGCAATACACAAACATTAAGTAATTTAAAAATGTTATTAAAGTCACTGTTAATTTATAAAGTAGGAATTTTGGATTTTTATTATTTATAAAATAGAAATTTTGGATTTTTTTGGAAAGAAAAAATATCTTCATAAAGGCCTTCCAGTTTACTATTTAAAGTCCTTTTTTAAAATTTGAAAATAAAACACAAATGCAATTGGCGGATAAGCATGTGTAGGAGTGCCCTCGTACGAATTGTGTTGGCTTTTTTCTGCTAACTGCTATCGGCACAAAATTGAAATTTACTGAAATTCAGCCCTTAGAAACTTAAAACCTTTTTTTAAAGCCCCGATCAGCCGGACACTCATCATCAGCTTTGAAACCACCAAAATGACAAATCGTTTGTAGACTTTTAATCACATTTCGCTTGTAGACAATCAATACCGAAGATGAAGGGCAAAATTCGACTTCCGTGATGGGGCCCCGCTACTCACGGCGTTTTTTCTCTATACAGAGAACCGTTTAGTTGGGAATTCAAAAAAAAATTTATCGAGTTTTAATTGTTTCGAAAGAATATTTTAAAATATTATATAGGTTTAGTTAAGAATACGTAAAAACTATCAAAATATAAGATTTAATTTGGCTTATACAGAATTATGCAAGTAATTTACGGTAAAAAAGGAATAAATAAAATGACATTATGCAATAAGATGCGACTAGCTTTTGGCCAAAACCAGTCGGACAGTATTGGTCAGGAATATAATAAGATTCCTTTCAGAATAGCAACCTGAACGCTAGATAATGCTTCAACGTTAGTTTTCAACACGAAAATACTGTTGGTGAAGGCAAAAACCTAATAATGAAAACTAAGATTGATATGATGATGGACTTGTTAATTTTGTAGGCAAAAAATATTAGATGGATCCGAAGACGTTATCTGAATAAATTAGGGATAGGTTTTTCAATTTTATCATCAGAAACTTTAAAATCAATTTATTTGAAAACAAAATAAACTTTTTGGTCAGGATACTTCTGCTGCTTACATGAAGGAAGAAAGAATTTCTTTGACTGAAGAAACCATTTTTTTTACCTATATCAAATAAAGTTAGAGGGTTATTAGACTTCATGACGTGCCAAACTACCCATTGTAGTAAGACAGTGGTACTTGTGGATTAATAGGAAAGTATCTCTCTTCACAAATATAGGTGATTGTTAAGCAAACGATAGCACGTTTAAGAAGATGGTTGTAGCTAATGGATGCCTTCCAACGCCTAGTAGACCGTAGTATTGTCATAACGATTTTCAGTTTACATCATGTAGTGAACTGTGATTGTAAAATTTTATAAACAGAATAAAAAATTTAATGATGTGGGTGACCTTTGTTATAAATATGACAAGTCTTAAACCGGAGATTAAATTATTTTTTTTTAAAAGAAATTTTGCTTCTCTCAAGACGAACATGAATATTTTAACCCTAGAATCATACGTTGGTCTACGAGTCAAGTTAATCATACATCGGCGTCATTTCGAAAGACGAATGGACTTTTTACGGGGAGTTTTAGGGTTTATTTGCAAAAAACATCTTTTTTACATAACAATACTACAAAAGCGAACAAAATATTTAAAAAAATTGGATTTGGAAAAATTTGTTAATATAAATATTTATTAATTTTTTTAATCTTTTTATCAAAGCATATTTTCGCTATAAAAATTAAAAAATAGATAAATACATCAGTTGTATCATAAAACATGTCTTTCAAATAATTAATTTATGAACTATTATGAGTCAGTGGACATGTGTACCTTTACAGAATGTGAAATTTCTCAGTCATAAATATCCCTATAGATATGTAGTTATTTCCCCATTAGGCACATTTGTAAATTTTCTAAAATTTGTTAGTAATTTTTAAAATAAGATCTCAAAAAATAATAAAAATTAAAATATTTTCCACAAAATAAATTGTTAACCTTTTATTAAGTCACTTGAAACGCATTATTTAATTTTCGATTCAATATATTAAAACTGCAGTATTATGTCGTCTCTATAAGTCAAACAGCTGTAATCATCTTTCACATTATCATAATCATTGAATAATTTAATTATAACATCCATATCTTTAATAAATTTTAGAAAAATTAGGAAAACTTTTATATGTGGAGTACAAAATCTTAAAAAAAAAATATAGGTTAATCATACATCGTCGTCTTTTTGACGCACACTATTTCAGTATAAAATATACGATAATAGCTATAAACAAAATTTATACGTCTTATGTGTTATAATAACAAATAAATTAGATAACAGAAGTTTCACAGCAAGCAAGTACCAACAAGTTGTAGTATTGGAGCAGGTAGAGAAGTTCGTTCGTCGTTTTGACGAGTACGTATGATTCTAGGGTTAAAAACTGATTTTTTTGCTTTTTTGGAAAAAATGAAAAGTGCCCTTAGTTTTATGACACAGTAGTGTATATTCACCTCTTATTCATTTCTTTGACTATTTATAGACAAAAGACTCCGGTAATAAGTTATATGATTCGTGTTCTGATAAATTATTTTTTTCTTTAAAGCAAGAAGAAAAAATGATTTTTTACTAAAAATTAATAAATAAATATTATTTTTTTGTTATTTTGATTATTAAAAACGATAAAACGAATGATTGAGTTCTGTTATTTATAAAATTTATGTGCTCCTTTATCGGCCGGAGAATCTCCTATTAATAAGAAAGCAAAAAAAAAAAAAAATGGATTTATTAATGATGAGAATCTAATGAACAAGTTAAACGTGAACTTTGAAAGAAATACGTATGACTTTACATTTGTATTATGCGATTAATTGAGGTTGTGTAATTGTAGTTTTTGGTTCAATTTTTGCTACGTTTTATGACCTGAAAAGGTCAAATATAAAAGATTGAACTTAACAGACAAGAATTTCTAACGAAAACTAATAAATTTACTCATGAGAAAAAATATTAAAAGCAATTTTTTTTTCAAATTTCAACAAAATGTAAATAAATTATCATGTCTAAATTCATCGACAATGTCGATTTATAAATATTCTGTTACATGTGAAAAATTCATTGTATATCAAAGTGGTACATTTCATCTTCAGGTGACGACACACCAATCTATCCATTTATTCTGTGTGTATATCAGCATATATGTAAAATATTTTGTGAGGAAACAAATGTCTACAGATATATTTTTATAAATATCTAAATTTATTTTCACAAGCGACCAAGCAGTTTGACGATTGGATTCAACGAAATGAAAAAATGAATTTTTTCCTTTTTTTCTGATTTAATAAAAAATATTGGTAATTTAAATTTTGTTAAAATGAATGGGTCTCGATGCCACCATCACTATTTTCATATTTTACAGTGTGTAACAGAATAAATGCATTGTCCATTGAAACTTTATTGTTGTTGATGACTTAGTGATGACTTTATTGTTGCTGAAGAATAATACTGACTTTGCTTTGAAAATGTCACAAAGAATATTTAAAAATTTCAAAATTTAAAATTCAGGTCGTGTTTTCGAATTTAAACATAATGAAATGTGATTTTGGCCGTTATTACATTGTCGTGGATATATTTTATCGTAGCTTTTTGATCAAATCTGTGATAAAATATTAAGAGGAATGTCTAATTATATATGGTCACAGAAATATTACATTACCAAAGTTGATCAATTACAGTGTTATTAATATATCTTTGATATATCTGTAATAGTGCAACAGCGGACTTTGAAAAGCTAATTGCAGTAGGTACCTACTGAAGTGGATCTTAATATTCTTAAAAATAAAAGATTTCATTCAGTTTATTTACCGACATCCTCCAGTAATCTTACCTTGGTGTGCAATTCAATTTGTGTTAAGACTGTTAATTTCTTAGCATTGTGTTTAGTCTGACTGGAACCACAGAATAATCAGAAGCCAAGTTGCTATCTCTGCACTAGTGATACCAATGTAGACAAAAAATCCCCTCTATTTCCCACCACTATGCTGTGTAGGTACACACTGTGTGTAGTGGTGTTGGTTTGATCTTTGCAACTGTGTTAGTTGTCACAGACACAATTACAAAACACGTATTGTCGGATGGAGCAAGGTGGGGTCCAAGCTAACAATGGTCCAACAATACAACATAATGCGTTGTGCATTGAGTGACCAACAGCGACTAACTAAATGCCTTAAGCGGTATCAACCACTCGTTGGCACACTGCTATCCACAGTTTTCTACAAACACGCTTAGGGCTTGGCTGAAACGATAACACAAATACCTTATAAATTAAAAAAGGCTTAGTTCGACCAATACCATGGCACGCATTGGTAATAAAACTATAAAGAAATTGTTCAGTGTTACTTGACATAAGAGTCAAACATGAAAAAGAGCCAAAAAAACTTGTCTTTTAATTTTAAACAGAATTCTTATAGCTTGAAATAATTTCTACCAAAGACTGGGACAATATTAGGTCGTATAATGTGAAATGTTCTTTCCCGATCATTTGGTCGACGATGTATTTTGAGACTTGACTTTAAAAGCATTCCTTTTATTTTAAATGAAATTCTTGTAACTTGAAATCATATTCTAACCCCTTAGTCAACAATGTAATTGAGACCCTTGTCGATACTTTCGACACTAATGAAAATTTTCATCACTCCCAGAAATTCAGTAGACATATTTATATAGACTTAAATAGTTGGGGACTTAAATAAAAACAGTTTTTCATTTACTGAACAGTTCTCATAAATTTTTTTGCGTTTAGTCCTTTCAATCGAGCCACTTAAAATATAACCGAGTTAAATTTTGTTTATGTCACTCTCTGTAACGTCCTGTAATGACGTCCACATATATATGTTGCGTACATACAGATACAGTTTCAAGCTATGTGCCCATAAAATTGAGTAATGAAAACTGATGTAAATGGCATTTATGATTTGACGGGTATTATTTATATTTATTGAACTGCTAGTGTTCCCAAAGGTGCCATTAAATAGCAAACGTTTCGTTTACAAGAGTATCCATCGGTTGCATTAGAAGAGTTGATATAATACGTACGTATACGATCATATGATATAATACATATATCATATCGAAATGGTACAGTTGGCATCAATATGGCGATCATTTTTTCCCGAAATGGTGATTGACATGGACATATAGTTAATTAAAGTCGTTTTTATTTTTTGATTTGACAAATAAAAAATTATTTCAATTTTCTAAACTAAGTATAACAATTGAATGAAAATAGGCCCTTCGACTAGTCTACCTATAAATAAACTTCTGTTATTGCTAAATGTTTGGTCTTACTTTAGTACTGGATTTTGTCCGCTGAAATTTTGAATAGTTTTTCTTTTTAACGGGAATTAGATATATTCCGGAGACAAAAAGTAACCCACGTTCGTTTTCGTCCCTCTGGTTAACTGTAAGAAACATTTATTTAAATTTAGGTTTGATGACACTGAAAGTATAATTTTTAAATGTATTTAGGAGTGATGGTCATCAAAGAAAACAAAAATGTGTTTTTTTTTTCCAAGGGCTACTGGTTTCGACTTTTTGTCGTCTTCGGGACTCTGAGGAGAAATTTATTAATATTAAAAAGACATAGATAAAATACTACATCAAGTACTTACGTCAGGTAGGGGAGACAGGGGCAAGTACTAACAGATTTTACTTTTTTACATATTAATCGGAAATGAAATTAGTTTGAGATTTTTTTTGTAAATGTTATGAAGCATCAACTATCTGTCTATAATTTTTGATAAAAAAGAACTTTCATATCCCTTGTACTTTCTACGGAAAACCCACTTTCTTAAAAAATGTACTTGTTAATGCTTACCCCACTTTTGGGATAAGTTTTAATAACGTTGGAGTAAGTATTAACATTAGAGTTTTAATATTAAAAAATAAGACAAGGTATCATATTTAACGTGTTTATTATTTATTACAAAGGAATTAATTTAACATAGAAAATTCTTATTTTAGATTTATCTTTACTTAATTAGTTAAAGCTAATCATTATTTTAACTTTTTTCTGGGGCAATAGTTAAGTCAGTCTTTATTAAGTAGCAAATTATGTCACTTTGACCTTGATAACGAAACAAAAATTGGTAAATTTTCAGTCTTCGATAGACAAACGCAATCGTTTAATATCTTCCCTATTAAAAATATTTACTTATTAATAATTAGTCTTCGTCTTATTTAACATTATTATAATTCTTGAAATATATGATAGATAACTCAGATCAAGCAAAACTATTCCTCTGCTTCACTGCAGAAAATATATAAAAATTAAAACCATTTAAATTTAACACCCACATTTTGGTAAGCTCGAAACATGAAAATGACGATATTTGGATTTCGAAATCGGGATGAATATAATAACTTTCTTATAAGGAAATTAAAAAAAAATAGACTTTATTGCATAAAGTTTAAACGATGTAAATGTTAACATGTTAATACTTACCCCATGCGTTTTGTTAGTACTTGCAACGAAGGCAAATTTTTTACAAATTTATATTTTTAAAAACAGTAAGTTGATAATGCAGTAAAATTTAAACAAAATACAATACAAGATGGAATATGCTACCGTTTGAAATAAATTTAGTCTCTTTTAGGTATACAATCATGCTTTAAATCAAAAACCGCCGACTTCAAAATATTTTTTTACCTAATAAAATCTACGTCTTAGTCACAACTTTGTTTCGTGGCAACCGGCCGAAAGCTGATTGGTCACAACGTGTCCATGGTCATTTGCAGAATGACAGCAACCGGACGTACTTAATTTTTTCGTCTATAGTTTGGCGGAAAATGGCCTGTTAATACTTACCCCCGTTAATACTAGCCCCTGTATCTCCTACTCAGGTACAGGTGCGACGTAAATACCTGATGTAGTATTTTATCTATGTAATTTTAATATTCATAAATTTTTCTTCAGAGGCCTGAAGACGACAAAAAGTCGAAACCGGTAGCCTTTGAAAAAAAAAAACACATTTTTGTTTTCCTTGATGACCATCACTCCTAAATATCTTTAAAAATCATTCATTTGTTTAATAGTCGTCAATTATCATAATTTCATTGCTTCGTTTTAATTATACTCATCCTAGGGAACGAGGAAAAATGTGCTTTTCCCTGGTTATCTGCTTCCTTCTGCTTCCTTTTACATCTTCGCGATTATCACTATACAAAGTGTTAAGAGAACGTTTAAAAACATTTTCCCACGCGACACCCTTTTAAGTTCAAAATCAATTGATTAAGCTGCTGAGACGTGAAAGTAAGACAAACACACAAACAAACAAACAAAATTACTTTCGTATTTATAATATTACTAGCCGTATACCCGATGGGATTTCCCATCGGCAACATCTTTTTATTAGGTAGCCACTTTCTGCTCACTTTTAATGTTTTTGAAAAGCCTGTTATCAATATCCACGTTTCTAACTTCAAAAATGATGAACTTCCCATACGAACTTTCATTTCTTATTTTAACGCCTTAGGTAATAAATTTCCAGAAACGTTTACACAATTGACGTTTATTCAAAAATTGAAGCCTAAACACCAATTTTCATATTTCCTGTGCTAAATTTCGCCCATCTAAACCCAACAGTTTAGGCTGTACGTTGTCTGTCGGTCAGTGTTAAAGATTTATTAAATAATATATTATTAAATAATATATTATTTATTTTAATAGCCATAGTAACATATTTTATGTACCACTAACTTCAAGAATAAAGAAATTTTCTTCCAAATTTTCATCCCCTATTAAACCCACTTAGGGGACGAATTGTCAAAAATCCTTTCTTAACTCCTATGCAAAATTTCATTCTTCTAAACCCAACGGTTTAGGCTGTGCGTTGTCTGTCAGTTAGTCAGAGTTAGAAAGGGTCTCGCCGGGTAAGCATATGTGATTTCGGCCCCGCCGCTTTTTCGGCTATTCTTTTTCACGAATGTTGCTTATGGTGGGTAATGTTCGTAGGTATTAGACCTACCTTATGTGGGTAGGTATTAGAACTCTACCCCCTATATTTTCAGAGATATGGGGGTAACAACCCTTAACTTTAAAATTTATTTTCTTCAAAACTATTGAAGATAATTAGATGAAATTAACCGAGTGTGTTGACATAAAGTAGCTTTATATTATATAATCTTTTTACATTCGTATGACGTCATTTACTACATTAAAATAATAATTGAACTTTTGAGAGTGCGTGTTTTAGACCAACCCTTTGAGTGACACCTACCAAAAAAATATATGTTATTTGGCTCTAACATAGTTATCGTGTGTCGAAATTTTAGCAAGGTTATATTGGTGGAAGGTGTCTTAAAAAATATAAATTCAGGTTAAGCAACAATAAGACACCCCCAAGAAAAAATCAAGGTCGTGATTTGGATGACTGACTATGGTATTTCTTTGCATTTGTCGACTCTGAGTGCAAATCTGGGGTCAAGAAAATTCTTATGCCCTTTAAATTTTTGTATAGAGCCACAAATATCCCTTAGGTAGGTGTAAAGTTACGAATGTCAATATCGTTATTACAGAAAGGAATATGAATAGGCATTTTACAATCCTCGTGCCCTTATATTATTGACAAGGGCTCTACCAAGGGTGTAACACCCACCGAAGGGGTATGTACCCCCTTACACCCCCGTGTTTGTACAATTTTTGTTGTGAAAAGTGACAAAGCAACGATCCCATGTTTTGTAATTACATTTGTTTGTTAAAGCCGATTTAATTTGTTAAAACCGATCAAAGGTAGTAGGAATAACTAAAAAAAGGTTTGATCTCAAAAACTCCGAGTTTTATTCATCATCAAAACTTAACTAACCCGTCTTGCCCCACCTTTCCCTACTTGTAGGTAGCAATAACTTTTAAAATATTACTACTGATCCACTATCAACTTCTGATTGTTGAATAATAGAACGATTCCAGATATTTTTTTTTTTATTAGGCTCCAATTATCCCCTGCTTCCCTATAATATTATTTTAATTTTTTTATTTTGCATATACAGCGTCAAGTTCATTACATTGAATTGGTTAATATGTATAATATGTACGTCAAATTTTCATAATATCTATTTTGAAAACCACTTTGTAATAATATTCTATATAATTATATCCTTACAAATTGTAGTTTGCTTACTTTGATCTATCTGTATACCACTCAGTCTTTCACATCTATTCCCAATCAATAACTTGATGAAAAAAATTGTTGTTGAGTTTAGTTAGCTCTAATACTGTTACGTTCAGTACGATGATTGGACTTCGGCCAACCACCATGTCTTAAACTGTCACGATTTTGATTGACGGCGCCAAGATGTTGCCTGACGTGCGTTACCATTGATTAATCAAAGTGCAGTAAACTATTACTAGGTCAGTCTGATACCTATCCTATAAAGTGATACCTATATAAACAATGAACTTTTTAGCTTAAAAATAAAAGCTGACAATACAGTTATTTGTAGGACTTTCCCTCCTGCTTTATTTGAAACCTATTAAGGGGTGGGGTTAAGGTCCATAGTCGTTAAAGTATGGTTATATAATCATTCATAAATAATAGTAATAAAAAGATCGCAATATAAAAGATTATTTCGCTCAAAGAATACCAAGTCAAAATTTATTTTGCGTTTTTAAAAGTAGGTAGGTGAGAGCATTTAGGAACAAAATTGTTAGTTAAAGTTTCTAAAATTATATTTTATAAAATTTTTTGAAATTTTGCCAGGAGTTTCTCCCCCCAGGGGGGGAAATCGATATTCCAAGTTACTGTTACCCACTGTGAAGCTGTTTTTTAAAAAGTCGATTGCCAGTTGAAAGTACGCCACAACTCCAATTCTGAAAAAGGAGATAAGGGTATTTAAAAAGTTAAAAGCTATAGGTGACTTTTGAAGAAAGTTTGCTCTTAAATTAGTAGGGATCTTTTTGACACGGTTTGTTTAAGTTTCATCGATTTCTATAAACAAGATCTGAGGAAATCGAAAAAACCCGGAAATTTTGCGATTTTTTAAAAAGTTAAAAAAGTACCTACGACTTCAGAATCTCTGAAAAAAACCTGTTCAAATTTTGCTCTTTTTAATGAATCATATAATTATGTATATTGGCTAATCTCAGCAGATTTAGAAATGTCCATTAAAACATTGTCCATTAAAACCTGTCTAGTATTAATTATTTGAAATGTCCATTAACTCAAACGCTAACATACTTAGATAGAAACATCCAGAACTATAAGTTTACTGGGTTCCTTATGCCTTAAGTCATCAAAACTAGTGTGAAAACCGGATATACTCAAATTGGTCTCATTAAGGTAAGTACCTTCCCTGCTATATAGTCTATATATGGACAGGAAAGTAAAAGTTTTTTTAAATAAAGAAATGTTTGAAGAAGAAATCAATTCTTTGTGTCAAAGTATTTTATTTTTAGTGTACAAGTAAAAGATACCTATACTTCAAATTCAAATTACTTTAATGTTAGTTCAAGGTTAATTTAACAATACAGAAATATAGGGGAGTTTTTTTTTTTTTACAAAAGTGCTACCTTAGATTGTTTTTTTCATAGTGCTACCTTAGATTGTTTTTTACCATAGATTGTTTTGATTGTCCATCTCTAATGGTAAAATTTGCGACGACCTTAAAGGCAAGCATAGCAATAGTTCATTTTTTTTTCATCAATATTGTAATTTTTTATATACTCTCTGTTGGATCAAATCAGTCCAGAAGTTTTTAAGAAGCTTCACTAAGTACGAATTTTCTATCCTATTATTTTCTATGCTTATTATTATTCGAATAACTCCTCTTTACTTCTTAGAAGTCATCATTTATTTATTTAAATATTCCAGTACGTGTATGCTTTATACTCAACGACCTTAAAAGCAATTAAAATTGATCACTACTGCTGTATACATTTTCTTCTACATACACAACTCTTGAAGTTATAAATAGGTTCTACAAAAACTTAATTGAATGTTTTTTTTTTCTGCCGACTCGGATGATAAACTTTGTAACAAATGAAATTCCATCATATTGACGATTCCATTATATACGTTATATATGACACTCATAACTAAAACAGATGTCATCGTAAATTGCCAATACTCATTTTTATGGCTAATATAACCTTTAGGTACAATCAGGAAAACTTCTCGAACATTCTAACTATATGTTATGTAATCATATGAAACAGACGTACGTACATTGTTTGAATGATAGACAAACCTAGAAATATTCGAACATAAATAACACTGATGATGATCGAACAATACGTGTTTCGAATTATATATACATGCCGCGCTGGTGATTCGATGTCTTAACAGGCCTGCCAATCATACTATTATTGCCAACTATCTTTCAAAATAATATAAGTTGTCCCCAAGTGACCAAGAGAGCCAACAACTACATATTACTATAATAAATTTATTGAAGAAATGCAGTAATATGATGAAAGACAAGGATGAAGAGCGTGTCTGATACTGTGCGTGTGTGCGAGATGGTGAGATGACAAGAATGTTGTCAGTTGAATGTTGCGGTCGAGTGCGAGGTGCGATCGGGAGGTCGGTAACCTCCGTTGACATACGCCAACTTATTCTATAATAACTGATTAATGTCATCAACATTAAAATTATTGTTTTACACTAGGGTTTTGCTTTTGATGAATGTCAAACAGTTGCACGAGCATAAAGCACAAGAGTAATAAACATTACGGCACGAATAGAAATTTTTAAAAATAACAGGGGCGCAGCAGTGGAACAAAATTAAAATTTATTTCCGACATATTTTAAATTTTCTAAAAAAATTATTACATATAGATTGACTGGTGAGGTGAATAATAGAAACACTCTGCCTTAAGCAAGTAATTATAATTTTTGATTCAAGGAACTTGAGTATCAAAGTCCAAAAATCAGAATTAACCCAATAAATTGTTAGTGAATTACCAAAAAGGAAATATAAGGAGGAGACTTGAGCCCTGGACTATGATAGAAATTTCTTTTGAAATTTCACTAAAATTTATATACATATGTATGTAATTATGCCTCAGCACGATAACTTTTGAAAAAAACATCTTATATTTATGAAATTTGGGGAAATGACGAAATCCCCATAAGTTTTACAGCCAGGCTGCGAAAGTTTTCTAATTAATTTTACATCATCGGCAAAAGCGGAAAAATGAAATGAGTTTCTAAACTCATTGTAACAATGGTAACAGTGGGGTTTAGTGTTCGTTTTAAAATTTTTTTTGTCGATAACAGACGCCATTTACATCATTATTTTTTTATATTTTATTTATACATTTTTTCTTACATACATGATTATATTTATGATCTGATTGGCGAATAAGGAAAGGAAAGGATTGTGGCAAGCTAGGTAGAAAGTATGCGACTACAGCCAACTTCTCAGAGGAACTAAGCCGATATTCATCTCGAATATGCAAAAGAAACTGTAGAAAACCTTCACAAGAATAGCTAGCCGGAGGATTCGAACATTCCACCTATCAGTCTTCAAGTACCGATGTCTAAGCACGCTCGGCCACTTTGTTGGTTTATACAGAGTATAAGAAAAAAAGTTTTGGAATCCAGAGGGCAAACAGATCTCAATGTATTAATTATGTTTTGCTAGTAAATGTGTATCAATAAGGTTTTAGTTCAAACATTTTTGACTGAATGCTGTGATAAGGGTATATTTTTCCATTTGTATCAGGTTCAGACTTTGATGGAAGCGTTGAGAAAAACCTGTCGATCGGTCTATCGCACTTCGGTATCAATCAGCTACTGAGTATATAGCAGCATTAAAACCAATGTAAATATATGTACTATACTTACACAATTGGATACAGAGATACCCATACTAAATCAACCTGTATACGAATATATGCATATTTTTCTTCATAAATCAATAGAGTTAAATTTTTAAAATAAAATACAATCATCATATATTTATGCCACATTGCTAAATATGCATATGTCTTGATAAGAATAATTAAGCCTCTAAATAAAAGGTATGCGTAGTGACATCCAATGCTAATGTCCAGTACCAATACCAGTTTCATTGGTTTAAATTATTACAACTTATATACATAATATATTCAGATACTTCTGTTCTAGCATCTTTAATGCTTAAAAAAATGTCCATATCTACTTGTATTACATGGTAGGCTAAATGAACGCTAATATAATTCCAATTAATGGTGGGAATAATTCCAAGCTACAAGAATTATATTTAATATTAGTAAATAAACATAGTTTATTTGGCAAAATACCACTTTTATTGTATATAAAAACTCTTATGACATGTTTCGGTCAATATGACCATTCTCAAACGTGCAGAGATTACATTCAGATACATGTCTATTTATTCTAAATCTTAACTTACAAATCGTAGCAATGAATGATGGGAAATTAGTGGGGATAGAAGTAATGGGCGGAGTCAAAAACAAGGAAAACAAGTTTAGGTGAGTTATAGACATGTAACATATAAACAAATGAAGTAGGAAATACAGACGTATACAAAAATTATAAAACAGAAAGTAAATTGGAATTGTAAATATTGGTATAATCATTTAAAAGTAATTCAGAAGTGTGTTTGTAAATTTCTATTGCTTCTAAATTTTTATTCTGGGTCTTTTAGTTAAAATTTTATATATTTTTTCTGAAATTTTACTAAAATATGTTAAAGTTTTGAAATTTGATTTGGAGTCTGATTTAACGAAGGGATAAATTTCTTTTAAGATTTGTTTAAATTCTTTTTTAGCCACTAGTTTATCAATTAATTTCCAGTGTTTTAGTAAAATTTCAGATAAAATATATAAAATTTTAACTAAATCCAGTATAACTACTGCATTTAAATCGAGCTTTAATTTAGAAAATTTCGTCACCACTGATTTTGAACATTTTTCACTTCTAGAGAGTAAAACTATTTTAGATGGATATAAACTATATGATATGAGATCCGCCAGAGTCCTTAGGTCCCAAAGCCGCGAAAAATAAACTACTCAATCGATTTTGAAAATTTTTCTCATCGCTAACAAGTTAAACTATTTTAAATAGAGATAGACAATTTTATATAAGATCCGCCAGGGTACTAGGAACCCAAAAGTGCTAAAAATTAACAACTCAACCGATTTTGAAAATTTTTCACTGTTAAAGAGCCCCGAGTAGAAATCTTTAAGGGCTGAAATAGGGTCCGGATCTGGTTTGCCGAACTTAAGGTAGGGCACGGATTAGGCAGACCATATTGGGGACAGAGCAAAAGTGTAACGCTTTTTTAGTCCGGTCCTGATAAGGCAGTCTGGTCCGGCACTGATCGGGAAGCTTGCTCCGGTCCTGATCAAACAGCCTTTTTTCGTCCTGATCAGGCAGCCTGTCCTGTGACCTATGTTAGGGTATTTAAATTCGATTATATCTGTATTATGTACAGCATGTACTCACCTTATTTTTGTAATACTTACATTTACTATGGTGCCAGCTCACAGCAGATTAATTCATACTAAACGCACCGAAGACAGTACAACGAAATTTTATTATAGTATGGGAATACGTTAAGATTAAAATCTGAAAATCAGTTAGTGGTTTTTGGGAAGCTGAAATTTAGAAAGTAAAATAAAAGAAATGAATAATCTTTAATAAATTTTATTATATGAAATTTCTAAATTTACACAATTATTAGCAAAGTACGCAAAAAAACAACCACTACCGAAAACTGGATTGAATTGTTACATTAAAACCAGCTATGATTGACCACGATGTCTTTAAGGGTAAAAGAATAAAAAAAAATTAAATTTCAGACAATACAAATATATTTACAATTTCGTTCATGACAAATTTCAAATGAACCCGTTCACAATTATTGAATGTAGTCTTTAAACAAAACAAATCAATTATTAAGTAATTAAGATTAAATAATGAAAACAAGTTATCAATTAATTGCATTAACCAATTAACCAATTAGCCAATCGGCAAATATAAATTCCAAAACTATTACAGCTGTTTGGCAACAATTAAACAGTAAAATATTACCTGATGAAAAGGTGTGAAAATTTTAAACATAATACTATACCGGCTATTTACATATTATACAAAAAAATATTTACATAATTATTTACATACGCAGGAGTAAGCTTGAGAGAAACGAACCCTTAATTAATTATACATAAACTTAATACTAATAATGAATAATAAAAAAATAATTGAAATAATCACAAAAGTCTGCAAAATAAATTTTGATACATACAATTGCTACAATAAAATGAAATTAAATTTCATTAGAAAAAACTCATGTTTTTAGTTAAATGTCACCAAATATTATTGGCGTCAAAATATAGAAATATTAAATTGTTAAACACTAACTACACTAAGTTTCTCCCATGATTACCCGAACGTAATATTATTATAATGACATAGTTTAATAATATCGAACAACAATAAGATCACGAAACCTTAAGGGCCAAGTGATCGGGTGGTAATGGATGTCTATTTCACCGCGCCATAATCCACTAAATTACTTTAATATCAAGTGTCAGAAGGACACTTGCAAAACTAATTACCCGTAGGTAGAAGTGCAAACTCCTGCCTGCTGGCTAATTGTGTTCTGTCTGATTGCTCTTATCAGCTAACTTAAATCGTTTTGCCTTTGTTGTTAAAAGTCGCTTGCGCACTACGTCATAGAATACTTCTAGAAAGATATTATTTATTGATGCATTACATAATACATATGCATTGTTAATTAAATATTTATTAAGTATATTTTGAATTATACATATGTATCATGTTAATCGAAAATAGAACAGGGGCGGAATGCAAATGGATTTTAAATGTTCTGAAGCAATTTTAATTAAATACATTTAAAATACGTTGCGACAGACTGGATCAGGTAGGATTAGAACACGCAACCTTTTGTACGCAGCTTATCACTCCATATTTATACACTACAATATACACTGGGGGATTGAATTTTATACTGTTATGTTCCTAATTCTTAATATATATTTTTAAGTTTAAAAATTGTAATAAACTAGCTGTACTCGCGATGTCATTCACGTATAAAATCAGTGACAAGTATATAAGTATAATAATTATAAAGCATTTGCATAGAACAATAGTTTTGCATAATGCATGCACATACTTAAAATGGTTTTTCTATTTTCCCGTGGGAATGAGACATTTTCCTGGAGTAAAAGGTATCTTAAATGTTGACCTAGGTAATAGGTTATCACCACACCAAATTTCATAAAAATCCGTTCAATAGTTTTTGCGTAATGTGTACACATGCTCAAAATGGTTTTTCAATTTTTCCGTGGGAATGAGATATTTTACCAGAGTGTTGGTTTTTTTCCTGTTAACTGCTATCGACATAAAATTGAAATTTACTAAGATTCAGCCCTTAAAAACTTAACCCTTTTTTAAACCACGATCAGTTGGACACTTATCATCAGTTTTGAAACCACCAAAATGACAATTCGCTTGTACCCTTTCAATTTAGATATTTTGAAAATACCGAAGACGTATAGCGGAAAATTCGACTCCCGTGATGGGGTCCCGCTGCTCACGGCGTTCTTTTGTTTTGATTTACACAATTCAGAGACAAAATTATACTTGTCAGTAGTATTCGTGGTTGGTATATTCACATTTGAACAACACATATCGCTTCATTGAGGTACAAAATGAATGCGTACACTTATTATGTGTATTCAAATGTGACCTTCAATTTTATAAATCGCACGTCACTGTACTGTTCGCTATGTACACTGTAGAACATGTATGTAGTCAATAGTGTAAACGAACCGATTAATTATCTATCCATATGTCAGCTAATATCTTCCAGTGTTCAAGTCCTGTTACGTTCAATTAATAAATTATTATTAAATATATATCTAACTTAACTATATGAATATATAAACAGTTCTAAACATGTTCCCATTAAAAATGTCAATAAAAAATATTTTTTACAAAAAAAGAAAATATTTGAAGACATGAGTGGATGAAGGTGTTATGTAACATTCTTTCAGAAAGTAATTTTTTGCAAAATTTTGGTATAATCTATGCTGAAGTTTCATATATTACAATTTGATTTCATTACGCCTAATAGTTTTGTAGAAATTCAATATTAAGCACATGCTATTGCATGAGAAGTATATCTAAATAAAAACTTTCAAACGCTTCTATTGTAAAATTATAAAAAATGTTACATAACACCTTCAACCACTCATGTCTTCATTTATTTTTATTGTGTGATATTTTCAGAATCGGCATTTTGATGTCATAATAATATTTAGGGTCAGAGACGTAACTACTATTTTTGCGCCTTGAAGTCATTTTGACTCTAGCGCCTCACCTTAAAAGTTCATTTTTCCCCAAAAATGTAGCTGACAGGCAAAAAACAAAAGATAATTGTGTTATCTTTTTGAAATAAACTGGAGAAAAAAAATCACTCCTCTTCTTGCACCCATATTTTCCCTGTTGCTCTGGAGTAACTGCTCCACCTACTTCTTTATAATAATTTCGTATAAACTTAATTATACAAATATTTCAGGCTTCTAAAGAAGATAAACAAAGTAAATATTTGGTGTAGTGGATTTTACAATATGAATAAAAATTATATCAACATTTTTTATTTTTGAAACAAACAATACTGCAAATAAACACAGTTAGTGGGAAGTTGACTAAAAATTCATCAGCATCATGTATGATTCGTAGTATAAAAAAATCTTGCGCATGTGCACTATTAAACCGCGCAAACACATGCACACAAACATTTGAATTATTTGACGTTTACTACCATATTTGGAAGTTTATAGACGTTACATATTTAAATGTTTGCTAATATATTCGCGCGGTTTAATAAATACACATGCGCAAATACCCGAGAATTTTTTATGTCACGAATCGAACACGGCCCTTTTTCATTTTCTTCAAAAATTATAAAATTCATTTTATTTTTTCTGTAATTGTAGAGAATTTGTAATTTTGTAATAATATCACTGCAATAATCGTGATATCCGTAATTTCCGTTTCAAATATGTAGTCATAAAATAAAAATAATAATAAGATTTAACTTTTTTAAGAAAAAACTGCAAAATGTTGAAAGAAAAAAAGTGGTATATTCGTTTTATTTTCAAAATACATACGTATAAAAATTATGCCTTGCAATAAATATGGTCCCGTTTACTGAAAAATAGATAACAGATTATGTTCCTCATATCGCACCCGTCTCACCCATTACCTGCACCAGGGAAACTGCTCCGAAACTGGCTTTACTCTTTGTCTAGTAATGTAATATAATAATGGCCGCTACACACGATCAGTTTTAACTGACAGTTTTCATTGAACAGTTCAAACTAACAGAGAAAACTGATCGTGTGTAGGCAAAAAACTGACAGCTTTTTTACTAGCAGTTAAAACTGATAAAATATTTCTTCACGTATTTTTTTAATTGAACTGATGGAACTGATCAGTTTAAACTGAGCGTGTGTGGGTAAATTCTCATCAGTCGTATTGCGATCTGAAGAAACACATAAGCTAACCAACGTATACCTACTATATGGTGGTTGTAGTAATGGAAAATGACTGTGATATTTAAAAATCAACTAATAAGAATATCGTATTTCTCACGTGAGCACCTATTTACTCTCTCTAATGGTAGATAAGAGTGGTGGTAAACGCATTGAAACCATCTGCCACAGATGAGACAGTTGAAGCCTACATATAAAAAAGTGTAGTCCGAAAGTTGCAACAAGCTGCGTTTTATACTGCATTTTATACTACTAAAGTATGATCGTCCGCTGACATCTTGTCAGGAACTGATGTGTCTTCAGTTTTAACTGACAGCTTTAATATGAACGTGTGTAGGCACAGCGATGTCAGTTTTAACTGTCAGTTTTAACTAACAGTTTTCACTGTCAGTTAAAACTGATCGTGTGTAGCAGTCATTAGTGTCGATTGGTCTTTGATGTAAATATATACATAAAAATACCCCTGTCGCAGCATCTGCATAACATAGCGAATTTCCAAATCTTGGGCACTGGCGGATCTCATCTAAGACCTGTACCTATTTAAAATAGTTTAGCTTTCTAAGAGTAAAAGAATTTTTAAAATCAGCTGGGTAATTAGTTTTGGTATTTTTGGGGACCCAAGAACCCGAACGAATTTTGTGCAGCATAGTTGTATCCATCTAAAATAATTTAATTCTCTAGCAGTGAGAAATTTTTTAGCATCGGTTCGATAGCTTATTACTGGCGTTTTCGGATCTGCAAGATCCCGGTGGACCTCATTAAAAAATCAGCTCGACCGTATATTCTAGGCGGACTTTATGTAATATATATATATATATATATATATATATATATATATATATATATATATATATATATATATATATATATATATATATTCAAAACCCGTTGTGTAGCATTCTACACCGCATTTGCATCCGCAGGATCTCAGATAACACAACCTGTACCTATCTAAAATAGTTTACCTTGGTAATAGTAAAAAGGTTTCAAAATCGGTCAGTTATTTTATTTTTGACACTTTTAGGTCCTACTGACACTTCAGACCTTACATAACGTAATCTATATGTATCTAAAATAGCTTAGCTCCCCAACAGTGAAAAAATTTTCAAAATCGGTCGGCTAGTTTATTTTTGACGCTTTTGGATCCGATGGACCCTGGCAGACTTTACATAACGTAATCTATATTTATCTAAAATAGTTTAGCTCTGTAAGAGTGAAAAAATTTTCAAAATCGGTCAGTTAGTTTATTTTTACCACTTTTTGGTCCCATGGACCCTGGCGGACCCTAAATAACGTAATGTATGTCTATCTAAAATAGTTAGTTCCCCAACAGTGAAAAAATTTTCAAAATCGGTCGGTTAGTTTATTTTTGACACTTTTGGACCCATGGACCCTGGCAGACCTTACATAACGTAATCTATATTTATCTAAAATAGTTTAGCTCTGTAACAGTGAAAAAATTTTCAAAATCGGTCGGTTAGTTTATTTTTGACACTTTTGGATCCCATGGACCCTGGCAGACCTTACATAACGTAATCTATATTTATCTAAAATAGTTTAGCTCTGTAACAGTGAAAAAATTTTCAAAATCGGTCAGTTAGTTTATTTTTGACACTTTTGGGTTCTATGGACCTTGGTGGACCTTACATAACGTAATTTATATTTATCCAAAATAGTTTAGCTCTGTAACAGTGAAAAAATTTTCAAAATCGGTCAGTTAGTTTATTTTTGACACTTCTGGATCCTATGGACCCTGGCAGACCTTACATAACGGAATCTATATTTATCTAAAACAGTTTAGCTCTGTAACAGTGAAAAAATTTTCAAAATCGATCAGGCAGTTTATTTTTGACACTTTTGGGTCCTATGGACCGAGGCGGACCTTACATAACGTAATCGATATTTATCTAAAATAGTTTAGCTCTGTAACAGTGAAAAAATTTTCAAAATCGGTCAGTTAGTTTATTTTTGACACTTTTGGGTCCTGTGGACCCTGGCGGACCTTACATAATGTATTCTAAATCTATCTTAAATAGTTTAGCTCTGTAACAATAAAGAAATTTTTAAAATTGGTCGTTTAGTTTATTTTTTACAATTATGGGATCAGTAAATCCTGGCGAAACTCATACAAGTCTAGTACTCTAACAGTAAGAAAAGGGTTCTAAGGATCTCATATAACTTATGGCAGTCCGTACGCTTCTTGCGGACATCATTTAATTAATTAATTCAAATACTTTAACTTACTAACTGTGAAAAAATTTTTAAAATCGATTGGTTAATTAATTTCTGGCCTTTTTAGGTCCCGAAAACCTTGACCTCACATAAAATACCTTAATTCCATTTGAAATGGTTTAATTTTTTAACATTATTAATTAATAGTGAAAAAATTGTCAAAATCGATTCAAAATATTTTTCCGTGCATACATATGTACATTATACATATTTTGTTTTGTTTCATATATTTAATAATATTATATCATAACATAATCTTCAATTTCTTGTTTACTTAAAAATTCAATAAAAAAAAAAAAAATTCTTCATTACATTAGCTTAGAAAATCTGTTTAATTTACATTTTTTAACATGGGATAGAACCATGCTAATTATAATGCAATAAATGAGAAACAAAACTCTATACATGTATGTGTGTTATATCAAATATATGTGAATAGTTTTCACTTGTTCTCACAAAATTCTTTAATAAAATACCCCTGTCGCAGCATCTGCATAACATAGCGAATTTCCAAATTTTGGGGACTGGCGGATCTCATCTAAGAACTGTACCTATTTAAAATAGTTTAGCTTTCTAAGAGTAAAAGATTTTTTAAAATCGGCTGGGTAATTAGTTTTGATATTTTTGGAACCCAAGAACCCGAACGGACTTTGTGCAGCATAGTTGTATCCATCTAAAATAATTTAGTTCTCTAACAGTGAAAAAATTTTCAAAATCGGTCGGTTAGTTTATTTTTTACAATAATGGGAACAGTAAACCCTGGCGGAAATCATACAACATAACCTTTATTCATCTAAAATAATTTTAGTAAAAAGTTTATCCTAACAGTAAAAAACGGGTCCTAGGGATCTCATATAACTTATGGTAGTTCGTAAGGTTCTTGTGGACATCATTTAATTACTTAATGAATTCAAATACTTTAACTTACTAACGGTGAAAAAATTTTCAAAATTTTCGACATTCGCTAAAAAAATCATTGAAAAATATTTGATATGTTTCGATCAATTAATGGTCAACATCAGCAAATAAAAGTTACTAAAATCGAAGAAAAGAATGAGTTATTTGTCCGTAGAAATTAAAATACAAATTCTGAAAACGAGCAAAGAAATATTGAAAAAACTAGATCGGCAAAACATTCTGACAAATAACACTACCCAACTAATACTTGCCAATTTGAATGAAACTTAACATACTTATTAAACAGCCAAAAATATTAAATACGTGTTTTTTTATTTCGGCTAAATACGCTTTTTAGGGGTAGAAAACACCATTCAACCTCTGTAGATGAAAACAGTTATAGCTAAATATTTTTGAAACGGCATATTTTTTGAAAAAAGGGCTGAGTACCAAATTTGTAGAATTTAAAGCGATGCACTTGATAGTGACCCTGAAATCGATTTTCAAGGTCAGTTGAAAATGATTAGCCATTGCCGAACTTTGACCATATCCTGTACCTATAAGCAGTAATTTCATGTATTGATTCAATCTATCTTCAAAATTGATTTGTTGCGTTATTTTTCTAAAATAAAAAAAATAAAAACCTGACGAAATGAAAAAATAGGCGCAAATTTATAGAAAAAATTAGAAGAAAACATTTTTGTAAGTAATTTTAGAAGTTAAGAAAAGATTTAATATCACTCCAATTGTAAGTTAAACATTAACTTTATGTTATATTAGAAATTTTCAAAATTTTTTAAAATTTTTATTGCTACTCTATAGTTATCATATTAGGAATTCAATTCAACATATGATTAACTATTATTTTTCCGATTGCGATTGAGCAAGTATTTTTCAAAATTACTTCTTGATCACTTATTTTCTATCTTGCATGTGAAATTCGTTCGAATATACTTTGAACCATTTAGGGATGAAAAGTAAACTTAAACTACTCCTTTTGAAAAATATTAAATGATTTTCAAATGACTTTGGAAATTGACCTCAAGGTCAACTTCAAAGTCAAGTGCATCACGAGAGTCAAGTGCTTCAAGATCATCAAGTGCATCACTTTGAACTCTATAACTTTGGTCCTAAGCACTTTTTTCAGAAAATATATCGTACCATAATCCACTTCTATGTTGATTCCTGGTCTCTTTTCCTGCGTTTCTAATATTTATGTCAATAAAAAATGTGCTACCGTAGACAAGGATGAATAGGTACGCATTCCGACTTCACACCGTATTTTTTTGTATTTATTTTATGAGTACCTAATCTTTAATATATTAAAAATTTACGCGAAGATGGTCACTTTATCAGCAGTATCCAAAAAAATTTAAAAATATCGGTGGTTTTTGAAAAATTAACAAAAATCGTATAATTTCTTCTCTATGAAAAATTGGGGTCAAAAGAGACGAGAAAAGAGTAAATGGGGACAACCCGTAGGGTCGACCAAAATTGAAATTCTAATATAAAATAATTTCGAACTTTTTGTATTTATACATTCAAAAAAGAAATAATAGGTACTTGATGATTTTCGGTAAAAATAAACGTAGAATCTAAAATAAAGTTTATATACTCCTGTCGTTTACCCCTAAGTTTATATTCCTCCTATTCTTATTTTAGTTCAAAAAATAATTTTTCAAAAGACTAAGACATAATAATTAATAACAGTGAGATTCTACGTCCATTTTCAGACTTTTGTTTATTAAATTGCGTAAAAGCTAGTAAATGCAATAACAGATATGATGAATTTATAAGGATTTTCTTGTACTACAAAATCTTAAAAATATGGAAACGCGTACTTTTTTTTCGTTAATTGTGTTTTATTCTTTTGCACAAAATTTTAAAAATACTTTATTTTCTTAAGAAAGGGAGGCAACTTTAGTCACAGATATGCCTATGAACAGTTTTTGGTAATCCGGGAAAAACGAAAACACTTTTTAAAATTTTTTTATTGTTAAAATCGAAATGTTCTTTTAAAGAGGGTTAAAATTACCATATTTTATATTAAAATTTTAACACAATCACTCCCTAATTAACGAGCCTTACTTAATATTAGCAAATTGAGAAAAAACACGTCAATTAGATTTTTTTACACAGATTTTATTTGTTATATAATTCAAAAGGATATTTTAAAAATGTGTATGAATGGCTTTCATTAAATAAATTTCAATATATTTTCCATTTATTTTAACAGTGGAATGTCCTTATTAGTGGCTATACTTTCGGCTTGGAGCGAATTAGACGAAGATTTTCTTCTAAAACCAAATTTAATAATTAATTAAAGAAATAAAAAAAAATTTGTGGATTTCCTACCGTTCAAATATGATCTTTATTGTATGTATCTTTATTGTATGTAAAAATGTTATTACATTTTTTCAAAAAACTGTAAGTAAACTGTAAAATTTTCTTTACAAATATGTTAAAATAGAGAAATGTTTCCTTTTTAATTTATTTTTAACTCTTTTTAAATGATTCACTTTAAAATTTTTTAATATTTCTTAATCGAAATTTCATAAAAGAATGTGTCAAAATTTAAAAAAATTTTTCTTTGTTAAAAAAAAAAATTGAATGTGCAAAATTATTTAATATTAGAATGCTCTGATTATACAATTCTAATCATAACTGTATTGTCAATTGGATAAAAAATTACGTAAAAATATTATTGTTTGAATATGATTTAACGTAATTTTTATACGATTGAAGCAAACTCTTATTAATTTTATATCATATCACATAACAGATATCGTCGGGATTTTTTTTGTAAAAAAAAAATGGAACAGAGATACATTATAAAAACATTTAACTGACAGAGAAATAGAATATAGCCGAATCGTTAAATTGGATTAAAAAAATCATGACACGCTACTTATAAAGCGGCTTTTTTCGAATTTAGCTCGCAAAAAATGAGACAGAAAAAAAAAGAATGCGAGTGCGAGTGAAATGGAGAACGACATATTTCCTAGTTTTTCTCGAAAAGTAAGTAATTTAGAGCAACGGTATAAAAACATTTTTTATGCGTTTTACCTTTTACAATGGCTTAGTGTAAAAAAAAATTTGAAAAATTGCTTAATTCTGGCAAAAAACTCATTTTGTTGACAAAAAACGCCCGGAAAACCTACTTCTGGGCATCCGACGTGTCTGGCTAACGAACTCATCCAACGATTTGGAAAATCGAATTCGCACACAAAATTTCATAAGCATTAAACGTTTCGTTCGAGAGTTATCGCGCGGATACATATATATATATATATATATATATATATATATATATATATATATATATATATATATATATATATAAATTTTAGTGAATATCATTTTCGTATTCTAGGGACCTCAAAACATATTTCTGATATGGTCTCGGGCTTAGGTCGCACCATGACACCTGGCGTAAAAGCTGAATTTCCAGTTTTGGAAATTCGCTAAAAGTGAAATATTTTTATACTTAATAAAGAACTGAGATATAAATATAAATTACTTATTAGACTAACAAAGAAAGAATAAAAGTGAAAATTTACATTTTCTCGAAAAATACTTAAAATAGAAAGAAAATTATAAGAATATTTTCTTCATAATTTTTTTTTTCCTTTTCAACGATGTAAAAATTGAACTGCCTTATGATAGGATCGAATGATAAAAAATGGCCAGAAAACCTACTTCTGGGCATCCGACGTGTCTGGCTAACGAACTTAGCCAAGCCAATTCAGAATCCAGTCCGCACACAAAATTTCATAAGCGTTAGACGTTTCGTTCGAGAGTTATCGTGGGAACACATAAATATATATATATATATATATATATATATATATATATATATATATATATATATATATATATATATATATATATATATATATATATATATATAAATTTTAGTGAATATCATTTTCGTATTCTAGGGACCTCAAAACAGATTTCTGCCATAGTCCCGGACTCAGATTGCGTCATGACACCTACTGTAATAGCTGAATTTCGAGTTTTCGAAATTCGCTAAAAAAAACATACGGAATATTGCATTACCACCTCACATTGCTGGATTTTAGAAACTGAAGCACGTTTTCATATAGAGATGTTACCCATTAATGCACTTATTTTAATTTTCCTGTTGGAATCCCATTATATTATTGATGTGAAGATATCGAAAAGTAATTTACAATAAATTATGTAATTTATTATAAAGAGACTTGTTTCATTAGTGTATTTTTATAAGATTTCACATAAAAATTTTAACATATCTATTAATATTTTATTGACATCGACGAAGATCTTGCATTGAATTAAGTGCAAAAATACTCAAAAATATTTCTTGTTTCTTCTTATATGTAATAAAAGTTAGTTTTTAAAAATCAGTTTCATTATTTTAATGAAATTTATTATTTATTCTCGGGTCGAAAATGTTGAAACTTTTTAAGCATTGTCAATAATTTTTGCGATTAAAAAAAAATAAATATAATTTGCGATTAATTACTCTCAATATGGTGATTAATTGATAATAATTAATCGTGATCTGTTTATAATATTAGCAGAATCATCATATTTTTTTTTTTTAAATGTAAGAATATTTCTAATATTTTTTACAATTTTTTTTTTGTTAAAGATATTTCTCGTAATTAATGTAAATCAAGCATGTGATATGTTATAATAAATAAAAACTTTTTATATAGGTACATTTTAAAAAATTGTGGAACCCTTTTTTTATTCTACCTCATTTCAGATACAATTGATCATGAGCTTTTGTTAAAAAATTAAATAATTCTTATATTCGAAACAAATCAATCTTCTATTCTTTTCCAAAAATAAACTTCAAATTTAAAATTTACATAAATGCAATAATAAAAGAGATAAAGCCAAGAAAACGGAAATTATTTAAATTCAAAGTGACGAAGCATGGTTAAATTTAGCTGAAATGAACCATCAATATATTAGTGGTCAGTTAAATACAACATTTAATACTATGGATAATGAAAATTAGGGAAGATATAATGGTGACGGCGCTATAAAACATGCAGATGGAATAGTTAGGTATGATTTTTCGGCTTCTAGGAATATTTTTACTTAATTTTTGAGAGTCTATTACCAACACCTCCGAAGGCCGTGTTCGGGGGCTACAACCCCGGTTGTAGCCCCCGTACGTTACGTTTTCCTTCTCTTGTCGAGCCTGCATGTGGGTAACGAGTTCAGTGTTAAAAATATATATAAATGTGAATCACCTAGTCAGAAATTTTTGGCAAACCATATTTAAATAACCTGAAATAACCTTGACGAACAAATAGTTACAATTACTATTATTTATCCTGAAAACATTATCTATCCTGAAAATTCTTTAATAAATGAACTCTATTTTTTTCAGTCATCATTGGGTCTAATATTTCAACATTGTTTTCAGGAGTTAATGTTTGAGGATATATGTATGTATGTATGTATGTACAAATGTCTACGCACGATAATTCACGAATGAAATATCGAAGTCCAAAAACTTTGGATGAGTTTTTCAGCCAGATGGGACAATTCCCGTAACATGATTTTTGGGCATTATTCATGAAAAATTAGTTTTCCACAAAAATTTTCTCAAATTCAAAAGTTTATACGATATTTTTTCACACCGATGGAAAAGAGGAGAAATAACATAAAAATCACATAAAAAAGGATTTTGAACTCCTATTGTATGTAGACTGGTTTCCAAAAAAACTAATTTTTGTAAACGGAAATTCGCTATATTATGCACTACGCTGCGATAGAGGTATTATAAAATTATTCCTTGTTTCTTCTTTCTGGTGCCGCGACTAGTGAACCGCAGACAGTTTAACCACGACCGTTAAACCCCGACAGTCCAACCGACGACAGATCAACCTAACGACAGATCGACCGACGACAGATCAACCGACGGCGACGACATTTTAACTGAAGACAATTTAACCATTGTACAATCTATTAACAAATAAGAACAAAATTATTTGAATTTTATTTAACAATGAAATTTGCGCCCCTTGAGACTTGAGACTAAATAAGTATTTATGTAGTCTCAAGTCTCAAGGGCGACTCTTTATACAATTAATTGTTTACTATTTGGTTGGGTTGTGTTGGATTTGGTTACCTTTCGCCGAATTCGATTAGTTTAGGTGTTGTTTGGTTAGGTTACTCTATTAAGTTGTATTTGGTTACGTTAGATTGGGTTTGTTTATAATTTGTTGAATTCGGTTAGCTTAGGTTGGTTTTGGTTAGGTTAGGTCGGATTTGTTTACAATTTGTTGAGTTCGATTAGTTTAAGTTGGGTTTGATTAGGTTAGGTTGGGTTTGTTTATAATTTGTTTATTTCGGTTAGTTCACGTTAGGTTTGGTTAGGTTTATATATATGTAATTTATTGAGTTCAGTTAGTTTGGGTTGAGTTTGATCAGTTAGGTTTTATTTGGTTGTCTTTGGTTAGGTTGGGTTGGGTTTGTTTATAATTTGTTGAGTTCGGTTAGTTTAGGCTTGTTTTGGTTAGGTTAGGTTGGTTTTGTTTATAATTTACTGAATTGGGTTAGTTCAGGTTCGGTTTGGTTACGTTAGGTTGTGTTTGGTTAGGTTAGGTTGGATTTAGATTATATATATATATATATATATATATATATATATATATATATATATATATATATATATATATATATATATATATATATATATGGTATGTTTTCCGCTATACAGAAAAATTCTATTATGAAACAGAAAAATTACTCACAAGGAGGGGTCCAGGTGTGGTCGCCACCGATTTCGATCAAATTTCGTCTACTAGTAGAGCATAATATCTATATTAAAAATCTAAAAAATTAAGGTCCACCTCTCAAAAATAAAAAAAATATTTCAATTTGAAGTTTAAACAATTTTATAATATAAGATATGTACAAGTTATTAAGTCACATTGACAAGATCGTGAAATAGCTCCGTGGCAAAGTATCTGGGTGTGAATGTTTTGGTACTGGATTCGAATCCCACTTCAGACTTTGAATTTTTTTTTAATTTTAATATATATTTTTTTTAAATTTATTAATTATATTGCTAAAATTATGCTACCAAATATCATTTGATGCAAAAAATTCTTAATTTTTTTAGTTTATGAACTTTATGAATTTTTAAAGATAATGCGCATATCATAAAACCTAAATCTAATTATTGTTTATCTTGCAAGTACACAATACAAACATTTTATTACATGCAGAGATATATAAATGTTTATATTTATTTACAGAAAAGGATTGCGATAATGTAAGGTATGTTTTAGGCATATTAATTAGGGAAAATTTTCTATCGTTCGTAAGACCCAATTTTAATTTTATGATCCAAGTAAATATATTTACTTGGAATTCTAACAATATGATCATAAAATTAAAATTGGGTCTTACGAACGATAGAAAATTTTCCCTAATTAATATGCCTAAAACATACCTTACATTATCGCAATCCCATTCTGTTAATAAATATAAACATTTATATATCTCTGCATGTAATAAAATGTTTGTATTGTGTACTTGCAATATAAACAATAATTAGATTTAGGTTTTATGATCTGCATTATCTTTAAAAATTCATAAAGTTCATAAACTAAAAAAATTAAGAATTTTTTGCATCAAATGATATTTGGTAGCATAATTTTAGCAATATAATTAATAAATTAAAAAAAAATATATATTAAAATTAAAAAAAAATTCAATGTCTGAAGTGGGATTCGAACCCAGTACCAAAACATTCACACCCAGATACTTTGCCACGGAGCTATTTCACGATCTTGTCAATATGACTTAATAACTTGTACATATCTTATATTATATAATTGTTTAAACTTCAAATTGAAATATTTTTTTTATTTTTGAGAGGTGGACCTTAATTTTTTAGATTTTTAATATAGATATTATGCTCTACTAGTAGACGAAATTTGATCGAAATCGGTGACGACCACACCTGGACCCCTCCTTGTCAGTTGCAAAAAGAAGGGTTCTGTAACAAGTAAACCGCGGACAGTTCAACCGCGACAGTTCAGCCTAACGACAGTTTAACCAAATGACAATTGAACCGTAGAAGAGCTAAACCACAGGACATTTTAACTGCTTAATACTAATATATATATATATATATATATATATATATATATATATATATATATATATATATATATATATTTTTATATATATTGTAACGTTTGGTTACGTTAGGTTGTGTTTGGTTAGGTTAGGTTGGATTTAGATTATATATATATATATATATATATATATATATATATATATATATATATATATATATATATATATATAATCTAAATCCAACCTAACCTAACCAAACACAACCTAACGTAACCAAACGTTACAATATATATAATATATATATATATATATATATATATATATATATATATATATATATATATATATATATATATATATATATATATATATATATATTAGTATTAAGCAGATAAAATGTCCTGTGGTTTAGCTCTTCTACGGTTCAATATATTATTATATTATTATATATATATATATATATATATTTATATATATATATATATATATATATATATATATATATATATATATATATATATATATATATATATATATATATATATATATATATATATATAATCTAAATCCAACCTAACCTAACCAAACACAACCTAACGTAACCAAACGTTACAATATATATAAAAATATATATATATATATATATATATATATATATATATATATATATATATATATATATATATATATATATATATATATATATATATATATATATATATATATATATATATATATATATATATATTAGTATTAAGCCGTTAAAATGTCCTGTGGTTTAGCTCTTCTACGGTTCAATTGTCATTTGGTTAAACTGTCGTTAGGCTGAACTGTCGCGGTTGAACTGTCCGCGGTTTACTTGTTACAGAACCCTTCTTTTTGCAACTGAGTAATTTTTCTGTTTCATAATAGAATTTTTCTGTATAGCGGAAAACATACCATTGTATATTTAAGATGATCCATAACTTTTTGTAGTATGTGTACCTGTAAACGTAGCTATCATAAAAGATATATATCTCGCATCTATAGATCGATCATATTGATTGCGTGATGAGAAGAGCATTAGGAACTTACATACGTTTTGCTTGGAACATCCATTGAACCATCTATAGGTATATAATATACATATTTTATTTATTATTTGTAATTTATTAAATAAATATCTTGTTGTAGCGAAAATAAATTAACCGCCACATAAATTAAGTATCAAATCATGGGATAAATTTTTTTTCTGTAACAGAGAAAAAAGAAGAGGAAAATATTAATTGTTGCTCATTAATTTAAAATTTCGATTTGAACCAGTCAACGAGTTCGATAAATATAGTGATTATAATAGGTACATATCTCATCACCATTAACAATGATGAGGTAATTTGGCAAAAAATGTATGGAAGATGTATTTTTAGAAAAAGGGATTTCTTTGGTATTTATTTCTGCCAGGAGGTCTCGGCGTCTGGTTCGTAAATTAGACAGACACTGACTAAAATATTTAAATAACATCATAAAGGTATTATACGAATACTTGTACGTACAATTGTGTCGTATTTACCCTTTTTCGATTCTTCTACAGATCAATCAATTAAAGCCTTTAGCAAAAATATAAATCAAATTATTCAATCGGACTATATATATAGATTTATTAAAGTGTTAAAATACTACGAAACAAGTAGCAAGTATTTTGAATATATTTTCAATTAAAATTTAAACAAGACTATATATCTTATAAAGGAACTTCAGTTAGTAAATTGAAGTTCAAAATGTTGCGGACTCTATAATACTCATTAGGTTGGACAAAAATATTACACTTTAGGGTTTCTAAATCGTTTTTGAGTTCTAGCACTTTCACCGAAAAGAGCTTTCGTCCTCTAATGGTTCCGCAGATTTATTTCATTTTTGAATTTTGACTTTGTTATCAGTGTCAAAAAACACATGAAACCTATATTTTAAAATTTTAAAGGCCATGGTATTGTTTACACGCGCCATTAGCAATAGTTGTCCCCAGCATTCAGAAATTACTCAAAGTAAATACAATCCGAAAATCTTAGAAAAATTTCAAAACAGAAATAAATTAGAAGAAATATTGTACTACAAAGTGAAAAAATTTGTGTTCTGTGTAAAAAAAACTAGTGGTTAAAATTTTTGTGTTAAATAAGTAACCCAACTCTGTGTTAATGTAACATTTAGCGTTTCTGTTAAATGAAAATATTAACACAAATTTTGATTTAACAGAATAAAAATACTGATCTGTTTTAAACAATAAATACCCCTGTCGCAGCATCCTGCATAACATAGCGAATTTCCGTTTATAAAAATTAGTTTTTCTCGGAAACTAGTTTACATAGAATAATAGTTTAAAGAGCTTTTTTATGTAATTTTTCTCCTCTTTTAAATGGTGTAAAAAAATTTGGCAAAAATTTTTGAATAAGTGGAAATTTTGGCAAAAAACTAATTTTTTGCAAGAACAAAAACCATGTTCCTGGCATCCGACGTGTCTGGCTGAAGAACTCATCCAAGATTTTTGAACTTCCAACGTTGTCACCAAATTTCGTAAACCTAGGACATTTCGTTCGAGAGTTATCGTGCTGATACATAAATACATAAATACATATATACATATATATATATATATATATATATATATATATATATATATATATATATATATATATATATATATATATATATAAATTTTAGTGAATGTTATTTTTGGGTTCTAGGGACCTCAAAACAAATTTCTGCCATAGTCCCGGGCTCAAGTCGCGTCATGAGACCTACTGTAATAGCTGAATTTCCATTCTGGAAATTCGCTAAAAAGTAACACAATTTTTCTGTAAAAGGGAAGGATGTTTGTAAGTACACTTATTTGTGTATTTTCAACACAAAAAACTGGTTGCGCGCGCATTTACTGCTAATATTACTAAATCAGTTAATTTTACACATCATTGTGTTAAAAAGGTACACTAAATAATGGTTATATTAACATTATAACTAAGTAATTGTGTAAAATTAACACAAAATGTATGTCCTTTTGTGTGTTAAATCATTCACACAAATCTTCTGTAAAGATATGGCATATATGCTTTGTGTTAAAATAACACAAAAAATTGAGTGGACCGTTCTGGACATGTGAAATGTGTTAATTTTAACACAAATTTTTTGATTGTGTAAAAAATGCTTTATACACTTCGTTTTCTGACATTGTATTTAATACCCATTTGATGTTTCATGAAAAATTCGTTAGAAGCGTTTACAATTAAACTCTAACTAGGGCAATAGTTGAAAAACCAAAATTAAATTTCATTTTTTTCTTTGTGGGGTGGAGGGGAGTTATATGCCTCATGGTCACCCCCGTAGATTTGATACTTGGTTTTTATAACGGCTTTTTTTGTCTCGTCAAAAAAACATTTATCAGTTTTTTGCACACAAGTGAAAATTTTTATTTTGTAAAAAAAAAAATAATACGAATGTTTCACAAAACATATATCATTGATATTACAGATAAAATAAAGATATTTCGTAATATTTATATTAATATCTAAGACCCTAAAAACAAAAGTATATTAACTGTTTGGTTATAATATATATTGCTAACTACCCCTTTCAGTGTCAGGTTCTCGGTGATGAAGCACACAGTTTCTAGCATAATATATGTATTTAACCAAATATAGGTACAGTAGATAACAGAGAAATTTAAACAGTATGACATAAAAAAACTAAAAAAGAGATCAACTTAATCTTTGTTAGTAAATATATAAATATTGCGGATACGAATTTAAGAATTAGATGCGTATTAAATTAAAAGCTAATGAAATAGAAGATGAAAGTTTTTGTTCTTTCCTAATAAATGGAATCAATAAAAGCGGGTCAATAATCAAATATTAAAAGGATTAATTACACGTCTATATTTTAAAAATAAATTCTTTGGTGGTTTATCAGTGGAAACATTTACTATTGGTTAGTGGAGCTGATACGAATCTTTGAGCGCCTGGTCCGTTGAAACGGTTTTTTAACAGTGGCAATTGTTTTTCACCTAATTTTTGTTTGAATTTGCAGAAATCCAAGTCGACATTTTATTTTCCCTAAAACAATGCGGGTGTAAATGTGGATAATGTATTGTGGCTGAACAAAATCGAAGGTTTTTAACCGACAGTGTTTTTTATGAAGTATGGTAATCTTTATAACAAATAATAACTTCTATCTCGTTGCTTATCAATTATTACTCATTAATTATTCTATGCGCTAATTAGGTAACAAAAATATGTTTCATTTTTTGGACATTACAATATCACAAGAATATAGAGATTGTTAATTTATTGCTATACTAGCCGTATACCCGATGGGATTTTCCATTGGCAACATCTTTTTATTAGGTGCTCATTTTTAGATACTCATTTTGCTTATTTTTCAATGTTTTTCAAGGCCTAAATGCCAACTTCCACGTTTCTAATTTCAAAAATGACCTTCTAAACCCAATAGCTTAGGCAGTGCGTTGCCTGTCAGTCAGTGTTAATAATTTATTAAATAAGATATTAGTTACTTTAATAGCCATGGACAATGGATTTAAACAACGGAATTAAGCAGCTGAAAGTATATATAGGATTATAAAAAGGCTACTAATTAAGAGATGTTTAAAAAAAAAAAAAAAAAAAAAAAAAATGAGAAAGCGAAATCACCAAGAAAGCGCATAGAAATACGAAATTTTGATAGTTCGTTATGCCATGCTTAACACATATGGTAAGCTCGGTATGCTGCAATGGTGGAGATTACGCATTACGGGTCGCAATACTATATTCGGTTATTGCGTAACGACGGTCGGACATGTCACCAGGAAGAACTACAAACAAAGCAAACGTTTATAACTTTAAAAATAACGTACTTGCTATACATATAAATTTTCATCCCTTATTTTACCCTCTTAGGTGACGAATTTCCAAAAACGCTGATACAACTGACTTTTACTTATAAACAGAAGACTAAACACCAATTTTCATATTTTTAACTTTAAAAATGACGAATTTTCATATAAATTTTCATCCCCTATTCAACCCACTTAGGAAATGAATTTTCAAAAATCTATTGGTGATACTCACGCATCGTTATGTAAGAAACACTTTTCCAAAATTTCCCGGTTATGGACCCACTGGTTTAGGCTTGATAAGCAAAATTCTAAACATCAACTTCCATATTTCTAAAAATTGTTTAACGCATTTCGTCAAACTTCTGGGGATGAAGTTTCGCGATAATTTTTGAAAAATCCTTTCTTAGTGCTCATTTACGTTATATAGAGAACTCCTATGCAAAATTTCGTCCTTTTAAATCCAGCAGTTTAGGCTGTGCTTTGTCTGTCAGTCAGTGTCAAAGATTTATTAAATTATATTATTTATTTTAATACCCATAGTAACATATTTTTATACATATATCTATAATTTTAAAAATGACGTATTTTCATACAAATTTTCATTCCCTATTTAACCCACTTAGGGTCCGAATTTTTAAAAATCCTTTCTTAGTGCTCACCTACGTTATATAAGGAACTCCTGTGCAAAATTTCATTCTTCTAAACCCAACGGTTTAGGCTGTGCGTTGTCTGTAAGTCAGTCAGTCAGTGTTAGAAATTTATTAAGTAGATTAACAGCAGACACTATCTTACGACTGATTTGACATTTTAATATACTTTTAAAAAGCCGAGATAAAGTTAAAAAATTCATGAACACGACGAAAGAGAAAGTTAACGGAAAAGTTTTGGAAGATCTGTTTGATTTTAGTGAAAGATTCTACCTTTAGTTATTGAAATATTACCAACAAAATGGGATCAGGTACTAAACAAAAATTACGACAAGGACCGAACACATGAACTACCACGCAGTTCATTTCTGTGTACAACAATTTCTGTTATTCTCATATTACGTATATTATAGTTAAAACGTTTTCACCATGTTACTCGCTGTCCGTAAGCATACGGCGGAGGAGGGCAGAGGTAATTACTAAATATATTATTATTTTACCAAATTTCCTAACTTACAAAGCCGTAAGCCGCCAAACCTAAAATTTTGTTGAATGTTACCTCCTCCTATTTTTCTTTTAATTCTTATAGGGTTCAAATTCAGTGCCCAAAAAGCAGGAAAAATTTATGTTAAAATTATTTTTTGGCCCCATGTATCGAATTCACTAAAGCAACCTATATTACTACTGTCAAAATATTGATCAACGAGCCGTATGCCCGATGGGATTTCCCATCGACAACATCTTTTTATTAGGTACTCACTTGTAATGTTTTTCAAAATCCTAAATCAATATCCACGTTTATAACTTCAAAAATGACGGACTTCCCATACGAACTTTCATTTTCTGTTTTAACCCCTTAGGGAATAAATTTCCAGAAACCTTTACACAACTGATTTTTATTTATAAATAGAAGCCAAAACGCCAATTTTCATATTTCCTTCTAAACCCAACAGTTTAGGCTGTGCGTTATCTGTCAGTCAATGTTAAAGATTTATTAAATAAGGTATTATTTATTTTAATAGCCATAGTAACATTTTTTTATACATATAACACTAACTTCAAAAATAACGAATTTACGTACAAACTTTCATCCTTTGTTAAGCCCACTTAGGAGACGAATTTTCAAAAATCCTTTCTTAGTGCTCACCTACGTTAGATAGGGAACTATTTTGCAAAATTTAATTCTTCTAAACCCAACGGTTTAGGCTGTGTGTTGTCTGTCTGTCAGTCAGTCAGTCGGTGTTAGAAATTTATTAAGTGGATTGAAACATGAACTTAGCTTTCTAGTTAAACTTAAATATTCTCTATAACTTCTGAGAATCCTCTGAACAAATTTAACAACTGTACTAGGGAAATCAAACAAAAAATAAAATTTTACAGGTTCAAACACTATAACGACAATTTGTATAAAAGAAAACTGATTAAAAAAATATGTTACTTTATGAAGTTGTAGTATTTTTTTTTGTGAATGTTATGTCAGATAAAATTTGTTTGTGTACTTTTAAACTAATAATTTAATTATTTAATTTGGATGCATTATATATCTTTTTCTTACAATTATTTTGTATCAGATTCAATTAACAATAACTTTCAGATAAGAGAAAAACAGCGTGTAGGTTAACTACGGGTTGTGATCAGTGATCATTATAGTATATCACCAACAGATCTTAACAGTAATAAATAATAAAATAAAAATACTAAATTGATTTATTGAAAACTAACAGAAACAACATAACAAAAAATGAGAAATTATGTTTTAGAAAAATTGTAACAACACATAATGTGTAACATATTTATGTCCACAATTGTATATGGTATTGTTATACAGTATTGTGTAGAGTAACAACAACACACGTTGGTGACTGTGATATGAACCATCTCCGTTTATGTCCGTCTCCATTTAGGTATATGTGTCCGTCTACCTATCTGTCTGTCCGTTCATTCGTTAGTTCGTTCATTCTGTTCTGGAGTCTCTTCCAGATTCAAAAAAGACTTTGAGATTTATGACTATAAAACAGCGAACGAAAATGTCGACCTAAGCTCGTACAATATACGTATGTATGTATATGACGATGCAGTCATATTATATACTAACAACATCCGTTTATTATCACGGGCGTATCCACCTAAAAATTTTGGAAATTGTTTAGTCAAAGCGGCTAAACGGCTGTTATTAAAGAGAAACTTAAAAATTCTTAAACTACAGAAACTTCCAGAGACAAATGTCTTACTAGCGCAGCGTTTAAGTGAAGATTCTTTTAAAGATTCAGTACACTTCAAACTGTTCGGACCCTTAAAACCAACGACCAAAGGTTGGTTATGAGTTAAAAAGACCTCCTGGGAGTTAAGTTCAATTGTACAAAAACAGCTGATGATTTTTAAGACTTTTTTGGCATCGGCACCTCAAAACGAAAATTTTATAAAGCCATTAAGAAAAATTTCCGATATTTCAAAACTATTACTGAGATTAATAACTTATGATGTTACGTAATTTAATATAAATGAGATATGAAAGCTACTATCTATCAATTTAATTCATATTGTAAATATTTTGATGACACTATAAAGAGCGGTGAATTGTAAATATTTTGATGACACTATAAAGAGCGGTGAATAAATACCTCTGGATTGACACATCGAAAATTAGGCCAGTATATGAGATAGATTTAAAAAAATATGTGTGACCTAAGAAAAGATGACCGGTAAATAAGGTCAAAATCTTAAGATTTAAAAAAGAAGATATTAACAATACGAAGGGACATGTAGAAATCACCTTCATGCTATTGTCTATATTCATTTTACAGTTAATACTTTTCATAAATCCACATTTGCTGGATGTTACACCTGTGCCATCTTTTTCAAGTCTAAAGTGAGCACGAAACAAGTCATGCGTTTCCAAGACTGAGTTCTTATATCCTCTCTTCTCAATACACACAATATAGAGATTATAATTATACGGGCAGGAGTGCGCACTCGGGTTTTAATCTCGGATGAAAAAATCGAAACAATAGATGTCGCGTCGGTAGCATTTCTCAGAGATATATAATGGGGGTATCAGTGGGGCTAACAGATACGATCTCTTAAAGTTAATACAGGAAAGACTGTTTGTTAGTTTCGATGTAAAAATCAACATTAAAGTCTAACAGCTTAATACGCTATTCCCAAAACTTTCCAACCACTTCTCGAATAAATGACGGTGATTTTCGTCTTTCTTGGGTTATTATTTACCGGTCCTCCTTTAACATTCTATTACAAGATACTGTAAAGACAAACAAAGAATGCCAGAAAATTTCCTGGAGTATTTTAACTAGTGAAAATATTTGATTTTGCTTAGTTTTTTTAGAGACTGAAATATTATATTACCCGATACTAATTAAATTTTAAAAACAAGGTCAAATACTAGTATAACAGATTAATTTAAGCATCCGTTCTCGGACTGACGACTAGCAAAAACCAAACATTTGGACATTCTAGCGCGTTTAAAGAGACAGAATAAAAAATAAATCTTCATTTGATATTTTTCAAACAGTTGATGCTTACTGGAATATTATTTAATTCGCGTGAGAACTAGCAGTGTATTGGAGGTGTCTAGTTCCTGTATCATTTTAGCAAAAAATCTTACCCTACTGCTTCTACATTAAGCGTTTCCGTATTCACCTATTCAGATACTTTCATCCACCTCTGAAGATAATTTTTTTTCTTCATCTAACCGCCACTGCATAACAAATGATTCTAAAATCATAAATTGTGATATGCTCCATGCTCTCTTTTCCTTCATCTCTGTCTCACTCTTATTATAACGTTGATTTATAAATATGATTGTAAAGCATTATAATACCCAGGCCCCCTACTACATAAATATACATATCTTCGTATATAGATGGGTGTACTGGCTGTAGTATATGTATGTATATTCATACACCAGAGAAGATATAATTGAAAATTGATTTACGCGGTCCGAGCTGTCAGATAGTGTAAAGATGAAAAGAATAAGGGAACATATATAAGCGACTAACCATTCAAAACGAACGATCTGTCTACAACGAAATATTCTGTATATGTGTTATACCTACCTATTACTGATATTAAACTACGGAGCTACTAAAATAGAGCTCTAACAGTTAGCTCTAGCAGTGGTGCTACTTTTATTGTAGCCAATCTCTATCCACCATGAATCCCGTAAAACATTATATTAAATTATAGTGGTAAATATCGTAACTTGAGTTTTTGTCATCGAGTTTAACATTGTCAAGTGGGGTCCAAAGCTAGAAGAAGGAGAAGACTTTCGAGACTATAGATACCGTGAACATATTATCTCTCGAAAACATACCTCTAACTTTGGACTTCGTCTCTTAAAAAATGGACGTTCTCTAAAACTATAGGTTCCAAACCCAAAATTTTTCACTTTTGTGAAAAAAACAAAAATTAAACCTTTTTAGAAGCTTTAGAAATAAATAAACTAGATGAATGTAGTCGCTTGCTATAGGGCTTCGCTCCATTATAGAAATCGTTGTGAATTCAGCGATTACAATCACCTCAAAAAAATCTTTCTTTAAAAAATTCTAAATTTTAGTTATCTAAAATAATAATATAATATTTACGTAGAAATATGTATATTGTTGTAAAAAGTATATATAGCGTGTCAGAGAAATAAGTGACCACCTTTTGAGGGGTTGTTCCGAAAAAATTCCTGCGGTTTTAGTGTCTACAGGGTGCTATGAGTAACCCCTCAGAAGGTGGTTACTTATTTCTTTGACACTCTGTATATTAAAGTTAGCTATAACAATATTTTAGCTATAACAATATATAAGTAATTATTCTTATTTATTAATTAATTTTTTATTTATTTTTTGCTTTTCTGGTTTCGTCGCATTTTCTGTCATAATATTCCGAACATTGTAACAAAAAATATCTAAAATTATTGCAAGAATGGCATAGACGCCCGAAATTATATTTTTTACGTTGATTTATATTAGAAATATGGCTAATCAATTTCGTTCTTGAATTTCGGATTCTTAAATTTGAAGCATGCTGAAAGTATTTTATAACAATTTAAATTTTGATTAAGTTACTTAGATGACCAATTTGTCCAAATGTGGTTAGGTTAAAATTTTCCTCAAGGCCTTGCAGACCCAAAAAGTACTCAAAATAAATAAAGAGCCTTTTTCGCTGTTGAAGAGGTAAAATATTTTAGATATACTATATAGATTACATAGATTAGAAACTTTTTTCGCTCGTAAATCTTTGGAAATTCACTAGGTTATGTAGGATGCTACGACATGGGTATTTGGTTTCAATATTTGTATCAGCAAATACATATATATTTCGAATAATATTTTCTGCTGTTCAGTAACTAAAATGGGATATATCTTTGCTGCTAATAGAGTATTACTTAGCAATAAATTATAACTTAATAGTTGTCGAACGTACTCTTCCACCATATACTTTTGTACCAATGTGACGAAACCTTAAGTAGCGTACACAAACCTCACTTTAAGAAATCCTATTCTATACTGCAATTGACGTCGTAGAAAGTCAATACAATTCGTACATTTTCTGAAAATGACAAACAATGATGAAAATATATATTTCATAAACTCGTAGAAATTTTATGGCCTTTTGGAAATTATTACTATTATTATTAGTAGTAAGATATGGGGTGTGCGTCGACAGTTTCTCGCCGCCGTGCCATGCCATATACTACGGCCAAGTAAAAAAGAAAAAATATGTGGAAAAAGATAAAAGATCATCACCACATTGCCACACTATTTTCATAACGAACGCGGCAACCATCAGCAGCCATTGCAGCCATTAATGTCAATGGCAACTTATTATCATAATTTGTAGATGTTTTAAGGGATGGATGGAATGGAAATATACATACATATATTGCACTAAATTATATTCACTGTGCAGCGCGCAGCCATTGAGCAACTTACACCGTGGTGTGTGTATCAAGATGAATGTATTTAATATTCATAAATAATACAGTTTTTATTCTTTACTCACTTTTATAATATTTTTCATATCATTAAATTAGAGGTACATATATCTTGTGGGTGCTACAATAGTACAAGATCCTCGGCTACACCGTCCTCGGCTATAAAGTTCAAACTTACCTATAAATGAAAAAAAAAACGAATTTGTATCAGGTGAAGCATAGTTTAGGTGTATAACGGATATTGCAAAAATGAAATACCCCTGTCGCAGCATCTGTATAACATAGCGAATTTCCAAATATTGGGCACTGGCGGATCTCATCTAAGACCTGTATCCATTTAAAACAGTTTAGCTTTCTAAAAGTGAAACAATTTTCAAAATCAATTCAGTCGTTAATTTTTGGCGCTTTTGGGTCCTCAGGACCCTAACGGATCTCATCGTATAGCATATATCCATTTAACAATATATTATTACATTACGTAACTATAGTTTTCGATTTTTTTTCTAGGTATGTAAATATGTATAAATTATATTTTTTCTCTAAAGGAGGACATCATACAAAAAATTTCCTTTCCATAACGTACTCTTAAAAAATCTGGCTAATTTTAATTTAAATACCCTTGTCGCAGCATCTGCATAACATAGCGAATTTCCAAATCTTCGGCACTGGCGGATCTCATCTGAGACCTGTACCTATTTAAAATAGTTTAGCTTTCCAAGAGTAAAAGAATTTTTAAAATAGGCTGGGTAATTAGTTTTGGTATTTTTGGGGACCCAAGAACCCGAACGAATTTTGTGCAGCATAGCTGTATCCATCTAAAATAATTTAGTTCTCTAGCAGTGAGAAATTTTTTAGCATCGGTTCGATAGCTTATTACTGGTGTTTTCGGATCTGTAAGATCCCGGTAGACCTCGTTAAAAAATCAGCTTGACCGTATATAGTAGTATAATTTATTGCGTCTGTACATTTGTACACTACAAGCTTGACCGTATATTCTAGGCGGACTTTATGTAATATATATATATATATATATATATATATATATATATATATATATATATATATATATATATATTCAAAACCCGTTGTGTAGCATTCTACGCCGCATTTGCATCCGCAGGACAGTTGTGGATCTCAGATAACACAACCTGTACCTATCTAAAATAGTTTACCTCGGTAATAGTAAAAAAGTTTCAAAATCGGACAGTTTATTTATTTTTGACACTGACACTGTCAGACCTTACATAACGTAATCTATATGTACCTAAAATAGCTTAGCTCCCCAACAGTGAAAAAATTTTCAAAATCGGTCGGTTAGTTTATTTTTGACACTTTTGGATCCGATGGACCCTGGCAGACTTTACATAACGTAATCTATATTTATCTAAAATAGTTTAGCTCTGTAACAGTGAAAAAATTTTCAAAATCGGTCGGTTAGTTTATTTTTACCACTTTTGGGTCCCATGGACCCTGGCGGACCCTAAATAACGTAATGTATGTCTATCTAAAATAGCTTAGTTCCCCAACAGTGAAAAAATTTTCAAAACCGGTTGTTAGTTTATTTTTGAAACTTTTGGATCCCATGGACCCTGGGAGACCTTACATAACGTAATCTATATTTATCTAAAATAGTTTAGCTCTGTAACAGTGAAAAAATTTTCAAAATCGGTCGGTTAGTTTATTTTTGACACTTTTGGATCCTATGGACCCTGGCAGACCTTACATAACGTAATCTATATTTATCTAAAATAGTTTAGCTCTGTAACAGTGAAAAAATTTTCAAAATCGGTCAGTTAGTTTATTTTTGACACTTTTGGGTTCTATGGACCTTGGTGGACCTTACACAACGTAACTTATATTTATCTAAAATAGTTTAGCTCTGTAACAGTGAAAAAATTTTCAAAATCGGTCAGTTAGTTTATTTTTTACACTTCTGGATCCTATGGACCCTGGCAGACCTTACATAACGGAATCTATATTTATCTAAAACAGTTTAGCTCTGTAACAGTGAAAAAATTTTCAAAATCGATCAGTTAGTTTATTTTTGACACTTTTGGGTCCTGTGGACCCTGGCGGACCTTACATAATGTATTCTAAATCTATCTAAAATAGTTTAGCTCTGTAACAGTGAAGAAATTTTTAAAATTGGTCGTTTAGTTTATTTTTTACAATTATGGGATCAGTAAATCCTGGCGAAACTCATACAAGTCTAGTACTCTAACAGTAAGAAAAGGGTTCTAAGGATCTCATATAACTTATGGCAGTCCGTAAGCTTTTTGCGGACATCATTTAATTAATTAATTCAAATACTTTAACTTACTAACTGTGAAAAAATTTTTAAAATCGATTGGTTAATTAATTTCTGGCCTTTTTAGGTCCCGAAAACCTTGACCTCACATAAAATACCTTAAATCCATTTGAAATGGTTTACTTTTTTAACATTATTAACTATTAGAGAAAAAATTTTCAAAATCGATTCAAAATATTTTTCCCTGCATACATATGTACATTGTACATATTTTGTTTTGTTTCATATTTATTTAATAATATTATATCATAACATAATCTTCAATTTCTTGTTTACTTGAAAATTCAATAAAAAAAAAAAAAAATTCTTCATTACATTAGCTTAGAAAATCTGTTTAATTTACATTTTTCAACATGAGATAGAACCATGCTAATTATAATGCAATAAATGAGAAACAAAACTCTATACATGTATGTGTGTTATAACACATGTATGTGAATATACTTCACTTGTTCTCACAAAATTCTTTAATAAAAAAGTGAAATATTTTTATACTTCATAAAGAACTGAGATAGAAATATAAATTACTTATTACAATGACAAAGAGAGCAAAATAAGGCAATAGTGAAAATTACGATTTTCTCGAAAACTACTTAACATAGAAAGAAAATTATAAGAACATTTTCTTCATAATTTTTTTTTCCTTTTCAACGATGTAAAAATCGAACTGTCTTATGATAGGATCGAATGATAAAAAATGGCCAGAAAACCTACTTCTGGGCATCCGACGTGTCTGGCTAACGAACTTAGCCAAGCCAATTCAGAATCCAGTCCGCACACAAAATTTTATAAGCGTTAGACGTTTCGTTCGAGAGTTATCGTGGGAACACATAAATATATATATATATATATATATATATATATATATATATATATATATATATATATATATATATATATATATATATATATAAATTTTAGTGAATATCATTTTCGTATTCTAGGGACCTCAAACCAGATTTCTGCCATAGTGCCGGACTCAGATTGCGTCATGAAACCTACTGTAATAGCTGAATTTCGAGTTTTCGAAATTTGCTAAAAGATGAGTCAGAGCTATTGTTATTATCAGCGCTCGTTTTAGCGTTTACGCCGCTCCGGACAAAAGGGAATAATCCGCCCCTCCACAAAATGAGTGACCAAATAAAAATTTTTCTTTTTTGGTCGCTGGGTGTGAAAGTCGCCCCTTCTTTTCTGTTTTTTTTTTTTTTTTATACCGGCAACCCTTTTTTGCCGCCCATTTTTTACAAAAATTTAAAAAATTGCCGCCCTTAAAATTGGCCACCCCGGGCCAATGCCCGGGTTGCCCGTTCTTGGAGCGGGCCCTGGTTATTATAACACATTATACATATTGAATAACTAACTAGCACGTGTTTTAAAAGAATTGCTAAAACGATGAAGCATTTATTGTAATAAAATTCAGCAAATCTCTTAATTTTTCTCAAAAGCTAGTTCATTTAGAACTAGCTTTTGTTCATTCAGAACAATCAGAACTAGAACATGTTTTAAAAGCTTGTCTTATGCAATTTTTTACGCTCTTTCGATGGTGTAAAAAAAAAGTCAAAAATTTTTTTTACTTCTGGCCAAATTTTGCGAAAAACCACTACAAATGGCGAAAAATGGCCAAAAAACTTGTTCTCACAAAATTCTTTAATAAAAAAGTGAAATATTTTTATACTTCATAAAGAACTGAGATAGAAATATAAATTACTTATTACAATGACAAAGAGAGCAAAATAAGGCAATAGTGAAAATTACGATTTTCTCGAAAACTACTTAACATAGAAAGAAAATTATAAGAACATTTTCTTCATAATTTTTTTTTCCTTTTCAACGATGTAAAAATCGAACTGTCTAATGATAGGATCGAATGATAAAAAATGGCCAGAAAACCTACTTCTGGGCATACGACGTGTCCAGCTAACAAACTTAGCGAGCCAATCCGGATTCCAACTTGCATACCAAATTTCATAAGAATTAAACGTTTCGTTCGAGAGTTATCGCGTAATACACACATAAATACATATATATATATATATATATATATATATATATATATATATATATATATATATATATATATATATATATATATATATCCATAGTCTCCGACTTAGGTCTTACCATAAGAGCTGCTGTAATATGGAAATTCGCTAATAGTAAAATTCAATGTTCAGTTGCAATTATCTCGACACAAGATACTGAAAGTTGGGGTATGAAAATTAGACCTTGGAGGAAGCTATGGGTGGTTCTCCCATGGAGTTCACTGACAGGCAAAGTTGAGGAAACGAAATCGTTATCTAGTACCTAACATTGCAAGTTTTTTCGATGATACTTGCGTAAATAAACGTTTACTACAGACGCCGGCAACCTTTCCGGATGAAAGTCCAGATCGTCTAAAATATAAATGAAGAGGTCATTTCGAATCAGTTGTATTTTCAGTTGGTCACCAAGCTGAAATGAAGGGTCAAGGTTCAAGGAAGGTTTGAAAAACAGGTCACCATAATCAGATTTTTTTATATAATCTTCAGTTACAACACAAGTAGGTAACCTGAAATTATCAAATGTTGTGACTTGCAGATCATACAGCTGTCGAAAACTCTCTTACTTTTATCTATAAGAGAACTTCATAGTAAAACACTTACATAAGAGTTCCTAATACGTCTAAGTTATTTCACTTCTAATTGTAACGCACTAAAAAAAGGTTTTTAAACTTAGACCCGCATTAAATCCGGGTTTCAGGTGTTCAGTGGATTCAATTTTCACAGCTTTCAGAATATGGGATATATATGTAATTTTATTTTCATCTAAAAATAGATAAACATATTCGACAAGAGTCTCAGTTTAACTCGTCCATAACTGTTATAATAAAAAACATAAATTTTAAACTTCAGTATTTCGCATACGAGGTTTAAAAATGAACAATTGTTAAAAGAACCTCAATTTTTTTGATCGATAGTTTGAAAATTACGTCGAAGGGGTAATTTTCAAACGATAATTACGTATTCGTTCCTTTCAAGTTTAGTAATTTTGTAAACGGAGCTAGCTTTTTACTAGCTAGAGATTTTACTAGCTCTTTCTAACTATATCCTACATGATGCGGTATGTGAAAAAAATTTTCATCTCTACTTTCCAATACGGAAAACTACGAAATTAAGAATAAATAAATTACGCAATTTTTTTTCTATATACATTACATCAGATTCACAATTTTATCATGAATATGTAAGTACAAAGATGTAAAAATTCTGGGGATGTGACTGATAAACAAGCGGACATGACGTAATCATAAAGATTCCTAGATCTTTTTTTCGGAATCCTAAATGTTGCCTGATTGCGTTCTGCTTTTCTACTCTCATCACTTTTTATGGCAGTTTTAAAAGGGGTCAAAAGAATAAATACCCCTGTCGCAGCATCCAGCATAACATAGCGAATTTCCGTTTCTAAAAATCCGTTTTTCTGGGATTTTTCACCCTTTTAGGTAATTTTTCCTCCTCTTTCTAATGATGTAAAAACTGTAAATAAATGTCGCAAAAATATTTTAACTTGGAAAAATTTTGGCAAAGAACTAATTTTTTTCACGAAAAATGACCAAAAAAACCATATTCCAGACATCCAACATGGTAGGCTAACGAACTTGTCCAACGGTGTGGGACTAAATATAAATATAATATATAAATTTTAGTGAATATTATATTCGGTTTCTAGGGACCTCAAAACAAATTTCTGTCATAGTTCCGGGAGATTTCTTTCGGATTCCTAAAAAATAGGACTCTCTTCGGAACCCTAAAACAAATGGCATATAACATACAAACATATACATATGTATATGACTATACAAGCTATTATCCAGCTGCACAACATACATGTCATACTTTTTTAGATAGTATGTATAAGTACCTACCTACGTTCATATAATTAATAATATAAACAAAGTAAAAACATTTCTAACTCCAGTTTTCATCCATAAAAATTAATTTTTCTCAGAAACCAGTTGACATAGAAAAATGGTTCTAAAACCATTTTTATCTGATTTTTTCTCGTCATTTTAATTAATGGTGTAAAAAAAAGTCGCAAAAGCTTTTGAACTTGGGAAAATTTTAGCAGAAAATTTTATGAAATTTAATTTTTCTCAAAAAGTAGTTCAAATAGAACAATGTTTCAAAAACGTTTTTATGTGACTTTCTCTCCTCTTTCCAATGGGGTAAAAAACTGTTGCAAATTTTACGAAAAATCCTCAAAAAAACCATGTTTCTGGCATCGGACATGTCTGGCTGACGAACTCATCCAAAATTTTGGGACTTCCGATGTTTTCATCAAATTTCATAAGAGTAGAAGCTTTCGTTCGAAAGTTATCGTGCTGATACATATATGCATATATATGTATATATATATATATATATATATATATATATATATATATATATATATATATATATATATATATATATATATATATATATATATATATATATTAGTGAAATTTATTTTCGGGTTCTAGAGACGTCAAAACAAATTTCTGCCATAGTCCCGGGCTGAAGTCCTGTTATGACGAAGGCTGTAGTAGCTGAATTTCCAGAATTCTTTCTGGAAATTTGATAAAAGAGAACAGCTGATGTTTATAATCAATCTCTCTTAATTTACATATCAAAATACAAACAGATTCTAATTTGGGTGGTGTTGGATCGGAAGCCTTTAATTCTCGGACAAGTAATATATTTGTAGGATGATGAACCAATTCCATATTTCAACAATATGTTTGTTAAATATGTTGAGATTAGGTGGGTAGGTGGATCGCATACTATAGCAGCACCTATCTATCTAGAATACATGTATATGTATTTAATAGATAGAGGGTGATTTGTAAATAAATCTTTGTTAAATACTTATACGTGTAAGTAGTAGGTATCTTTGTATGGGTGTTGGGTACGGTATATCATCTGCATATCGGTTCCAGCAATGTTCTTTTCGCTAATATTTAACGATATACATAAATCATTTTAAATTATTACATTCCGTGTCGTAAATTTTAATTAGGAAATGATATTTCGCCAACAAAATATATAATTACGGTTTTTAGGTAGGTAGGTAAATAACCACTATGAAAAAATTAGAAAATTAAATTTTTAAATTATTTTTGATGGATCAAAAATGACGGTTTTGGTCTCAATTGCAAAAATAGCGTTTTCTAAAAAGACACTTCTGGAAAAATTCTACAATGTTCATCATTTTGAATATTTCTAGTTCAATTTTTTTTTTCAGTAAAACATTTTTTGATCTTTATTATTTATTTATTTGTTTATTAGTACCAATAAAATTCCCAACTCCTAAAAGTAATCCTCTAAATTATAATTTAAAGGATTATAAAAATTTTAATTTTTGAACGGCATTGTTGTTCTCTTGTAGGATAGATATGATAAATATGAAATGTTTTCTTATTCAGTGATATATTGTTAATATTTTCCCGTGTATTTACATAATGTTTTTAACGTTTTAATACTGTAAAAACAACTCTTGCAATATAAAAATACCATGTATAATTGTCTAATAATTCATATAACAACATTTATGTATTTAGTTAATTTTTCTTCTAGTACGGTACGTATTTTATTTTACTACTAAACTGATTCTTACATCATTTCTATCTCAGTAAGGTAAAAGACCCGGTAATTGACCCTGGCCCAGTTTCTGAACTTTTCAACTTTGTTATAAATTAATAAAAAAACTATATTTTAAATAAGAAAAAAAATAAATTCTTAATTTAAAGTAATCTATTCTGTGTCTAATGAACAGCAATTTAAAAAGTTTAGAATATATTAACTAAATAAAAAAAAATTTTTAAGTTTAAAATGTGTGTAAACACTATTTTTTTGGTAGTTTCTTAACAGTTTATGTTACAAAGTACTCATTTTGATTTGTGCAATATTCATCATGTAAGTATGAAAACTTAATTAAAAATATATGAGCAGGTTAATATTTGTTTAAAATTTATTTTAAAATATTTATAAAATACCTTAGAATGATTTTTATTATTGAAATATGAGGGTCAATTACTAGGCTCACTTCTAAAGTGGTATGGCCCAGTTAAATTCTAACCAGTTTTTGTTAGTTATTTTGTTATTTATAGTTATCTTCGATTAGTTTTTGTTATTTTTCATAACGTATTACATTAAACATTCATTTTTATCAATAAAAAATTATTTATAAATTAAATTTTAAAAAACTGTATTTTTAAATTTAAGGATCAGAAACTAGGCCACTGTCAGGGTCAGAAACTGTCACATGAGAAATTTTGAAGGTCAGAAACTGGGTCCTTTTTGTCAATTTTTAAAACATTAATTTAAATTATTAATTCAATTCAAATAATTATTTTACTTGTATGGCTTTATTTTGAAAGCCATAAACTAGTTGATAAAATTATTAATTGTCTCTTAAGTTGAAACTTATATTTATTACTGTTGTTTAACCTCAGCCGTCACTCTTAAAAGGTCAGAAACTAGGCCCGTTACCTTATGTCTTATTTTGTTCTCTTTTAACCCATTATGACCCACAGTATTGTGTATAATATCGTGGGAAAATACAGCTTGTAAATTGTGTCCTATTTTCACAGAATTCTCAAATATAAAATAAAAAATTTCTCTTTATGGCACGAATATTTGAACAAATATAATTAAAACATTGAAATTTGAATTTTAATTGGCATTCAAAAATGGTCTTTTATTGAACATCTCATTTAAGTAAACCAGTACAATCGTACATAATAAGTGAAGAGTCTCGAAACCCGCAGTTATACTAAATGGATTTCTATAATTAGTTTCCGTTATGTTTCTTACATCCAATACTAAAAGTTTGCCATTCAAAAATTGCCGTTATAATTTTCTTTTTCGGTATTATCGACATGGCCGACGAGAGGAGGGTCAAGTGTGGCAACTGCCTGGGGGCCCGGAATCTCGGTTAGTGGCCCGGACAAAGTGATTTCATTTCCTTTTCTTTTGTTTCTTTTTTTTCTTGCTCGTCTACTGTATTTTGGACCAAAAATGTTTGACAATTTTTTGTTGTGCCCGGGAAATCGTCATTTCCTTCGTTTTAAAGTAAGTTTTAACAGTCCCAATACGTTTGGTATACCGTTCGCTTAAGCCTTCAAAAACTTCGTTATTTTTTCGCTACGACGCGACGCATCGTTTACGAGATATTTACGATCAAAAGTTTACGTTTATGAAAAGTAACGAAAAGTAATTTTTTTAAAAATGTGTTACTGCTGACCTACTCAATAAGACCTACTCAATGAAGCCTAAATTAACCAGTTATAACCATTTTATGATAACTAATTCGATATTGATAATTTTCGATAACGAAAAGTAAGTTTTAACAGTCGCAATAGGTATAGAATACCCATAACTTGCTTCGCTTAAACCTTCAAAAATTTCGTTATTTTTTCGCTACGATGCACCTCTTATGAGATACTTATACGATCAAAGTTCTCGATTACGAAAAGTATCGTTTAAATACAAGCAATAAAAAAAAACATTTCGATTTTAGAGTAGCGTAACATCAGCACTTATTATAACTACTACTTACAGCCAGTTTGTTAATAATAATAGGTATATTGAGTACATGAAAACTAGTTTGTTGACGGCCTGGCCGACATTAGGATTTCTCTTCAAATCTTATCCCTAATGTCGGCCGTCCGATGTCGTTATTTAAACGATAAACGTTTTAAACAATTTCTAACTTCTTTAGAGTTGTATAATGTTATCAAATTTCATAAGTTTAATCGTTATTTTCAAAAACTTATAAAATAATTGCTTATTTCTCACACTAGTTAAACTTACAAAGAATAGAATTGCCAATCAATTTTCAACACAAATTGTCATTTTTCAATCGATTAAGTGTAACAAAACATTAACTACTTGATAACAATTATTCATTTTAAATATCGTAAATCTAGAATAGACGAACCTTTTGTTTCTATATGAATTTCAGCATTTTTTTGTTGTTTAAGACCTTATTTTAAAAAAAAATTTAGTCAGTGGCCGACACTAGGGCACCGACCGGCATTAGGCAATCCGATCCTATCCTAAATATAAGTACTAGACGGATCTTTACAGTTACTTTATTCAGAAACTTTATAATTTTATCGAGATTTAACAAACAGAAATTATAGGAGTGAGCTTTAATGGGTTAACTTGATATTACTCTTTACTTGTAAGAAAGATGGAAGATAAGAAATAAGTTAGCGATAAGAGTAAGAAATCAGTATGACGTACAATATAATATTAACAATTGATAAAGTTTTTGATAGTTGAAAATAATTTTAATTTGAAACAATGAATTCATAAACGGGATCAAGGACCATGTGGAATTCAAAGCTTTAAAATTTTTGTGCAATGAATGAAACAGCTACATGTACAATGTACATATTATGTATGTAAATTTAGTGGAGCTTTTTTCAAAACGCTGTATATGCAAAAATTATTTTTTTTTTCAGTAAAAAAGGTCTCCACATACTTGAATTAAATTTCCATAGTTTGATAAAGTAATATTAAGCAAAACTTTATATTTCACATTTATATTCTTTACATATACCGTAAGCACGAATTACTTAAGCCCTAAGGAGTAACTTGAGCCCAAAATGAAAAAAGTATTATTTTTGTTTTGTGCTTAGTGTAGCTAGTAGAAAAGTAAGTTACAGATTTATCTGATAGGTAACAGCATTAGGTTCACTGTGTTTATGTTTAGATAGTTCTGAAAATTGACACTTGGTGTCAGTCGAGTGTTGTTTATCTTATTTGAAGTTTCTGTTTTTGTTATATTGCTAACTTTCAACTGTAAAAAATATTTCAATAGCTCACAAAGTAAAATAAGTGTATAATTCTCATATTTGCTTCGTTACTACAGCAAATTCAGACATATTCATATGCCAGCTATTAGCTTAGTTTCTTAATTTAAGGTTTTGATAAACCAGTTAACATAACCTTCAGATTAGGGTAACTTGAGCCTACTATAATATATATAACTTTGGTATAAAATGATACATGGATCCAATTAAAAAGGCATGGAAGTGGTCCAAGAACAAGGACTTGTATTGCAATTTCCATTTGAAAACAGTTTGAGACCATCCTGCATGGAAATCACTTGGAAATTTAGGTTTGGGCTCAAGTAACCCGATCTTAAGGTTAACTGGAACCAAAATCTAAAAACTTATGAATCATCAAAAAAAAATCCATATTATATAATAAACTAACCGTCGTCATATACAGATTAATATACTGAATATATCCCAAATATATATAACTGTTACGCTAAATTTTATAAATTATCAGATGATTTACGAATCTGGGCTCAAGTAATCCGTGCTTACGGTATTTGATGTTTTTTTTTTTCAAAATGCTGTATGTACGTCAATGCTTGTATCATTTCAGAAATTTTCGATTGTCAAATACGTGTTAAAAAATGGCTCCTAGAAAAAAAAACTTAATCAGGCTCTAATTAAAAATCATTTTTTTTCCTTTGTTTTTTTGAAGGTAAATTTTTTTGTCAACAAAATGTTTTTAGCTACTTGTTTACGGAATCTTTTTAAAATCCCTATACAGTAGTGTCCATAAAAATTTGAACATAATTTCTAATGTGACAATTTTACATCATATTTCAAATAAATAGATTTCGTCAAATCTCATTAAATTATTTAGAAAATTAACATAAACCTGCAATCGATTTTAGTAATTGAAACATCACTGGCTTACATCGACTTTAATCTAATTCTTTGACACATTTAACACATTCAAAGCTGCCTCTAACATTGGCGAAGTTCAGAACAATATTAAAACTAAAGACCCCTCAAAATAAAGATAGTTCAATGGTTAAGTGCGTTTTTCTAATGATGAGACTGTTGACATGAAAGTATTTTTTTTCTGCAAAAAGTTTAACAAGTTAAAAAACATACTTTTTTCTAGAATTTCTCCATTGAAACTGGCGCCTTAGTCCTAAAACTTCATTCTAGTTTAAGTTTCTTGTAAAAATTAAATAAAATCTTAAGTTGAAATATTTATGAATTATGACACAATAATTAAATTTAAAATATCCCTAAAATATGTATACACAATCGGTTTATTATTCACATACACTTCTAGTTTTAATACTTTGATTTAAAGAAATTATAAATCACTAAGTTTTTTTGGCGGTATCGGCCACACTCAGACACACTACTATCCACAATTTTTTACACATACGCTTAGGGTTTGATCATGATTTATGTAGTTATGTGACAATATGTATGTACAAAATAAATGTATGTAGGTTATTAGTTAAGTACGTTTTAAGAACAAAAATAATACATATCTAAATGTGCCACTGAAAGGAGGCTTTTCAAGGTCAAAGTTGCACTCTTCAAATTCCAGTGGTGGTTTAGTAGTATTTTTTTTCCTAATCCAATAAAAAAAAACTACTTATTTTATCATAACGTAATAGTGACATTTCGAAAAATTAATTAATACGATTGAAAACACAGTAGTATTTTTTAAATTTTAATTTTTGATTTAATATTGAGTGGCATATTGAATTTTATAATGTCTTACAATTTCGTCAATATGTTCACCACTCTCAGTTTTAGAAATTACCTCTAATTTTTTATTAATTGTTAAAAAATTTTCTTTTATAATTCACTCATTTTTAATGTAAGTACAATTAGCGCTATTCATAAAGAGAAGTTAAGATAACTCTTAGACTGAACTTAGCAAAGTTAACACTAAGACTTAACTTAACATTACAATTCATAGACAGATTTTAAAATTGTCCTAGTAGAAACAAGCTTGAAGTTAGTTATAATGATACATTGTGAGGTGTATACAAGCTTTACAATTAATTCACCAATTGAAAGCAATCAGAGAAACGAAAAATATTTGAATAGTAGTAGCGCGAAATATTTAAATTAATGAAAATTCTATCAGTAAATAATTAAAATTTTTTTTATTTTTGCCGTAATTAATAAAATAATACAAAAGTATACATAGTTATGTATTTTAATTTAATTTATAATAAATAACAATATTAACGGAAAAATTTGTTTATTGGAAATTTAAATTTCTTTGTTGTAAATTTTATTTTAAACTGTTTTAGAATATGTCAGTACGTAGTATAGTACCTAACTATAGTTTGTTTGTTTAAAATGCAGAACGTAAAGACGTGGTCGCTAATAAAATTTAAAATTTCATAAAATAGGTGGTATCATGTGATTATTTTAATATTATTTTTTTTTTAAAATGTGAATTGTCTTTAAAACATGTAATGTGTGTAAACAGACATAATTGTATTATAATTGTACTGTTTTTTATATCATCAGTTTTATGTAATCTGAGTGACTTATAAAGTTACAATAAAATATAAATTATATACTAAAATATTTGTTGATTTATTAAAAATTTTTACAAAAGAAGTATAAAATAGATATAAACTTTGTCAATGATTTAGATTTTTAGAATTTTAAACATAAACTGCGGTACTTAAAGACCTAAAACATTAAATAATTCCAGTGTGCTTCCGATAATTTTTAACATTTCAGTATGAAAAACAACTAAACAAAATGTAATAATAATTTAACTAAAGTATGGTAAAATATTATGTTAAACTACCGTTTTGTTTATAATTTACATTAAAAAAATACGTCTCTTACACAAAAAATGTAAGTAGAAAGTCAAAATATTCTATCACAGAAGCACACAGAAGTACGTAATAATTCCTTAGTTTTTCTGTTTTTGCACATATCTTTTAATTAGTTATCTATAAAATTGTAAGTTTTTCGTCAAATACATGCTGCAAATCGATATTTTCGTCATACATGAAAACTTTTTTGCACCTGAAAATATTTAGAGGTTGAATTACTTATAAAACTAAGTTAATTTGATTCAATTTTTCTTTTAATTTACTTACATTTAAAATATTTATTACGTCAATACTTAATATAGATATTTAATTACGTATATTTTATATTTTTATTCGAAAAAGTTCTTTCAAATTTGATAAAATGTTCAAATGTCAAAAAATTCCATGTAAAAATATATTTAAGATGGACTTAAGTCTGCCATTTGCTTATTTTAAATCTAAGTAAGAGATAAGATTGAACTTAGCGTTAAAACCGACCTAAAGTCGTCTATGAATAAGTTAAGTTTTATCTTAGCTAAGATTGATTTTAGATTTATCTTAAATCGTTTATGAATACCCCACAATAATTGTTAAACCACACACTTATACAAGTGACTGTGACGGCACCGATAATCACGAAATCGAAAACCATGTAAATCATTCATAAGTTCATAATATGAACATAATATCATTATTTATTAGTTTTTAGAATACTACACTCATCAACAAAAATAACCGTTCAACCTCCAAATAGTATAGTAAAACATTAAATTATTTTTTGAAAGCTGTGGTTATTAGATTCTATTTGTTTAGTGAGTACGTAATTTAGCAATAAATTAAGCATCCTCTGCTATACCTACTGTAATCTATATTTACTGCAAAAAACAATAAAAAGTAAAAAAATGTAATTTTTATTACAAATAAATTAAAAGTTGCTTTTAATTTTTATAGTGAGGAGAAAAATACCTTTATTACCTATGTTGCGTCTCCCTGCCTCAGTATGTCATACAGACGATTAGAAAACTTGTCGATAACATCCTGAATATTTAATCCTAAAAGTCAATTATTATTAATTTCTTAAAATAGTTTAAATTAAAAGAAATTAAAATGAATTCTGATTGTTAAATCGTTTATTCAGCAAATAACATTCAACATCACAAACGAAATTTAAAATATGTAAAATTAATGCTAAACATATTTTGGAAAATGTTATCAATTAATTTTGCCGATCACTATACGTATAATATTCATTATAATCATAATATTCATAATGTCTCCTTTTTCCAAATACATACATAGCTGGCTTGTATTAACCTGCATAGATACCTTAAAACACATAGGGGAGATTCTGCTATACTGGACCGGCTCGTAAATTGGACCGCTTCAATTTTACGTAACTAAAGGACAGATAAAGCCATTTAACCAACAATGAAAATATTAAACAACTTTTGAAATTATTGCTTAGTATGAAATTAGGTAGTTGTCAAATAAAGAGTCTTTTAAAACTTACAAATTTATGAAAAATTGCCAAGTGGATATTAAATTTTAATTACTTACCGTTTGACTAAACTATTAACAGATAAGTATAACTGTTTCTTTTTAGCGAATTTCGAAAACTCGAAATTCAGCTATTACAGTAGGTCTCATGATGCAATCTGAGTCCGGGACTATGGCAGAAATCTGTTTTGAGGTCCCTAGAATACGAAAATGATATTCACTAAAATTTATATATATATATATATATATATATATATATATATATATATATATATATATATATATATATTTATGTGTTCCCACGATAACTCTCGAACGAAACGTCTAACGCTTATGAAATTTTGTGTGCGGACTAGATTCTGAATTGGCTTGGCTAAGTTCGTTAGCCAGACACGTCGGATGCCCAGAAGTAGGTTTTCTGGCCATTTTTTATCATTCGATCCTATCATAAGGCAGTTCGATTTTTACATCGTTGAAAAGGAAAAAAAAATTATGAAGAAAATATTCTTATAATTTTCTTTCTATTTTAAGTATTTTTCGAGAAAATGTAAATTTTCACTTTTATTCTTTCTTTGTTAGTCTAATAAGTAATTTATATTTATATCTCAGTTCTTTATGAAGTATAAAAATATTTCACTTTTTTATTAAAGAATTTTGTGAGAACAAGTGAACACTATTCACATATATGTGATATAACACACATACATGTATAGAGTTTTGTTTCTCATTTATTGCATTATAATTAGCATGGTTCTATCCCATGTTAAAAAATGTAAATTAAACAGATTTTCTAAGCTAATGTAATGAAGAATTTTTTTTTTTTTATTGAATTTTTAAGTAAACAAGAAATTGAAGATTATGTTATGATATAAATATTATTAAATATGAAACAAAACAAAATATGTACAATGTACATATGTATGTACGGAAAAATATTTTGAATCGATTTTGGAAATTTTTCCATTAATAATTAATAATGTTAAAAAATTAAACCATTTCAAATGGATTTAAGGTATTTTATGTAAGGTCAAGGTTTTCGGGACCTAAAAAGGCCAGAAATTAATTAACCAATCGATTTTAAAAATTTTTTCACAGTTAGTAAGTTAAAGTATTTGAATTAATTAATTAAATGATGTCCGCAAGAAGCTTACGGACTGCCATAAGTTATATGAGATCCTTAGAACCCTTTTCTTACTGTTAGAGTACTAGACTTGTATGAGTTTCGCCAGGATTTACTGATCCCATAATTGTAAAAAATAAACTAAACGACCAATTTTAAAAATTTCTTCACTGTTACAGAGCTAAACTATTTTAGATAGATTTAGAATACATTATGTAAGGTCCGCCAGGGTCCACAGGACCCAAAAATGTCAAAAATAAACTAACTGACCGATTTTGAAAATTTTTTCACTGTTACAGAGCTAAACTATTTTAGATAAATAGCGATTACGTTATGTAAGGTCCGCCTGGGTCCATAGGACCCAAAAGTGTCAAAAATAAACTGCCTGATCGATTTTGAAAATTTTTTCACTGTTACAGAGCTAAACTGTTTTAGATAAATATAGATTCCGTTATGTAAGGTCTGCCAGGGTCCATAGGATCCAGAAGTGTCAAAAATAAACTAACTGACCGATTTTGAAAATTTTTTCACTGTTACAGAGCTAAACTATTTTAGATAAATATAAATTACGTTATGTAAGGTCCACCAAGGTCCATAGAACCCAAAAGTGTCAAAAATAAACTAACTGACCGATTTTGAAAATTTTTTCACTATTACAGAGCTAAACTATTTTAGATAAATATAGATTACGTTATGTAAGGTCTGTCAGGGTCCATGGGATCCAAAAGTGTCAAAAATAAACTAACCGACCGATTTTGAAAATTTTTTCACTGTTGGGGAACTAACTATTTTAGATAGACATACATTACGTTATTTAGGATCCGCCAGGGTCCATGGGACCCAAAAGTGGTAAAAATAAACTAACCGACCGATTTTGAAAATTTTTTCACTGTTACAGAGCTAAACTATTTTAGATAAATATAGATTACGTTATGTAAAGTCTGTCAGGGTCCATCGGATCCAAAAGCGTCAAAAATAAACTAGCCGACCGATTTTGAAAATTTTTTCACTGTTGGGGAGCTAAGCTATTTTAGATACATATAGATTACGTTATGTAAGGTCTGAAGTGTCAGTAGGACCTAAAAGTGTCAAAAATAAAATAACTGACCGATTTTGAAACCTTTTTACTATTACCGAGGTAAACTATTTTAGATAGGTACAGATTGTGTTATCTGAGATCCACAACTGTCCTGCGGATGCAAATGCGGCGTAGAATGCTACACAACGGGTTTTGAATATATATATATATATATATATATATATATATATATATATATATATATATATATATATATATATATATATATATATATATATATATATATATATATATATATTACATAAAGTCCGCCTAGAATATACGGTCGAGCTGATTTTTTAATGAGGTCCACCGGGATCTTGCAGATCCGAAAACGCCAGTAATAAGTTATCGAACCGATGCTAAAAAATTTCTCACTGCTAGAGAACTAAATTATTTTAGATGGATACAACTATGCTGCACAAAATTCGTTCGGGTTCTTGGGTCCCCAAAAATACCAAAACTAATTACCCAACCGATTTTAAAAATTCTTTTACTCTTAGAAAGCAAAACTATTTTAAATAGGTATAGGTCTTAGATGAGATCCGCCAGTGCCCAAGATTTGGAAATTCGCTATGTTATGCAGATGCTGCGACAGGGGTATTATATTTATGTTTCGCCTATGACATATGTAATTTATTATGACATAATCTTAAAAATATAGTATACATGCGTTAAGATACATACAACGGTCATTGTAAAAAAAAACACTTAGGTAGCCTAAATTGGACCTATCATAAGTTCCTATAATAAACCGGTTCAATTTAAGAACCATTTCACATTACCAATAAATAGTTATTATCCCTAAAATGAGAGAGCTACGGCCAAAAGAAAAAAGAATAACTATTCGAATACACTAAATTTTTTCATTAATTGCAATAAGAGAAGGAATTCAAGCTAAAAATAACCGTAAAGATCAATAGGATCCGCTAGTATCCTATTGAGGATACTAGCGGATAATAGGATTAGCTAGTTATCCTTACAAAAACAGTTTAAAGATATCCAAAGCCGAATCATCAAAAGTAAAATGTTTGAAAGAAAATTAGAAGTAGAAGAAATGGTTTTTGAAACGATAGCTAATAGTCAGTCTAATAAAGAAGCTGAAAGTTTATATTGTGGAATTTGCGAGGAAGACAGAATTTAGCCAATGATTCAGTGCATGATGTGTAGAGAATGGAATCATGTAAAGTGTGCAAATTCTTCGAAAAGAGTAAATATCCCTGTCGCAGCATCTGCTACACACTCTGGTATCCTGGATTCCTGGTCTCTTTTCCTGCGTTTCTAATATTTATGTCAATAAAAAATGTGCTACCGTAGACAAGGATGAATAGGTACGCATTCAGACTTCACACCGTATTTTTTTGTATTTATTTTATGAGTACTTAATCTTTAATATATTAAAAATTTACGCGAAGATGGTCACTTTATCAGCAGTATCCAAAAAAATTTAAAAATATCGGTGGTTTTTGAAAAATTAACAAAAATCGTATAATTTCTTCTCTATGAAAAATTGGAGTCAAAAGAGACGAGAAAAGAGTAAATGGGGACAACCCGTAGGGTCGACCAAAATTGAAATTCTAATATAAAATAATTTCGAACTTTTTGTATTTATACATTCAAAAAAGAAATAATAGGTACTTGATGATTTTCTGTAAAAATAAACGTAGAATCTAAAATAAAGTTTATATACCCCTGTCGTTTACCCCTAAGTTTATATTCCTCCTATTCTTATTTTAGTTCAAAAAATAATTTTTCAAAAGACTAAGACATAATAATTAATAACAGTGAGATTCTACGTCCATTTTCAGACTTTTGTCTAATACAGACGTTACCTAGATTTTTTTTTATCTACAAAAACATCAGTCTACAGAATTTAATTTATTAGTTAGGAAAATAATTCAAATATGTCTCACTAACAATAAATGTCTTAAATGAGTTTAAAAAATCAAAACGATACTGTTTATTAAATTGCGTAAAAGCTAGTAAATGCAATAACAGATATGATGAATTTATAAGGATTTTCTTGTACTACAAAATCTTAAAAATATGGGAACGCGTACTTTTTTTTCGTTAATTGTGTTTTATTTTTTTGCACAAAATTTTAAAAATACTTTATTTTCTTAAGAAAGGGAGGCAACTTTAGTCACAGATATGCCTATGAAAAGTTTTTGGTAATCCGGGAAAAACGAAAACACTTTTTAAATTTTTTTTATTGTTAAAATCGAAATGTTCTTTTAAAGAGGGTTAAAATTACCATATTTTACATTAAAATTTTGACACAATCACTCCCTAACTAACGAGCCTTACTTAATATTAGAAAATTGAGAAAAAACACGTCAATTAGATTTTTTTACACAGATTTTATTTGTTATGTAATTCAAAAGGATATTTTAAAAATGTGTATGAATGGCTTTCATTAAATAAATTTCAATATATTTTCCATTTATTTTAACAGTGGAATGTCCTTATTAGTGGCTATACTTTCGGCTTGGAGCGAATTAGACGAAGATTTTCTTCTAAAACCAAATTTAATAATTAATTAAAGAAATAAAAAAAAATTTGTGGATTTCCTCCCGTCAAATATAATCTTTATTGTATGTAAAAATGTTATTACATTTTTTCAAAAAACTGTAAGTAAACTGTAAAATTTTCTTTACAAATATGTTAAAATAGAGAAATGTTTCCTTTTTAATTTATTTTTAACTCTTTTTAAATGATTCACTTTAAAATTTTTTAATATTTCTTAATCGAAATTTCATAAAAGAATGTGTCAAAATTTAAAAAAAATTTTTTTTTGTTAAAAAAAAAAATTGAATGTGCAAAATTATTTAATACTAGAATACTCTGATTATACAATTCTAATCATAACTGTATTGTCAACTGGATAGAAAATTACGTAAAAATATTATTGTTTGAATATGATTTAACGTAATTTTTATACGATTGAAGCAAACTCTTATTAATTTTAATAATAATAATAATAATAATAATAATAATAATAATAAAGGCAGTGATCATAAACACGTGTCGTATAGTACGGAAGTTCCTCAGTAATACGAATCCGACTGCGATATGTGAAAGCACAAGACCTGCTTCTACTCCATCTGAGCCATCTACAGTGAGCGAACAATACACTGACACTCATCCTACTGACACACAACACACATACATAAACACACAACACACTAACACTGAAAGACAAACACTTAACACACATACAGATCCAGATTCGTCTGATGGAGAGGGGGGATCGAACAACTGCCGCACTGTCACTGTTACCGCTCTGGTGCACAATCCTCCCCAATTCAATAACACACAAGGTCCGTCAACCTCTGTACCATCTAAACGCGCAGTTCCAGGAACACCCGATCTTAATGAACAATTTGATGAACCAGAAAACATCTACACCAAGAAACGTAAAATAGAAAGACACATCCACACACATACACAAACACACACACAAACACAAACAGTCCTTTCCCTTCCCTCTGTCCCTACTCCTACCTACCATCTGAGGACACGAAAACGAACTAGGCTTTCACAGCCCTCTGTCATTGAGCCAACATCTACGCTCCCACAAAAGTCTCGTCGTACGAACCAGTATACACCAAAATAGACGCATAACACCTCGTTTCAAGCAACAACAACAACAATATAAGGAGTGATGTGACAAACCCGTCCGTGAATGTACTACGGTACTTTTACGGATTGGTTTGGCACATTACCCTTCCACAGAGCCTAATACCTTGCATAATGCCGGTATAGGTGAATGTTACCCAGTACTGTCCTACTGAGTAGTGAGCGCCAGGTTGGCGTAAAAGTCTATAATAATAATAATAATAATAATAATAATAATAATAATACTGTATTTAACCCAGGTGGATATTACAGGTGGTTGGTACAATTATTTAACAATTTTCAATTATTAATTACTTAGATATAACAACAATAACTTATTTTTGTTTTTTAAAATATAAATAAAAGTAACTTTAATACTTAACAAAAGAATACAGACATGACTATATTATAATTTATTAGTATACAATAGGGTACCTGACTGAAGTTACAAAAATATTCTAAAAGCATTGTCTTTCCATATGAGTTAAGTAAATTTTTTATTTTTTATTTTTATTTTTTTTTTATTTTATTATTATTTTTTTTTTTTTTTTTGATTTTCGACATATTCTGTAAAAATTCATCAAAAAATAACCCTACAATTTTAAATGAGAAAAAAGCGGGAAAAACACCTCACTATAGTGACGTCACAGTTTGAGGCAACTAAACGTCAATGTCAGTATTTATAACCTCAAAACCCTGATTATATTCATAAAATGTCAAAGTAAAAGCAAGTATTTATTAGAATTCTGGGTGATTATCATTACTATACCTATATATAAGCTAATAGAAATATTCAAAAGAAAACACAATTTCACCTCACCGATCAAAATTATCAAAATCGATCATATTCAAGAAATGGCGTGTTTCACTAATTTAAATATTTGTTGAAAAATGGCGATTTTCAAAATAAAACCTCTAAATAGTTATCAAATTTTTTTGTTTCATTATTAAAACCGAAAATATATAATGATAATGCACAGAATTATTTAACATTTGACATAAATTTTAAATACAGTCAAGTACCATATTATACCTGAATTGATTATTCATTGATTATGAAGCTACGGACCCTTAAGGCTGTTGTTACGTAGCGGTAGATAGCGTTTATCTTCATGGGCTCTAAGTTGCATAATAAATGTGTAAACCGTGTTTCTGAATCTGTATGCTGGTTTATGAAACTTTCTATTGTAGTAGATCTTAGCCAATTATAAATCGGGCAAGTAAAAATAAAATGAATCAAGCTTTCTTGTTCACCCAAGTTACAAATATCACAAACTCGCGATTGGTCCCATTTGTAAGTTATATTATTTACGTAAAATTTTACATATAATTGACCCATCAGCCGTATTTGACTGACGATTCTTAGTTTAGAGATATTCAAATTTAAAGAAAGGTAAGTATTCTCATTGATGTTTTTTATAAATTTGTATAAACTACTGTAGGTGGAGTTAGTGATGCGTGTATTATCCTCAGTTGCGATTTGCCGTTCATAGGTAGTAATTATTAAATTAACTGAGTTTCTAATCTGATTTATATTGGCTGATGTCCACAATTCCTCGAAACCTAATCCAGAAATGATATTTTTTAAAGTGGAAGCCCAGTTGTATCTGATATTATTATTTGGAGTAGTATCCAATGCTAGTAATCTCCTATAACATATACTAGGTAACCTATAATCGGGCATATTTAACAGATTTATCCACCAGAATAATACTGATTGAAGCGCACACACGGATATAGGTTTCATACCTGTCTCAGCTCTTATCATGTAGTTTGGTGTCGTTTTCTGCCAACAGAAGACGCTTTTGAAAAATCTACCTTGAACAGATTCGATCTCTGATAAATACCTGAGTGACCAAATCTCTGCACCGTATAGCAGTGTAGATGATACTATACTTTGGAATAATTGTACTCTACAGTTCCATGAGTCGGTTTTAGATGTTGCTAATATTTGGTGGACATTACAAATCGCAGCATTTGCTTTATTAATAGCGACTGTGGCAGCCTTTTTAAATATTGTTGAACATGAGAAGAGTACACCTAGATAATTATATTCATTTACTATTTCAACCCTTTTTCCGTCATACGTAAAGTTTAAGCCCGGGTTTAAAGAGCCACCTTTTCTAAAAACTACTATTTTTGTTTTTTCAGTATTCACTTCAAGTTTATTACTTAGACAGTATTTATGCAATAAATATAACGACTTTTGAGCAGTTCCAACTGAATCATTTAATAATGTAAGATCATCCGCATAGTATAAGCAACGGATATCTGTGAAACTGTCGATGTTTACGCCTCTGACACCGTTATTCAACAGATACTTTTCGAAATCTGCAATATATAGAATGAACAATAAAGGACTAAGAGAATCACCTTGCATAAGACCCTTTGTCAAGCATATTTTCTGGCTATCTTCATTATTAACTCTTAGTCGAAAAGAAGCATTTCTATAAAAACTTTTTAGAATCATAATTATCTTTTAACTCTTATTAATTTTAGGAAGGTGTAAATATAATCTAAATTCTGATCATATCACATAACAGATATCGTCGGGAGTTTTTTTGTCAAAAAAAATGGAACAGAGATACATTATAAAAACATTTAACTGACAGAGAAATAGAATATAGCCGAATCGTTAAATTGGATTAAAAAAATCATGACACGCTACTTATAAAGCGGTTTTTTTCGAATTTAGCTCGCAAAAAATGAGACAGAAAAAAAAAGAATGCGAGTGCGAGTGAAATGGAGAACGACATATTTCCTAGTTTTTCTCGAAAAGTAAGTAATTTAGAGCAACGGTACAAAAGCATTTTTTATGCATTTTACCTTTTACTATGGCTTGGTGTAAAAAAAAATTTGAAAAATTGCTTAATTCTGGCAAAAAACTCATTTTGTTGACAAAAAACGCCCGAAAAACCTACTTCTGGGCATCCGACGTGTCTGGCAAACGAACTCATCCAACGATTTGGAAAATCGAATTCGCACACAAAATTTCATAAGCATTAAACGTTTCGTTCGAGAGTTATCGCGCGGATACATATATATATATATATATATATATATATATATATATATATATATATACATACATATATATATATATATATATATATATATATATATATATATATATATATATATATATAAATTTTAGTGAATATCATTTTCGTATTCTAGGGACCTCAAAACATATTTCTGATGTGGTCCCGGGCTTAGGTCGCACCATGACACCTGGCGTAAAAGCTGAATTTCCAGTTTTGGAAATTCGCTAAAAAGTACTTTTGTATTAACGGTAAGAACTGATTCCTGAGTTTTTTAATTTACAATTGATATGTACTTTTTGTTTCCACTATATTTTTATTTTGCTATGTAATACTGATTTTGGTTATAATACAGTATAATAAAAGTATAATAAAATCTAGTTTTTAAGCTTTTTTCTCAACTTTCGTTTGATTATGCTATTATTAACGGTGGTCCAAGATCCAATCGGTCCAAATTAGCATACTAGTTTCTTAAATTGGACCAAATGACACTATCATTTTTACCCCTGGGAGTCCTTTTAAAATTCAACTAGAGCCGAATTAATATTTTTGTTTTATAACATAAAGATTGATTAATCAGACAATCCAAAATGATGGTTGTATCTCGATTGGTTTTCTTGTTGTAAACAAAAATGTCAAAAGTGGTCCAATATACGAGACTCTCCCCTATATGCAAGCCATCAAAAATTATAATTATAATATACAGTCAGCCACACTCGTATTCGAACAGCAGCATATTTACTCATATGACAAAATTTAAACCGAATGAATTCCCATAATTTCCCACAAATTTGAACTTTTTTGTTTATAATATTAATATTTGGATCTTCTACTTCCTATATAAGCTAAAAAATTTTATTAATAGTTTTTGAAAAAAAATTCTCTGAGAAAAATGTTATGCATGCAATTTGTATCAACATGTCCAACGCCACATTCGTATTCGAACACCTTACAATTTGATATATATTTTTATGTTTCAAAAATGAATTTGTTTATTTTCAAATTTAGAAGTATATTTACGTAGGTAAGTACCTTTATTTTAAATAAACATAAAATTTAATAATCCTTAGGATCAATTTTTTCATATATTTACTGGAAAATTAAAGGAATTTCAATAGAGTCCAAGAAATCGGTTATTGATCTATGCTACCAAAATAAATTCAACGGAAAGGGCTTAAATTGTAAGTAGGCGACTATTTAACACTTAATATGTCATAAAGGACCACAAACAGGATAATAAGTTAGAAAATAACTCTTCAAATAAATTTGGTAAAAAATTTATAACGATGACTTTCATGTGGACATTTTAAAATTTTACGATAATAATAATTGATGCAGATAGTTTCGAATTTTCTGTTAATGTTTTTCTCTAAAGTTACTCAATTATGAATTAATGATGATTGAAATACATTTTTGTTTGTAATATAATTTGCCTTTTGTCACATCTGTTTTCTTTACAAACTTTTAACTGTTTAAAATCGTTCAAAAACGAATTTTTGGTCTTAGTGAGGAAATTGGGAGAGAAAAAATTAACCGTTATCAGACTATTATTAATTTCTGTTTTTCTCTCATGTACATTAGCTGCAAAACTATCGAATATGGTACACATTTTACAGAATTTGGGATACATACCAATTAAACGGGTATTTACATTTGTAGTTACTGAATGAAGTTGTGTACCAATGTACCAACAATTCAAAATTCATGTTTTATGATAATTAAAAGCAAATTTATGTGTTATGAGTTATGGTTTTTGTAATATTCATAATGTCCTGTGATATAAAAAACTAGGAAATTTTAAAAACTGCAAAAATAATTCATAAACTTATTTTAATCAGAATTTATGAAAAATTCTGTTCGCTTTTCTTTGTACATTATAGTACATATGAGTTCGACAATCAGTACATGTTTACATATTATGGTAAAATAAATTTTTTTTTGATTTTTAAAAAAAATTTTTATTACACAGGGTGCGAATCATTTTAGTTTGGTCAGAGGCGTATTCAGAGAAATTTATATTAAACAATGAGATGGCTGGGATGCGATTTTCTCAGATAGCGAATTCCGAAAAAATTTTTATGTCTTCGGCAATTTTACACCGAGATAAAGCATCTCTCAAAAGGATGAGACTTATTTATTTTAAACCCAGTATATGATTTCAAACTGACAACTGCGCTTTTTGGTGTTTCGATAAGTACTGATAAATATGGAGTCGTAAGCCCAAACTTCATACGAACCCGCATCAAGTAATTATAAGCATATGTGTATATAATAAAGACACATTTTCATTTATCAATAACACTTAAGAATTCTTTTAATCAACATGAATTTTAGAAATTTAATAAAATACTCATTCATTAGTTATATACCTACATTTATTTCGTACAGTTTCCTTAATACTAAAATTGATTGAAATAGAATAAATTACCTTTCTGACTAAGCTGTAATACTTACCGATCGATTGTTTTTTAGTCGAATTTTCTCCGAAAAATTAGACTTATACAGTCTATGCGATAAGAGCTGCGAGAGGCGAGAGTAGGGGCGCTATCCGTTTTCGGACCCGTAGAACACGAATATGAGAAAAAAAATTTCTGATATATATATATATATATATATATATATATATATATATATATATATATATATATATATATATATATTCCCGCCACCTTTTAATTTGTGTAGGGCCCCCCTATGGAAGTTACGAGATGAAATTTGGTAAATGGGGCTCATTTTCGAGGCACCTCATACTATCAAAGTGGGGTCAAATTTTGGGAAAGTTTTTGATCCGACCCAACTTTTAAGGGGGTGTTGGGGGGCGGAAAAGCAATAAAACTTTTCCAAACCGGTTTTAAATAATGTTTCGGTCAATTATCTACAACATATCCAAAATTCAGCTTCCTCGGATGATTTCGTGGGAGTAGAGGGGGGAAAAAACGATTTTCGCTGGATCTAACAGGCCCCCAGCCCCCCAGAATTAACGTAGAGGGTTGAAATTTGGTGTGTTGATAAAGTTCGTACCTAGGTTGTGCTTTTTGGAGGTTTTAATATTTTACCCCCACCCCCCTCATTTTTAAGCTTCAATTTCATGCATTTTCGACGTTTTCGAAGTTTGTACCACTCGCACAGGTCACCCAAATAAACCTAGGGGGCTGAAATTTTGAATTCGGATTGAGTTAGTATCAAGGGCGTGCCTTTTGGGAGTCTCGACTTTCAAACCCTACCGCCACCATTTTTATACCCAAAAGAACATGATTTTTCTTGTTTTTTAACAGTTTCGTTCGGGTCAAAATCTCCCCAAATAAACCTAGAGGGCTGAAATTTTGTGTACAGGTTAAGCTAATAGCCAGACACTGTTTTTTGGGGGTTTCAACTTTTAACCCTTACCCCCACGATTTTTACGCCAATATTTCCTTAATTTTTTTGCTTGTTTTCTAACACGTCTAGAGACTCTCTAAGGAAACCTAGAGGGCTGAAATTTTGTACGTGTATTCAGTTAGTATCCAGCTAGTACCTTTTAGGGAGTCCACATTACTTTTCCCCCCACTTCTTCCAATTTTTACATCGGAATTGAATGCTATTGTTAAATGTGTTTTAAATGCATTACTTTTATTCTAAATACAAGTAGGCGAATACCCAATCAACATTCTGACGTCTTAATGAATTCATAATGAATTCATATTTCTGATTTGGACGTCAGAAAACAAGTTCAGAAAGATATCTTTATGAATTCATAAAGATATCTTATGCGTCGATTTAGGAACAGTTTATGAAGTCTTAATATGATGTCTTAAAGAATTCTTTTTTCTGACTTCAGAATTGTGATGTCTTAAACAGCTCATATTTCTGATGTCTAAAAAAAGATAAATAAAACTGAGAATTCATTATTAAGAATTCATATTTCCGACTTCCGAATTATGATGTCTTAAATAGTTCATTTTTCTGACGTCTTAAAGAATTCATATTTCTGACTTTAGTACAGTCACTGAAAGACAAAATAATGTAAAAGCTCCCAATTTTTTCGGATTGAATGGATTTTCCTGAAAATTTGTATACCAGCTCATCTGACCCTACACTTCAAAAGTTATATTGTCTTGATGTGTGCTTTTTGATAATTAGGGGTAAAAACTACCCTTGTATGACAAAAATAGGAAAAGTCCAGATCTACGTATTTTAAAGATTCAATTTATGTTCAAATATGTTGGATAAAATTCCTTTCAAGTTTTTTAATATAATTTATGAAATTCAGTTACTTTTCTACCCAAAAAATTCTTAAAAACTACCCCTTTGTTTCCGAAAAAATAGGAAAAAAGTTTTAGCAGCCTAAAGTAAACTTTTGGTGCATTCACAATGTATTATATCTCTTTTATTTTTCATTAGAAAATTTATCACTCATTAAAAAGCTGCAACCGTTAAAAAATAAACCACCCCTTATAATAAAATAAAGAAGAAAACGATTGTTAACGGCTTGAGATATTATATACTGGTGTACATATGATGAATTGTAACTTTTTAAAAGTTTTCAAATGTATGATTATATTGTAACTTTTTAATCTCCTAAAAACCCTGATAGAAGAACTACCCCTTATAAAAAATCCTACCATTTATGGAAAAATTGCATAAAAATTATATGTATGGAAAAATAGCATGTGAATTATACATTACATGTTGATATAATTAATTTTTTTTCATTCTATTGAATTTATTTTTAAAATTTTTTAACTAAATTAGGGTAAGAGACCCGATGACCGATCACTATTTTTAGCTGTATCATTAAATTAGCTTAAAAAAATTAAAAAATAAACAAAACACCCATTTTTTTTTTCTTAATAAGTATGAAACCAAGTTTTTTTAATCCAATAGATATGTTTTTAAGAAAATATAACCCAAAAATTTTGATTTATTAATGATTTTGTTTTATAATTTGTTGACGTCTATTAAAAAGCATACAGAAAATATTAACCTCCATTGAAAGATCAATACACTTACCCCTATCAAGAATCACCCATTACTAATGTACATCAGTACAGTAGTAAATCTTATACTATCGAATATTTGAACCATTCTCTTTCAGTCACTTTGACACTCTATCCACTACAAGAGGTCAGTCTGTGTCATAGAGTATCACAGAATGACACCTTGTGAAACATAGCAGCAATGACAGAAGGGTTTAAATATTCGATAAAATAAACCACTAAAATACTGTATTTTCTTTCGCCATCTATAATTTTGCTTTAAAAAACATTGTGTACATTGTGACATGATCCTAACTTATCTATACGCCATTGTGAATTTTTAAACAGTTAAATTGACGATAGATGACGTCAAAAATGTTTATAAAATAGATATGGAATATCTGTGTGATTCTCAAAATACCCAACTCGAAAACTTGGATCCCAACAAGAATCAGTCATACAAATAATATTTAACACATATAAAATTTAATTCAGCTATCCTAATCTCTTAAGTGGACTAATAACAATTATTTGTATACTTTTATTATGCTAATAACTTTAAAAATTCGGTGAAAAATGTTACAATTTATAACCCATGTGTTTTGAAAAATGATCATCCACCATATTAAAAATTCATGAATTCAACAAAAATTGTTATATATATATATATATATATGTATTTCTTAAATTAAGTGAGGAGACATTAAATGTGATGTGAATTTAAATTGAAAAATAATCATTGTGTTAACAATAATTTTTTTATCAAAGGTTTCTTTCAGAAATAACTTCATTAAAATATAAATGTCAAAACTGATCGGACTTATAACCCCGATCGACAATGGGGTCTTTTACCCTATTAAAAAAATACACAAAGATGATGGCAATTTACCTGCTCCAAAAATTTTACCGAAAAAATGCAGTTGGTTTTCGTACTATAACTTTTTTAATTTTTAAGTTATCAATTCGCTTAAAAAACCATTTGGTAGGAAATTTTAAGCACTATAAGTCTTATGACTTACAATTTTTTTGAGTCCTTCAATTTTTAAATTTGTAAGTTTAAAGGGCTTAGGATAGGTAGTCTTCGCGTTCTGTTTTGAGCTTCTAACGATCATAACTCAGTCAAATTTGAACGTACAAAAATGAGCAAAAAAGCAAATTTTTCAGCAAGAAAAGACCTACAATTTTCATTCTATAATTTCTTTTCATAAATTTGTTAGTTTTTTAAATATTTTGAAAAAAACTATGATTTTTTTAAAAATTAAATTTTTTTTCAAGAGTATATCAGCCATTTTTTCGAATTTAAACTTCTAAATCCGTTCAAACTCCCAGAACCCATTGTTTATATATGAATAAAGTAAACTGGCGACGGATTACGCTTAGTTTCAATGTTTGCCGTCAAGTAATTAATTTTGATACCAATTTTTTTTCTCAAAAATCAAGACAACCATTTTGCTTTGAATGTAACTCCGTTAATTTTTATACTAATGGCTTTTAGCACAGCTCAAAATAAAGGTCTATTCAAGTACTTTAAAAGGTGTAATATGAGTTTTTTTCGAAAAACCTCTCATTTTTCCTCCAAATGACATTGAAAGTTTTGATTTTAGCTATCGTCAAAATCGATTTTAACTTCAAGGAGTCATAACTTAGGTTGTGTTCTACCGACAAAATAAAAAAGAATGCAATCTCTTTGTTACTTGATTTTCTTTATTTTTGCTAATAAGCATTTTTTATGTAAAACTTGTAGTTTTTGAGATATTTGTGAAATATCCCTCAAAAACATGCATTTTTTGGGCTAAAAACGATCACATTTAGGCGCCAATATCTCAAAAAGTATTGATTATACAAAAAATTCTTATAGAATATTTTTTGCTTAGAATTTGCCCCTCTATCGAACGATGAGGTTATTTTTCATAAAAAAATTTCCAACCCTTAGAAGGGGTGCCTTCCACCCCTAGGGTGAAAGCACATATCGGCATTATATAACTTTTGTTTCTTGGGCTACTCCCTAGCTACAGTTCAAATTTCAAGCCAATCCATCCCATCCGAAAAAATTGGTAGCCAAATGCTTCAGTTACTGTACTACTTCAGAATTAGCTCATATTTCTGATGTCTTAAGCAGCTCATATTTCTGACGTCTTAAAAAAGATGACTTTAAGAGGACTATACCAAGAATTCGTTGAAAATATTAAGCGTAATTTACGAAATAAGAGAAATATAATTAATTTAGTTAATTTTATTTATTTACATAATTGTATATATTATGTGCAACGTATATTAAATGTATTTAAAAATTAACATTTAAGATTAAATTTACCCCAGTATTTTATCAGGCATGTCACAATTTCTACACTATTCACAATAGAAACAATCAAAAACACTAACTAACCATACCATACATCCATCAAACCACAAATTATTATCATACCTTCTTAAATTAACACTATCATAAATTCACTTCTTTCAATTCATTTTCACTTTAAATAATTTTCTTTAAACTACCATATTTTATTTTTGTTTAGTATCACCATCACCATTATTTCCATCTTGTGCCAAATTTCTCTCCTATTTCAATCTTCTATTTTTCTGACTTTTGAATAAGTCTTGAAGTGGTTTCCTTTTAGGAATTATTATGTTGTTAACGTTGTCAAAAAAATTTTAATTTTAATATTATACATTGTTTGTTTGTTTTTTGTTTTTTTCTTACATCCAAAACATGAACTAATTAAGATGTCTTAATAATGAAGTCAGAAATAAGAGCTGTTTAAGACATCAGAAATATGAGTTCAAAAAGTAGTCAGAAATAAGAACTGTTTAAGACATCAGAAATATGAATTCAAAAAGTAGTCAGAAATAAGAGCTGTTTTAAGACATCCAAAATATGAGTTCATAAAATAATCACAAATAAGAACTCTTTAAGACATCAAAAATATGAATTCATAATGTATTCAGAAAGACGAACTGTTTAAGACATCAGAAATATGAGTTCATAAAGTGGTCAGAAATTAGAACTGTTTAAGACATCAGAAATATAAATTCATAAAGTAGTCAGAAATAAGAACTATTTAAGACATCAGAAATATGAATTCATAAAGTAGTCAGAAATAAGAACTGTTTAAGACATCCTATTTCTGATGTCTTAAATAAGACTTCTTTATGAATTCATTTAGATGTCCTGATATTGTTTAAATTATTTTTGTTAGTGGTTTCTATAGAAAAAATAATAATATATTTATAGGATATTTTTTTTTAAGACATCAGAAATATGAGCTAATTCTGAAGTCAGAAATATGAATTCTTTAAGACATCATATTTATGAAGTCTTAAACAGCTACTAAATCGACGCATAAGATGTCTTTATGAATTCATAAAGATATCTTTCTGATAATGTTTTCTGACATCTTAAATATGACTCCTTTAAGACATCTTTAAGAAGTCTTATTTAAGAAGTCCGAAAACTGTCAGAGAAAAGATGTCTATTTGATATCATTAAATTGAATTCATATTTAAGATATCTTTAAGAACTCTTATTTCTGACTTCTAAAAAAAGATGTCTTAAAGATGTCATATTTACAGTTCAGAAAGATGTCAGAAAAAAGACTTCATAAAGACATCTTTCTAACTTTTGTGCTCACTGGGTAGTAATTTTAAAAAATTTAAAAAAAAGTGATTACAATTTTTTAACAAAAGAAATACATACATATTAAGTAATTTGAAAATGTTATTAAAGTCACTGTTTATTTATAAATTAGGAATTTTGGATTTTTATTATTTATAAAATAGAAATTTTGGATTTTTTTGGAAAGAAAAAATATCTTCATAAAAGCCTTCCAATTTACTATTTAAGTTCCTTTTTTAATATTTAAAAATAAAACACAAAGGCAATTGGCGGATAAGCATGGATAGAAATGCCCTCGTACGAATTGTGTTGGCTTTTTCCCTGTTAACTGCTATCGGCACAAAATTGAAATTTACTAAGATTCAGCCCTTAAAAACTTAAAACCTTTTTTTAAAGCCCCGATCAACCGGACACTCATCATCAGTTTTGAAACCACCAAAATGACAAATCGCTTGTGGACTTTCAATTACATTTCGCTTGTAGACACTCAATACCGAAGATGAAAGGAAAAATTCGACTTCCGTGATGGGGCTCCGCTGCTCACGTCGTTTTTATTACTTTGTCGTATATTCAATTATTTATATAATTTTGTAATATAAATTTTTTGTAATACGTAAAAAAAATTTTGACTCATATAAAGCGAATAGTAAACCATCAATAGTACAAAATACAGTTGATTTTTTTTTGTGTGGTGGATAGGGACCGCATAAAAAAATCGCACAAAAAAAATATATTCAAAAATGTCATCAATATCTATAAAAAGTATAGTTCGATCCAGATTGAACAAAAAACTTTTTGATGCTGTTGGTCGGGACCGCATAAAAAAGTTTCATCGAAAAAACATAACTCAAAACGCTCAAAATTTAGAATTTTCCTTAGAAGTTTGCTTCTATAAACAAGACAAAGCATTAATTTACACGTAGAAACATTTTATTTCAATTTTATAATATTATGAAAATTTTGAAAAATACATCTGTAACAAAATTAAATGATGCAATAACTTATGTTCCTATGCAATGTATTGATTAAATGCTTAAAAGCCGTTAAAAAGTATTTTTATCAAAGAAAGTTATTATAGTAAATGCTTAAGTTTCTTACTGTCTCTTGATTTTGATTTATTTTATGCATTTTAATGGCCATTTTTTTAAAAACCGCATAAAAAAATCGCATAAAAAATCGCACAAAAAAGGACCACATAAAAATGAGTTCAGCTGTATCTCAGTTATTTTATTTAAATGAAACTTTAATGTACTTTTATACTGGTGTACTAATAATCATATATAATTTTGATTTATAATATATACATCTTGTTTACGTTGTAACATGAATAACACAAACTTTGAAAAAAGACATTGCGCAGTGACTGTCTGAATCCAAAGTGTGTTCACTGAAAGAACGTTATAATCAAAATTAAATTTAAAAGTTCGGACCAATACCGAATTCGGAAAGTCAAGTTTTACTATACAATTAGATAGATTCCTGAATTTTACGTGTTAAGCTTCTTGTGTTAGAAATCTAAGAGTCTACTAAAACAATTCCCGGACATGTTCCCTATAATATTTCTTTTGAAATTGTTAAAGCCTAAATTTCATAGTATTTTATGGATTTATCATCGTTCGGTTATAACTTAACATATGAAACAATAAGACAACTTTAACGAATTAGTTCCTTTTGCCCCTGTTCTCTTCGATATAATCAATAGCCTATTATCTGTTAAGAAATTATGAGATATTTTATTTATTTATCCACGATTACTTTAAAATTGATTATTTACTGTACAAATTTTACGTGCGTGATATTTTTCTTATGACATATTTTTCTTATGCGCGAAAAGAATTAAACTCTTATTAATTTGTACAAAGTTTTTACTTAACAAGTAAAAATTGGCACTTATTACGGTTCCGAAGAAAAATCTCGGAAGTTTTGCAAGTTCGCCAGGTCCACATGTACGCCCCTCAGTCCGTCTGACACACCCTCCCCTTAGTTCCTACATCTTCGGTTCTACACGGAGAGAAAATTCATAGAAAAATAACTGTGCTCAGCACTACAATCGACGTGTAAAAGCCAAACATTCAATTTTGTACGGTAAAAATATCTAAAACTAAAATTATAGTTGTATTATTTATATTATAGTTATAGCTATATTAGTTATATTATAGTTATATATATATATATATATATATATATATATATATATATATATATATATATATATATATATATATATATATATATATATATATATATATATATATAAATTATAGTTATATTATTGTAATTTTAATTTTTATAATTTTACCGTACAAAAATTGGATATGTTCGCCTGTTACATGTCGATTGCAGTATGAGCTTATAGGAATTTTCTCTCCGTGTAGAGAGGCATACTATTGCCAATCAATATTGCCTAAAAATACCACACTTAGGACAACATACTGGCCCCTTATCCTCTCTTCTGCGGTCAAATGGCTTACGACCGGTATTTAGTTATCCTTTCACGATCAAAAATTCCCTTTACACAAGAAAAAACCAACTATACCACCTGAAAAGAAGGATAATCTTATTTACTCCATTCCGTGTGCTGGTTATCAACTTTTTTATATAGGCCAGACGTCAAAATCGTTAGAGCTACGTCTGAAACAACACCAGTGGGATTTAGCTAGAAGTGATTTTCGTACCGGATTGGCGCAACACTCCAATGAAAAAGACCACCGTTTTAATTTTCAGAACACGAGAGTGCTGCAATATGAGAGAAATCTCAAAAAAAGACTGAATCTAGAAAGCCTGTGGATAAATACACACGAAAATTGTAACAATCAAACTGACAACTCGAATTTGACAGTTTATCATCAGCTGTGTGTATCTGCGCAGAAGATCCTAAGTGATCATAGTAGTCGGTAACACAATAACTGTTTTTATCGATAAATACACTAGTCGGCAGAAATATCTTAACATATCTCAACTAGTCAATATGTAAAAATGTCTCAATACATTATATTATGTGCTCGTTTCGTAATCCGTTTTTATTGTTTTTTTTTTTTTTTTTTTAAATTTTAATTGTTAATCTTTTTATATAAAAAAACTTTTTATTATTTTATTTATGTGACAATCAATGTTGCTCAATTAATTTTATTTATTGACATTTTATTGAAGAATAAGTTTTTTGTTTTTGTTTTTGTTCTTTTATAAAAAAAACTAAGTAATTTTTAGTTCTATTAATTTTATTTCAAAAAAATTGTTTTTTGTTGTAATACTAATATGTTATTTAGCATAGCATTGCGTCTCGAAACGTTGCTAAAAAAATAAAAACTAAATAATCCTTAGTAAACTGGTGATTTTTTTCCAAAAAATTCCGTACATAACTGATTATTATATTTAGATTGCCATTCCATATTGTATTGCTCTCGTACTTGATGTTTATATGAACTGTAAATATCTAAATGATCAAATTTTGTTACGGTTGTATCCATAAAATCTGTTGCTTCTTGGGCTAACTGGTCCGCAAAATCATTTCCTGCAATTATTACTTTGTCCAATTAGATAATTTAAATTGTTAATTATAGAAACGCATAAGTAATGGGAATATGGAGGGTACAGAGATTGAAGTACACTTAGAGAATCAGTAAAAATAACATATTCTTTCGTTTGAAAAATGTTTAATATAATCCAAGGCTTTATCTATTGCATACACTTCAGCAGAAAAAATAGAATATTCATTTGGTAGTCTAAAATTTAGATGATCATTTTCTATTACTATAGGACACCCTACTTTTCCTTCCTTTTTGGATCCATCAGTATAAATCATTATGGAACCAGTCATTATTTAGTGAAGTTCTGTTTTATATGTCTGGATGAGTCTGATCCTTTTTATATTTAGTTAATTCTCTGTTGATCTAAAGTAAGGAGAATACGCTCCATGGGGGAATACTTATATTTGGTATTTTCGCTACTGTATAGTGTCTGATAATATTTTCTCTTGTAATAAAAAATGGAGAAGGATAATGAGGTTTATTTCTATAAAAATTTTCATAGCGAGGAAATAGCAGTAATGTGGTAGTGGGATTATGAGTTTGGGTAACAGTTTTATTGAAAAATTTGTTTGCTAATAATTTCCTTCTAATGGAAAGCGGAAATTCACCACTTTCAACTGCTAGGCTTATAAATGGGGTAGTTCGGAAGGGAAATGGGGTAGGAAATTATCAAGCAACAATATAAAAAATGCCTTTCAAACATTATTTTTTACGATTCATTTGAAAATTTTTCCTGTATAGCTTAAGAATTTTTCCTATACTGCTCCGTAAAATTCGATGGGCTAGTAAAATTTCAAGTGGATACCAGAAAAATTTACTTAATTTTTGTTAAATTATACTAGAGATAGAAGAATTTTTACGGAGGCACAGTGTAATTTTTACTAAGCTGATAGGAAAAGTAGAGGGTACATGCTACTTTTTATCTCTATTTTCTACTCGAAACCTGTCTTTTGGCATCTCTCTCACACAAGCATCGCACCAACGTAACGCTAGAAGACTATGTGCTTGTCTGCTTCTAACTGCTCTGGCGTAACCCGAGGTCCGCACCAAACCAAGGTCATTTGGAATACAGCTTCTACTGAAAACAGACCATTTATTGTTGTGTGTGCCTTGTACTGTGTTATGTGTTATTTTTTTTATAATAAACTATTTAATGGACTTTACATTTAAAACAACGAATTGTTATTTGTGTTTCATGAAAATAGCATTATTTTATTATTAATAAAGAACTAATAATTAAGATATAACAATTAAGATTTTTATATGTATTGATGTTTATTGAAACATGTTTTTCCACAAATATGTAATAAAAAACCACAGAACATTTTTTCAATATTAATAATTTGATTTTAATCCTTACCCTTCTATCAATATCGTTTTAAACTATTTTAATTCAATTATTTATTAATAAATAAAAAAAAATCTTATAAATAATACGGTAAGAGAGTAGAATTTTTCCTGTATAGCGCCGAAATTTTTACGGAGTCACAGTGTAATTTTTACTGTGCAGTCAAATTTTACAGAGCCATAGAGTAATTTTTACTATACTCATCGTACTTTCCCCTTTGCCTGTCACTTATGCCCGCATTACCAGAGACCTCCGTAATTTTGTACTAGAAATTTCCGTAAAAATTACTGTATTTTTTTCTTAGTGTAAGTACCAAGTTAGTCTCTGATTGATCATTTTTTTTCAAATAGTTTACATAGAGTACAAATAAGTGAGATTGGCCGGTAATTATCTAGATATGATTGATTTTTATTCGGTTTCAAAATTGGAACAATTATTGAGTGAGTCCATAACTTCGGAATAATACATTTCTCCCAGCATAAATTTATTAATTTTAAAATTTGTTCAAGGCATCTATCGTCCAGTATTTTAATTAACTTAATATTAATGCCATCCGGTCCAGGTGCCGCAATTTTCATTGAATTTGGAGCTGTCATCAGTTCTTGTATATTGAATTTCAAGTTATAATCAAAATTTTGATCTGTATCAAAGTTTAGTTGAATGTTTTCTCTATCTAGCTTATACGGTAAAAAACGAGGGTTATAATTAGCTGAGCTGGAATTAATACGAAACTGCTCTGTAAATAATTTATTAATTTCTGTTATACCTGTAATTATTTGTTCATTATAACGGATTTGGTAAGAACTGCGTAAGGATCGAACATTGGAAATCCTTTTAATTTTGTTCCATAAATCTTTTATTGGCGTATTGTTAGTAATTGAAGAGACATAGTTTTTCCATGACTTTTTTTTGGCAGATATAATCATTCTTCTGTTTAATGCTCGTTGTTTGTTAAATTTAATTAAGTTTTCAATACTTCTATTTTTAAAGTAGACTCTCTAGCATTTCTTCCTAACCTTTATTGCAGCAGCAATTTCACTCGACCACCACGGTACATTATGTCGTTTATATGGGATCTAGGTAATTTGTCCGAAATCAATTGTTCGAAAGTAAATTGTTCGAAATCTATTGTTCGAAAATCAACTATTCGAACATCAATAATTCGAAAATTAATTATACGAACCTCAATTGTTCGAAATCAATTGTTTGAAAGATTTTGATGAAATTGTCCGAAAAACCGTTGCATCTTTGTAGAACACAGTTTCATTTTTTGTAACAATTTTTCAAAATCAAATCTAACCAAAATTTAATTTTTTGTAGCTTTTTTTTTGTTTACTATAATGCACAAATATATACATTTCAATTTGCGAGGATAAGGAAAATTAATTGGTTTTATCTTTCATTTAATGGCGCTGTGCTTATCAAAAAATATACGTAAATAATATTCCAAAAAAAAAAAAAAAATATAGGTATCATTAAAAGGACATCATGCCTGCGATTGTAACTATATTTATTATTAAAAGGACATTTCCGGTAAGTACAAATCCTAATTATGGATACAGGTAAATTTTTATTATTATCGTTATATTAAGAAAGTTTTAGAGGAAAGTCCTTTAAGTCCAATTTCATCATTTATTCCAAAAAACCCATTAAAAGGACACCATACTTCCCATTGTAAATGTGTTTATTATTAAATGTATATTTCCGGTAAGGATAAATCCTAATTATGGATGCAGGTATTTTTTTATTATGGCTGATCACGAATTGCATCCCGCGGTTGAAAAAGGTCGACCCGACGCTAAAATTTCATTCTAAGGCAAAAAGGGAAACCCAAATTGTGTTTCACCTATCTATTGTATTTTAATGAAAAAGGTACGTATTGGACCTGCATTAAGTTAAAGTTACGTAGTCAGTAGTTTCTTTAAAAAAAAATTATTATTTTTATATTTAAATACCTTGAAAAAAATTTTAGCGAGAAAACAGTTTACCTGACATCATTTTTCTATGAATTTGTAACTCTAATTTGCTCGTTTAGTATAGTTTCATGTAGTTTAAAATTATAAAGATAGGGCTATTTATGTAAACAATTACCATAAATGATTGTAGAAAGGTAAAGTGGCATAGTATAAAACATCTGTAGAGAAACATAATATCAATAATAATAAGTGTAATTTTTGCTGTGTCATTAATAAAAATTCATTCAAAAATTCAAATATTTATATCATTAATTCTTTCACGACCTTTGAATCCAATATTTCTGTTCGAACAATTAACTTTCGGACAATCAAGGTTCAAATAATTTGATTTTCGATTTTTCGAACAATTGATTTTTGAACAATTGATTTCGGACAACTGATTTCGAACAATTGAATTCGAACAACTTACCTACACCAGCTTATATGTATGGTAAGTTACAGGAGTTGGCTGTTCAAATGCGTTTCTTATTGATGCGTACAGATTACTTAGGTTTTCTTCAACATAATCACTCAAACACTCAAACGTAACTAATTATTTATATTTAATCCAGTTTGTATTTTTAAATTTCTTTTTTCTATTCTTTCAGGTAGTTCAGATGGAAAAATAGAATTATTTAGCATTATGATAACAGGAAAATGATCGCTGTGACAAAGGTCATCGTATACGTCCCAGTCAAGCTCCTGTAAAAGTAGTGAACTAGCCAGTGTTAAATCAATAGCCGAAGTATTGCCAGTTGAAAGGTTTACATGTGTTGACTTACCATTATTAAGAAGAGTAATATCATCATCTTCTTCTAACAATTTTTCTATAATTTTAACATTATTAGATGAATTACCCCATATTGGAGAAAGTGAATTAAAATTTCCAATTAGGATGAACGGCTTGGGAAGTTGTCTTACAAGTTCTTTCAAGTCCTGATTGGTTAGACGAAATGCTGGTGGAATATATACATTACAAATAGTAATTTTCTGATTTGTAGCGAAAGTCACTTGATTAGCAATAGCTTGCAAATTTGTATATAGTGTTAATTCAGATGCAATTACGTTATTTTTAATGAAAGTTTCTACTCCGCCACAAGCAATCCTACCATGTGATAATTCTTTCTTGTTATTTTGTAGTTATGTAACATAGCATTATATTTAGGTGACAGCTTAGTTTCTTGTATACATATTATAATGGGTTGTAACTTATGAACTATTTGCTGGATTTCAGATAATTTGGAATAATATCCATTTGGATTCCATTGAATGATTTTCATGTTCATATTATTATAAAAGTAAAGAGCAAAAGAATGGGGGAAAAAAATAAATAAAAAAAATAAATAAACAAAAGACAAAATGAAGTAATTAATAAGAGGAAAGGTTTAAGTTGCTTAATTCATTAGGTTCACTACTACCTTCAATTTCAGTGTTACGCAAAACGTCCAAATCTTCTTTTCTAAGCATAGTTAGAACTTGAGTAAATTTTTTTTTTATACTACGATGATTTAATTGGTTATATAAAATTTCAAGAGTGTTAATTACATCAGGAAGATTCATTGAATGTTTTAATATAAACTCTAATATTTCTTTTTCCTTTTTTGTTTCTAAAATTATTTTCTTTAAATCATTATATGTTAATGCATAATCACTTGGATCAGTTTCAATTATTATTTTAGCAGGTTCTAAAAGATCCTCAAGGCTAGATGTTTTTTTACTTATTTTGTTGTTCTCAAAGTATTCCTAGGGTACGACTCAGTATCAGAAATATTGTCAATAGTGTTTTCTTGTGACAAAGTGATAATTTCATTGCTAGAAACCGAAGGGTTACGTTTTTGTACTGCAATTTTCTCTACAATTTTGTCATTTGTTTCACTCTCTATTGGATTGCTTGTTGTATAAATTGAATTTTGGGTGACTGATCGATTAGTTTTGGATGATTGATTGATATATGTCGATTTATAAAGATCCTCAAGGCTAGATGTTTTTTACTAATTTTTGTTCTTTTTTTTACCAGAAGTAGAAGTATTCTTTTTTTGACCAGAAGTAGGATACGAGTCAGAGCTCGAAAGATCATCGAAAGAGTCTTCTTACAATGAGGTATTAACGCCATTACTGGAAACCGAAAGATTACGTTTTTGTACTCCAATTTTTCCAATTATTCTCTGATTTAAATCACATTCCATTTCATTGTTTACGTTAGTTAAGTTTTCAGTGATCGAATGATTAGTATCGGATGACTGAGGGCTTGGTGATTTAATTACATGTGTAATGTTGCCACATGATTGAGAAGTATGTCAATAATAATGACAGTGTTCACATTTTGGGGAATCACAATTAATAAATATTCGTATATCCTCATTTTCATATCTCAACAAAAATGTATCCGGGAATCCAGTCTTCTCATCAGGTAAAACTGCGGCGACCGCTTCGTATATGTATATATTTAGGGTCTTTACTGATAGGTATTGGTACCTATATACGTTATTTTGGATTTTAGTTCTAAATTCAAAGAAGTGAGAGTATGTTCAATAACACTGTTTGGAATGTAAGCTGGAATTGATAAAACAATTCTTTTTTCTTTAGTTAGTAATTTGCGTAATGGTATTTCAATGTTTTTAATGGTAGTTTGCTTATGATTGTTAGTTAAGTATTCCGCCAAATTAATATCCGCTAATACAACAAACTCTATCATATGATATGTAGTAAGAGATATATTGTTGATTCCGATTATGTCTCCGACAGCGTCAATATAATCAAAGATATTTAAATGTTCATCTTGACATTTTCATCGCAGTACACTCCACGTTTTAGTTTTTCCAATGTATGTATATTTTCAGAATTATTTATATAAGTTTTATGTACAAAATAGTATATTGTTATTAAATTAACGAAACAGCCTACACTGAGAAAAAAATACGGTAATTTTTACGGAAATTTCTAGTAAAAAATTACGGAGCTCTCTGGTAATGCGGGCATAAGTGACAGGCAAGGAAAAGGTTCGATGAGTATAGTAAAAATTACCCTATGCCTCCGTAAAAATTTCGGCGCTGTACAGGAAAAATTCTACTCTCTTACTGTATTATTTATAAGGTTTTTTTTTATATTTATTAATAAATAATTGAATTAAAATAGTTTAAAAAGATATTGATAGAAGGGTAAGGAATAAAATCAAATTATTAATATTGAAAAATTGTTCTGTGGTTTTTATTATTTGTGGAAAAACATGTTTCAATAAACATCAATATATATAAAAAACCTACAATTAAAATAAAAAATAAACAACAATTCATGAAACACAAATAACAATGCTTTGTTTTAAATGTAAAGTCCATAAAATGGTTTATTATAAAAAAAAAATGATGACACTCCTGCATGGTACACATCCACTCACTAGCATGGGTCCACTGCTACTAAACTGATAACGAACGCCGGTCGGACTGCTGTTGAGTTATTCAAAATGACCTTGGTGTGGCCTGTTTATCGTCAGTTATGTGCGATGCTTGTATGAGAGAGAGTCTACCTTCTAGCTAAGTAAAAATTACAGTGTGGTTCCTTAAAAATTCTTCCATGTCTAGTATAATTTTACAAAAATTAAGTAAATTTTCCTGGTATCCACTTGAAATTTTACTAGCTCATCGAATTTTACGGAGTTGTATAGGAAAAATTCTTAAGCTGTACCGGAAAAATTTTCAAATGAATCGTAAAAAATAATGTTTGAAAGGCATTTTCTATATTTTTGCTTGATAATTTCCTACCGACTGGTCACTTGAGCCTGGTTTACCGGAGGCAGCTCCGTAATTTTTACTGTAATTTTTTCTCAGTGTACCTTTTTATTATATTAAGCCGTGGGAAATTATTTCGCACGCTATGTCCGCACGGTATGGGAAATTGTTAATTTTTACATATAGTTAGCTGTATGCAAAATGTTACTTTTAATAGGAGTAGAAAAAATTATATTCGGAATTATTTGATTGAATAGTACAAAAATGTACTGACTATAGTGTACATATCTAGTTATTTAAATATTGTAATTCGCTTAATATTATAATCACCTGCGCAAGTTGAAGGTACAGTTATTCGTGTCGTGTTTGTATGAGGAATATATGGCTATTTAATGTATTGTGAAGATTTTTGTTATTGATATATTATATTAACAAATATATTTAAGATATAATGGGCAATAAATATCGTATCAATAGCTTTGAATTTCTATTGTACAACTGAATGCTGTCTTGTACTGAATGCAAAATTTCTTATTTCTCTTATTCTGTTTGTATTAATAAATAAAAAAATAGAATTTATGAAGACTTTATTGAATGTTATCTATGTATTCGTAACGAATAAGAAGCTTTAGCGTTTAAGGGTTAATATCACCTTATGTTTACAAATTCACATATCATAATTAGGTATAATCATATTTTCAAATTTATTTATTTAAAAGGAATTAGGGAATTTGTTAATGTTCTGATTCGTATACATGAAAATACAAGACTTATGTTACAAAAATTACGCTGACATATTATTCAGTGTACTCGGTGTATTGTGTCTAAAATTATTATGTTTTATAATCTGAGAAAAATTATTATTTTCAGATCGTCATATTCATTCTTATAATTTTATTTATTAATAATTTACATATTAATTCTATATGTAAACAATGTATTTTGGCCGCTTCACCGGCCTCCACCTTATAAAAAAAACTCCACTCTAATCTCTTTTGTAAGTGTTGTGAGAATAACGGTGTAGTTCAGATCAGTTTTTGGGAATTAGAAGTAATGGTTATCCATTTTGGCTAGGTATATTAATGATATGAGCCAAATTTTGGCAACTAGGTGTAGTTGACCACTCACTTTCGTTAGCTATTTTAATGGCTCGCGCTAAATTTTGGCATTTGGTAGTAGTCAGTTACTTATTTCAGTAAGGTATTTTTTTGATAATTAGGGATAGTTGGTTCATCATTTCAGCTAGATATTTTAATTGTTTTCTAAGAGTAAATTAACTATCCAGGTTTTGACAACTGGCACGATCTAATCGATTAATCTGCAAATTGATGCAATCAGGGTGATATGTCATAATCAGATGACAATTAGATTTGTACACTGTATTTTTATCAGCACTACACAAACCGTATATATATATATATATATATATATATATATATATATATATATATATATATATATATATATATATATATATATATATATATATATATATATATATATATATATATATATATATATATACATATATATATATATCGTCATAAGGTCATAACTTAGTCGCAGAACGTATTTTAAAAAAACGCCGTGAGCAGCGGGGCCCCATCACGGTAGTCGAATTTTCCCCTTCATCTTCGGTATTGAATGTCTACAAGCGAAATGTGATTGAAAGTCTACAACCGAATTGTCATTTTGTTGGTTTCAAAACTGGTGATGAGTGTTCGGCTGATCGAGGCTTTAAAAAAAGGTTTTAAGTATTTAAGGGCTGTATCTCAGTAAATTTCAATTTTGTGCCGAAAACAGGTAGCAGAAAAAAAGCCAACACAATTCGTACGAGGACATTCCTGCCCATGTTTATCCGCTAATTGCCTTTATGTTTTAGTTTTAAAAATTAAAAAAGAACCTTAAATAGTAAACTGGAAGGCCTTTATAAAGATATTTTTTCTTTCCAAAAAAATCCAAAATTTCTATTTTATAAATACTAAAAATCCAAAATTCCTAATTTATAAATAAACAGTGACTTTAATTAGTACGGGAGGTACTGGCGCATGAGTACCGAAAACTATTCCACCTCAATTTTTTTATGCGATCCTGTTGACATTGCCCTACTGATGATATAAATGCATGTTGCCAGGGGACAACCCGGGGCCATATTGCTTAAACCGGAAGTTGTTTAAACAATTGAAAGGAATTGTCATTTTTCAACCGGACAAATTTTTTTTATGTTCTTTATTGAAATACAAATAAAAAAGGTTCTATGACTTTTTACGATAAAGTTAATAGTTTTCGAGATATGAATTTTTAAAAGTTCGAAAAATCTCAAATTTGGGTACTTTTGACCCATGAAAAATATATTTAAAAAAAATGATAAAATATAAATAATATTTTTTTTAAATTCTTTATACAATAGTTAATAATATCCTTAATAGAGATTTAAAAAAATTTCATTGTTTATACCTGTTTTTTAATTGTTAATTTCGCGCCCTCACAAGTATCCGACCCCTACCTTTAAAATACCTTCTAGTATTTTTTCAACCGGACAAATTTTTTTTATATTCTTTATTGAAATACAAACAAAAAAGGTCCTATGACTTTTCACGATCAAGTTAATATTTTTAGAGATATGAATTTTTAAAGATTCGAGATTTTTCCAACCTTTAAAAATTCATATGTCTAAAAATTTTAACTTGATCGTGAAAAGTCATAGGACCTTTTTTGTTTGTATTTCAATAAAGAATATAAAAAAAATTTGTCCGGTTGAAAAAATGCTTAAAGGTATTTTAAAGGTAGGGGACGCATACTTGTGAGGGCGCGAAATTAACAATTAAAAAACAGGTATAAACAATGAAATTTTTCTAAATCTCTATTAAGGATATTATTAACTATTGTATAAAGAATTTAAAAAAAAATATTATTTATATTTTATCATTTTTTTTTTAATATATTTTTCATGGGTCAAAAGTACCCAAATTTGAGAATTTTCGAACTTTTAAAAATTCATATCTCGAAAACTATTAACTTTATCGTAAAAAGTCATAGGACCTTTTTTATTTGTATTTCAATAGAGAACATAAAAAAAATTTGTCCGGTTGAAAAATGACAATTCCTTGCAATTGTTTAAACAACTTCCGGTTTAAGCAATATGGCCCCGGGTTGCCCCCTGGCAACATGCATTTATATCATCAGTAGGGCAATGTCAACAGGATCGCATAAAAAAATTGAGGTGGAATAGTTTTCGGTACTCATGCGCCAGTACCTCCCGTACTAAATAACATTTTTAAATTACTTAATATGTATGTATTTCATTTGTCATAAAAGTAAGTTCACTTTTTTTTAAATTTTTTGAAATTACTATTCGCCTACTTGTATTTAGAATAAACATAATGCTTTTAAAACACATTTAACAATAGCATTCAATTCCGATGTAAAAATGGGAGAAGTGGGGGGAAAAGTGATGCGGACTCCCTACAAGGTACTAGCTGGATACTAACTGAATACACGTACAAAATTTCAGCCCTCTAGGTTTCCTTATGGAGTCTCTAGACGTGTTAGAAAACAAGCAAAAAAATTAAGGAAATATTGGCGTAAAAATCGTGGGGGTAAGGGTTAAAAGTTGAAACCTCCAAAAAAGAGTGTCTGGCTATTAGCTTAACCTGTACACCAAATTTCAGCCCTCTAGGTTTATTTGGGGAGATTTTGACCCGACGAAACTGTTAAAAAACAAGAAAAATCATGTTCTTTTGGGTATACAAATGGTGGGGGTAGGGGTTAAAAGTCGAGACACCCAAAAGGCACCCCCTTGATACTAACTCAATCCGAATACAAAATTTCAGCCCTCTAGGTTTATTCGGGTGACCTGTGCGAGTGGTACAAACTTCGAAAACGTCGAAAATGCATGAAATTGTAGCTTAAAAATGAGGGGGGTGGGGGTAAAATATTAAAACCTCCAAAAAGCACAACCTAGGTACGAACTTTATCAACACACCAAATTTCAACCCTCTACGTTAATTCTGGGGGGCTGGGGGCCTGTTAGATCCAGCGAAAATCGTTTTTCCCCCCTCTACTCCCCCCATATCATCCCAGGAAGCTGAATTTTGGATATGTTGTAGATAATTGACCGAAACATTATTTAAAACCGGTTTGGAAAAGTTTTATTGCTTTTCCGCCCCCCACCACCCCCTTAAAGGTCGGGTCAGAAAAAAAATTTGCCCAAAATTTGACCCCACTTTGATAGTATGAGGTGCCTCGAAAATGAGCCCCATTTACCAAATTTCATCTCTTAACTTCCATAGGGGGGCCCTACACAAATTAAAAGGTGGCGGGAAAATATATATATATATATATATATATATATATATATATATATATATATATATATATATATCAGACATTTTTTTTTCTACATATTCGTGTTCTACGGGTCCGAAAACGGATAGCGCCCCTACTCTCGCTTCTCGCAGCTCTTATCGTATAGACTGTATAAGTCTAATTTTTCGGAGAAAATTCGACTAAAAATTGATTTTTAAAAAACAATTATTCAAGAGCATGAGTGATGAGATAAAATAATGGAAATTTCAGAATTATCCGTAGAGATTTGAATAATAATTTTTATAATATTCTCAGATTTCCATTAAAAAAATGTATAACTCTAGTGGTAGCTACAAATCTTACCTGAATAGTCTCTTAATTAAATTAATAGTTTAGTCGTAATAAATGTATGTTATTTAACCCTAGAATCACACGTTGGTCTACGAGAAACGTTAATCATACATCGATGTCGTTTTGACGGATGGACTTATTACGGTTTTAGACGAGTTTTAGACTTTATTTGCAAAAAACATTTTTTTTTTACATAACTATACTACAAAAGCGAACAAAATATTTAAAAAAAATTGGATTTGGAAAAATTTCCTAATGTAAATATTTATTATTTTTTTTAATCTTTTTTCAAAGCTTATTTTCATTATAAAAATTAAAAAATAGATAAATACATCAATTGTATCATAAAACATGTGTTTCAAATAATTAATTTATGAACTTCTTATGAGTCAGTGGACAAGATCTCAAAAAATAATAAAAATTAAAATATTATCCACAAAATAAATTGTTAATCTTTTATTAAGTCACTTGAAACGCATTCTTTAGTTTTCAGTATATTAAAACTTCAATCTTTCACATTATCATAATCATTGAGTAAATTAATTACAACATGCGTATCTAATAAATTTTAGAAAAATTAGGAAAACTTTTATATGTGAAGTACATAATCTTTAAAAAAAAAACATCGCGTAATCATACATCGACGTCCTTTTGACGGACACTATTTCAATACAAACAAAACGACAATGACTATAAACAAAATAAATACGTCTTATGTGTTATAACAACAAATAAATTAGATAACAGAAATGTTGCAGCAAGCAGGTACCGGCAAGTTGTAGTATTGGAGCAGGTAGAGAAGTTCGTTCGTCGTTTTGACGTGTAGGTATGATTCTAGGGTTAATGTTTACATTCTTAATGAAATTAATTACCTTTGCAGAACCTAATCCTTTTTGTTTTCATAGAAATATATGGAAAAATGTGATTTAAATTACGCAGTTTCAACTTACAGTTTACAATTTGGGATCCTAATATGTTGTAAGTAAGAGGACTACTTTGGTATATGCCAAAATAATGGAAAAAATACTTTTTTTACCGCCATCAAAGTTATCAAACTAGAGAAATCGCTTCTTAAATTTAAAGTATATAACTTCAGTTTTAATTGAATCCTGGAAAACTATGATTAGACAGAGAATGTATTTATTTAAAGGAGATTTTTATCGACCGGTGTAAATCAAGGATCGTATCTATTAGACTATTAGAGGGGCTGTTTAGACAAAATCAAAATATGATAAAATATGAAATTAGAAATACTAATTGAAGGGGCCAGGTGGTTTCGCAAAGCGAATAAACTTTTAACCCGGCAAAATGGGATGGACTGTATGAGTTGAAAAATAAAAATAAAAATACACTTCAAATCAACCGTTTCAAAAATGAACAAATAAAATTTCCAATATAAAATAAATTCAAAAAAGAAACTTACGTTTTGATCCGCTGCACTGCTGCACTATAAGTTAACAGAGTTAGTCAGGAAAAACGATGGAAAATAGGAAATCTAGGTTTTCTGTAACTTATTTTTGTATTTGCACTTGATTTTCACTGATCAATAAAAATTTAATAGAAAATTATTAATGGCGAAGAAAATAAGTACTTTAAAATGAGCTCAGCGGTGAGCTGTGATTTCGCGGGAAATCGAGAACAAAGAAAGAAAAAATTATCTGTTACTGCGAACCTTATAGTCACGAATGCTGTACTTAACTGAGTGCCTCGGTATACATACATTAGACAGTAAAAAGGATTAATTATATATTTTTTATAATTATGTAATTGCCAATATGTTTCCATTTATCAACAAATAAAGAAATTGAATTTTTTTTTTTATATATAAATTAGTTATTCATAAAGAATAAAAAATTTTATTGCTAGGTGGCGCAACCACTAATCAACCCATAGTTTCGCTCGAAGTTGTAATATTAATTCATAACTGAATAAATAATTTTAGAAAAGAAGTATTTACATAGGTCACTATAGATAAGTTCTGCAATACACAGTTTTTATACGAGTAAATGCAGTTCAACTCATTACTAGACGGTAGCTATACACTAAGACCCCGTGAATCATCTGTTTACAGAGCTAAGCCTTTTCAAAGTCGTCGAAGATGAGTTAAGCGTGATTATTTCCCACAACTTTGTGCTGTCCGTAGATTAACGTGTTAATGAAATGAAATCTGTAGGCTCAAAGAAGTGTCCTCATCGTACAACCATGTTCCTGTGACTTCGCTTGTTCTCAGTTGTGAAGGACTGGCTGAAAGACCGGAGTTTGCGAGCGATTCCGAATTATTGACGGCGTGGGATCAAGCATGCTTAGAACCGCCAGAAAAAAAAATGGCACGATATTTTTGACAATTGGTTTTTACTTATAATTAAGTGTATAAGTCGTGATGGAAATTATTTAGAAAAGCTTTAATAAATATGGCTGTATTGCAAAACTTATCTAGTCACCTATGTAAAATGATACCGCCATCTACACCTGAACTAATAATTTCACGTTTTAATCCTAATTAGATTATTATGAAAAAGGAAATAAAATTATGATTTCGTTACGCGGAATTCTTCAATTCCACTGAATGGAAAAGGTTGAAAGAAAAAAAAGAAACATTAAAAAACGAACTAAAAATACAATAAAAATAAATAAAATAAGACAAAAAATAATAACAAAGACAAATATATACGTACATGTACCATTTGTGTATCATAGCTTCATAGCAGCAAAGCACAGTGCCTTCAAAATAAATTCGATTACTTGTATACTATAACAAACAGTATTTAGTTTATGATAACATTAAAAGAGGCAATAATTCAGTACAAACACTGACAGAAATGGCATTCGTCCCGTTGTTTAGGAGTCGTCGTTATTTTCTATGTTGCTAGCATATAGATATATTTATGTATAAGTGATGGAAATGCAGATTCCTACCCAATATATATGTATACCCAAGCATTCGTATTTTACTGTGTACGGGCAGAAAATATATCTATGTGTATTATAAAAGTATACTAAACCATTCCTCTTCTCACTGTGAATCTGATCTGAGAGTTAGTTATATAAAATATACAATATAAAAGACGCGTCGTTTTACCAATAGGAAATATTGTACATCAATGGACATAAAAGGGGCTCTATCAAGTTGAAATTTTAATTAGAGTTATAGTTAGCCTTGGGTTAGGTAAAAAAAAATCTGTTACAAAGCTTGTAAGAACTTCTGATTGTACTGTACTTTACATTGCGTTTTCATCGGTTCCCATATTTTCATAGCTCGTTTAACTTTCACAATCCACTGTAAAACTCGATTACTTATTCTTCGTGACACATCGAAAAAGAACAATTAAAATAATCCAAATAGTATTATAGTATTAACTTATTTACAGCAAATTTAATTTTTTAGTTTCTTTTTACAGCTCCTCTATTAATTAACAAAGGGTAACAGAGACGGCGTAAAGAGTGAGCGAAATGGGCGACCGCCCTAAGCCTCGCATGTGCAAGAAAGCTGGTAGAAGTTGGTAGAACTTAATTAAGGTTAAGGTGGTTGTTGAAAGGTTTTTTTTGCTAGTAAGCTAATTGTTCGTGAGAACTTTATCAAAAAATTAGGGAAAAGAGACTCGCAAAATATATTCTGGAAGAAAGTTTTGCACGTGCAAGAAAGTTGATAGAAACTGATTAAAGTTATTGTTGAATGGTTTCTTTTTTTCTTTTTTGCTCATCTAATTTTTACGGAGAAATTTTTCTAGAGGTACAATTATAGTAAAAATGCATACAAAAGAGTATAAATAATATCTGATGGATAATTTTATTTTTTTGTCATTGTGCTTTTTTTTTTAATTATGGAGTGCTTTTAAATTAGCTAAATCTACTATTTAAAAATGTTTTAGAATATAATATTTCATGTGATTATCAGAAAAAAATAAGTTGTAAATGTTAAATGCAACTAAATACAGTACTTATATTCTCAAATGGAAACACATCGGGGCTGGGGAAGTGAGTGTTTCCATTTGAGAATCACCAGTGTCGATTGATGATATTTAATAATAAGGAAATACATAGAAACTACATATGTATAAAATATGTAAACTTTTATAGTTTAAATTACTTTATACGGTGAATATCCAATGGTACGGACTCCAATTTTACATAGTGATGTTAGCGAATTATATAATATATAATGTAAATGATGCGACTCAAAATAAAAATTGTTAAGTTTATTTTAAAAACGATCGAAAAACCCACTTTATAACTGAATTGAACATTGAAAAAGATTCCAGAATATTCTATTCGAAAGCTAACTAGATATCGAAGATCCGTTTCACCATGTAATTAGTCATCGAAAAAAAAAAATCCAGAACATTCTATTAAAAATCTGCAATGGCACTAGAAAACCGACTTCACCATTTGATTAGTCATTCAAGATAAGGCTAAATAGTGAAATTTGACAAAAAGTCTAGAATAACCTACCCGTCAATTAGCACAGATTTTAAAAAACCGATTGTTCCATTGGATTGGTCACCAAAAAAAGAGACCAAAATCACATTTTGACAAAAATTCTAGAATATTCTATTCTTTAACTAGCAAAGATATCTAGAAAGCGATCGCACCATTCGTTTGGACACAAAACAAGAGACAAAACACATTTAGACAAGAGTTCTAGAATATTCTATTCTTCAGCTAACAAATATATCGAAAAACAGATTGCACCATCGGATTGATGATTGAAAAATAGATCAAAGAATTCCTTTGGAGAACTGTTGCAGAATATTTTATTTAGCAACGAAAAATGTTATCGAAAATCGACCTTTAGAACTTTTGTCTAAATACGCTCGTTGGCCTCTTTCTTGGTCACCAATTCAATGATGAAGTCTGTTTTTCAGTTTCTTTGTTGGTTGATGAATAGAATGTTCTAGAGCACTTGTTAAATTATGGTACTGGTTTCTTTTTTGATGGCTAATTTAATAGTGTAATCGGTTTTCCTATATATTTGCTAATTTACGAATAGAATATTCTAGAATATTTGTTTAGTTTCGCTATCTGGACTCTTTTTTGTTGACCAATCCAACTATGAAGTTGGTTTTTTGGTTCCTTTATTAGCAGACGGGTACAATATTTTAGAACAATAGTTAAAATGTGATATTTGATCTCTTTTTCAATGATCAATCCGTTTTTCGATATCTTTGCTAGTTAACGAGTAGAATATTATTTGACGTCAATTACAATGATTAATAGATTGGTGAAGTCGGTTTTTCAACATATTTACTGGTTTCCGAATACAATGCTCTGAAACTGTGTGCTCAATTATTCCTTTCGACACCAAAATTTGTAAACATACAGGTATTTTAGGTACATGAATATTATCAAATTTTCAAAATTGGCAACCTTCTCAAAAAAAAAAAAAATTTCAATTTAACACTACGTTATACAATGTTTAACTAAAACATTGTTGTAATTTATATTATTTCCATTTTTTTTATTAATAAACATTTAAATTTCGAAATTACCAAATCTTTTGTACATTAAAAATATTTCAAGTAATAATTTAAGTTTGTGGGTAGCAATGACCACAGTATACTTTTGTGATACCGCTCCTGCTTAGTGCAACAGGCACAGCCATTAGAGGGGAAGTGATGACGTCTCAGTGTTTGAGTGTGGTAGGGGTAGCTCGCGTTTCCATTTGGGAGTGTTTCCATTTGAGAATAAGTAGGTACTGTATTAACAACTCTTGATTAATTAAATACTAAAATTTTTGGTGACTGGCCTAATTGTTATTAGGTCTAATATACGTTACGTTAGGGAAGACAACCATGAAGATCATAATGCCTTCTATGTGCCTTTCTACAACGAAAGTTAAACCGATTGCCGTCTTTTTTATCCCCGAAGTAGGTCATCGAAGTTTACCGCTCTACTGAAGTTATATTTATTGAACTGCCCATCCATAGGTCTAATTGCAAGTGTACGATATATACCATTACGTCAATATTTTTTTCTGACCTTCCTAGACAGTAAGATAAATGGTGGTAATTGCTAACAAGGAACATTTCCTGTTAGGTAAATTGTGCAAAATGATCAACTTTGATTGATAAGAATTAAACATAAATTACAATACAATCGGAAGTTCTTATATAGAAGAGAACGAGATTTTCTTATTTATTTAATCTTTAATCTGACTTATAAGTCGAAAATCTAAAACATTTTTCAATTTTCTCATTAAATCTCGGTATTGTAAATCTCATTATAATTAATCATGAGCTATATTCCCTTTTTGCCAAAAATAGTTCAAAGGGGTAAAATTTGCTCTTGAAAATTTTATATTTTTAAATTTTCAGTCGTCTTGGATAATATGAAATATACCAGACAAATCGGAAAGTAAATCGAAAGTTTATCTTCTTTCTTTGAAAGGTTTGTTCATTAAAAAAAATTATCTATAGGTACTTTGTAAATGATAACTGGGACAGAAATTCAATTACTTGATTTAAAAATGAATCTTGTTGTGAATAAAGTGGTGTATCTGGATGTATAATTCATTTTCGTTCCTGTAAACTGCGAAAATTTGTATCGAGAAAAGCAATCCTTATTCGTACCATGTTTGAAACTTCAAAAGGTATACAGGCACCAAGTTGTTTGTGCTTATTTGACGGGAATAGTACTTAAAAATAACCTTCCTTATCGTGTGAGTGAAGTAGGTATAATGACTACCTTCTACATATATTTATACGATACTCACTATAGTATCTACCCCTTACTCCAATACCTGCAATATCTTTGCTCACTTGTAGTGTGATGGTAATGGTGGGGAGTATACACTGGTGGGGGTAAAAATAGTTCTTCTAGCTGTTTTGTGATGCTATTTTGTTTGTTTGTTGTTATTATATTACTGATGTACATATACAGACGTACTTATAAAAGTATACATAATACATATATGTATGTATGTATCTGGAAAAAGACGCACACATTTAAAGGTTCGCATAGTATATTTTGAATTTGTTTATGTATTTGTGTATGTTTACGTGTATGTGTATAGAGTGGCCAACAAAGAATACAGACGACCAAATTATGAAAATGAATGCAGTCACATAAAATACAGTAAGACTAAAAAAATGTGCCTCCGAAGAAATATTTGATAATATTTTTCTTTTATTTGCATCTTGATGTAAGTATATCCATTCAAGTTTACCGCTCTACTGTATTGATGTACTACTGTAATATATATTAAATTGATGTAAGTATATAACTTGGTATAATTTCAGTCTCGGATACATCTTATGTATATATATATATATATATATATATATATATATATATATATATATATATATATATATATATACGTATTGGGGACTTTTGTATTGATTTCATTATGATTGGGAAATTCTATAGTTTAGAATTTCTGATTTCTTTAATTATACCTACAAAGAGAGTGCCTCTAACGTCTAACTTAACTGGTTAATAACGAATTATTTGAATAATAAATAAAAACTGGAGGAACTGTTTTGTTTTTAGGACAAAAATTTTCTTATCGTCTTATCAGGGACCTCCACGTGACTGCTCAAGGGTTTTCATATGAGTGCTAAGAGGCCTTTACAAGAGAAGTGCTGTAACGGTGTTTAATAACCTAGGCAACATGTTTTACATGTATGCAATATAGCTTGCTTAACATCAATTGCTTGCTTAAGTGTTCCGTCTTATGTACCTATGACATCTGGTGGTGGTGGTGATGATGACCTGTTCATTGGTGGCGACGGAGGTTTAGTCGTCCACTTACACTCAGCGCACTTGGCGCACGGAGGGTTTTGATTTGATTATGGTGGGGTAAAATGTAAGTAGATATTTCATTTATTGTTGAAAATTTTGAAATTAATCAGGAGTGGTGTTTCGTAAAGCTCGGATAATTTTATCGCAAACAATTGTTGCACAACCTTTGATTCACTTTACCAATTTTAATTTTTGTTTAAATACTTTTATTTTGCCATAATGTGCAACAGATTTTATTATTTAATAAAACTAAATTTTTTATTAGGGTGTAAATAAATTTTTAACTTACCGTAACTTGGTAATAACCTTTGGATTAGAAATGGTATAGTAAATTGTTTCAACAATATACACGAGTAATGATGGTAACTTATTCGCCGGACAGGAGCTTTTGCTGACAGTTATCAACGTTTAAATATTATCTGAGCTCGCCTCGTCATCCACCCACAACATTAGACATTCACATGAGAAGTGGCCAATTGCTTCTCAGAGGTAAATTCCCTGCCAATTGTCATACATATTCTACCGTACCATGAGAAAGGATATAAAGGATATGATTTGTTAGTAAGTTGAGTGAAACTGAGGGCGGCGTCTATAATTTTGTGTCGGTAAGTCGAATTACGCCTCTGTCTACTATTCAACATCAGAAGAAGTTGATTGTTATAGATAAATTCTTTTTATCGATCTGGAAAACCATCATATTAGATAAACAATTCGATGGTAATAAGAACAATAGGACCTGATCAAAACTCACAATCAGATATCATAGACCAAGTAGGAAGAACGATAAGACCTAGGAAAAGGTAGGAAATAGAAGTGTGAGAAGTAACAAGAAACCCAAATCTACAACCTAAGACTACGACTTTGTGTATATAATATTTCCTTGATGAATTCAAGTATCACTTTAAAATTTAGCTCAAATCATTGCATATCCATTTAGCAGATTGAAAATAAATATCTACATTGACTCTACTTTTCTTGAAACTGCAGTGTAATTTTCGGCGAAATTTCATTGTATTCTATCTTAAAAAATTATTCGTAGTAAAATGTTAGTTTTGTATGTGTGAGTTGTAATAATAAAATGTTTTCAGCAAAAGAAGGTTCTGTCATTAGTGTACATTGTAAATTAGGCCTTTATATATACATGTTGTTTTTTTAATTATATATGCCTATTTTACATTTAAATTGCTACTAATTTGTTTCATTTAAAGCTAGAATGACACAAGTCAGTGAATTGAGCCATAGGGATGGGCGATGTTTCAAGCCTATGTTTGTCTGTTTGTGTATATGAAAATAATTTTATTTAAAGTTGTAGCGAGACCAGTGGCATTGCGGGTATAAAATTAAAAAAAAATATTAATTTTTTTTTTGGAATGAAATGTTTTAATGTGATGTGGTTTTACCATGTTGAAACAAGCTAGGCGTCTATGATTAACATATTTAATAAAACGGGTTAATTTTTAACCAAGTTGTTTAATTAATTCAACCCCGATTTCGTTATTTATTAATGCTTTCGTTTTTGTCCATTTAAAAATATGTAACATAGCAGGATACATAAAATTCTGTTGATTTCTATGGTGATAATAACCCACTAAACAGAAGAAACATCTCTGAGAAATCGAAATAAGTCACTATTTGTCAGTTGTGGATCCTGCCATGTAAGTAAATAGTGTGAATGAAATATATTATATACAAAGTTTATGCTTATTGAGAATGATAACAGTCAGGTAGAGTAAATCTAAAAACTGCACACTCCTAGAAGTAACTATTGAAGATGCACATTACTACTTTTGCAAGTGTGTTCACACTGTTTGACTAATTCATCTTGACCACTGTGTGTGTCTATCTTTTCTAAAATAAGCATATATGATGGTGATAAAAAACGTAATGGTGCTATGCAAGTTGTATATTTGAATCGTCACAGCCACTATCAAATACAGCAACTACAAATGCAGAAAGGAACATTTTATTGCACTTTTTGGATTTCTTCTGTATTTGTAGACAGTTTGAATCATGGAACTATTTAGTATTGATACGGATTAATACAACCAACAAAGAACATCATACATATGAGGAAGTAGTGAGTTAAATAATGATACATATATCTACTTATTGCAGCAGGTGTGAATATAATATTATGTACTGTTTAATATAATACTTATATACTATGTAACAATATAAGAATATTGTAAGTATGCCTATCAATATTTAACGTACTCCTTTGACGTAATTTTTTTGTTCGTTGTACAGGGTGTCCCAAAACTCCGGGGACATAGAGCTACCACGTATTTTAGAGGTCAAAAAACGACGATTGGACCCAACTTACCTATGTACTAAAATGCACTGTTTACGTGTGAGGGGAGTTCAAAGTTTACTTACAAAATCAAATTTTTGTACGCTGTTACGAAACGCGTGAACCCATTTTAATGAAATCTGGTGACCGGAAAGAAGTTAGCGCCGAAAGTTGAATAATCTTTTTGTTTTCTATATGGTTAAATTGCTCCCAAATTGCTCCTTTGAAATCAGTAATTGCCCCACCTGAAACTTAATTATTTAATTAGTTATTTATAAAAAAAAAATTTTTCCGTTATTTATGTTATCAAAATCTCCCAAAATAATATTTTTTTATATAATTTCTTTACGTCACTCAATTGCTCCCAATTTGCTCTATTTAATTTAAAAGCCAAACGCTAATTTTTTTGAATAATTATTAAAATATTTTGTTATTTATAATGTTATTTAACTTGTCAAAATTCAATTATCCTTAAATACATGCAAACGACTTAAAGAATATGTTGGATTATGTTGGATTGCCTATACGTTTTAATAATACATAACCTAATTCCAAATATTTTTTGTTTTAATATATTTTAATTATTATTCAGAAAAACTAATATTTAAATTTTAAATTAGATGGAGCAAATTGGGAACAATTTTTTGATATAAAGTAATTATATAAAAATGCATTATTTGACAAGATTTTGATAATATGTAGAAACAGTGAAACAAAAAAGTTTTTTTGTTTGTAAATAACTAATTAAATAATTAAGTTTCAGGTGGAGCAACTACTGATTCCAAAGGAGCAATTTGGGAGCAATTTAGCCATATAAAAAACAAAACGATTTTCCAACTTTCGGCGCCAACTTCTTTCCGGTAATTTGGTGTCTGTGCATTTCCGAGAATGCCACTACTTTCAATAACCAAAGAAACCCAAACAAAATTGGAGAAAGGGTAAAACTACCCCCACCCCTAGGTAAATTTTTTCAGAAATTTTTTCAGTATGATGATAGGGTTTTAAGATTTTTTTAAGAGGAATACTGATTAATTTCCTTTATTTTTTGGCTTTTGTAAAAACTTCGTATTTCGCATAATTTCGGAGGAAAAGAATTTTTATTCAAACACTGATAACCGATATTCCCATGTAGGAATAGCCAGACATGGAAAACAAGCCAGCAGCTGGCCGATCTTTGGCTTTCCACAAATGGCCAATAATAGTTCCCTCAAATCGGCCAATGTTTGGTAAATCATCGGGAAGAAAATATTATCTTAAAACTAAAAATTTTTCATTAGCCAATAAACGGCCAATAAATGGCAATCTCTAAAGCTGATAAATGGCCAGCTTACATACCCTTGAATGGGTAAATAATGGCGCCATTCATCAACCAATGAACGACTAATAAACGGAAACCTCTAAAGCTAATAAACGGCCAGCTTAAGTACCCTTAATGGGCAAATAGTGGCGCCATTTATCAGCTTTGGAGATTACCGTTTATTGGCCATTCATTGGCTAATGAGTGGCGTCAATATTTACCCATTCAAGGGTACGTAAGCTAGCCATTTATCAGCTTTGGAGATTGCCATTTATTGGCCGTTTATTGGCTAATGAAAAATTTTTAGTTTTAAGATAATATTTTCTTCCCGATGATTTACCAAACATTGGCCGATTTGAGGGAACTACTATTGGCCATTTGTGGAAAGCCTATCATCTTTGAAGGTTGCCATTTATTGGCCGTTTATTGGCTGATAAACAATGTTTAGTTTTCAGATAAAATTTTCTTCCCGATGATTTACCATACATTGGCCGATTTGAGGGAACTACTATTAGCCATATTAATTTTTAGTCTAGGATATAAGCTACCGCGTTGTTAGTGTAAATTAAAAATTAAATTTAAAAAAAATAAATAAAAATTAAATTTTTTAAAAACTGACCCAATATAAAAGAAAGTAAAGAAGTTCCTAAAACAAAAATTTCATAATTAACCAACTTTAATTTCCTACAATAATTGATCATCATTTTAAATTTAAAATGCAAAGTGAAATCATTTTTAAAAATGCGGGATGCATTTTCTTAAGGTGTTAAATCTTTTTGTTTAAAACTTTGTTTAATATTTACTTGTATATTGTAAATTATGTATTAAAAGAAATTTGGATCAATACTTTTATAACTGATTTTTTTGTTAATTTCCGTGTAACAAAACATTTTAATAATTTTTACTAAAATTGATGTAACTTCTTAATTGGTTGTAATAAAATCGGAGAAAAAGAAAAATAACTTTCTTTTTACATGTTGCGTTTTTATGTACTATGTATAAAAGTATTAATTTTACAGATTTAAAAAAGAGCATAATTATATAATTTGAATATTGCGCGTTAAACATGCGTCGAAGCTGATATAATGACTTGCGCAACACGAATATTTAGTGTTTACGTGGCTACTTTCAAAATTATTATCATTATTATGTAGTGAGGTCACAGTGTGAGCGGGAGGTTACTATATTAAGTCTTTAAACTGCTCAGTGTTCATTTTAAAAGAATTAAACATGTTGCTGTAATCATTCTTCGAATTGAAATTTCTTTAAAACTGTAAGTATTGAAAATAAATATGTATTTTATTATAGTTTTAACGACTTCTTTTCTTTTCTTTTTTTTATTTGCATGCTTTTAACCTGTAAATTTTGCTATAAAATGTTAGGTATTTTATTTACTAAAACGTTACGTTACTTACTAACAAAAATTATAATACAAAAATAAAAAAAAAAAGTTAAAATATCTTAAATTAGGTATATAAATTTCATAATTAATCCCTCTAATACGTATATACTCGTCAAAGCAAAACAGTTACTTTTTTGTCTAGCTTTGTATCCTTTGGATTTACGTAGGCGTTTTAACTTCAAAAACCTAAATATGCCTTTTTGTAACAAAATAAACACCAATTGTAATAACAAAATAACAACTTGTAAAAATTTTTAGCTGCCCTGTCATTTGTTAAAAATTACTGAGATTCTAAACAATCATCAACTAACGGTTATTTTGTTTGTCATCTAGATTTTAAATTTAAAACTCCAATGTTATTATATGGTCGTTTTTAGAAACAATATCCCGTAAATTGACTTTTTAATAAAGTTTACTAAGTATATACTGTACTTAAAAATTATTAATTAAATGTAAAATTTGAAGATCTGTTTAACAACGTTTTTCAACTATATTTGAACAGTTTGAACTGACGAATTGAAAGATACTATTTATATAGACGTATGACGCAGTAGGTACTGGGAATATTTCTTAAAGCGGCTATGTGCATAATAAAATACCTAAACACTTTATTTGGGAAGTTTCTTTAGTTTCTTATGAACAGAAGTAAGAAAAAAACTAATTTTTAATTTATAGTAATTTTGTTGATAATTAAGCAAATATAAGTAAATATTGTTGATAAATAATTAAATAAATTAATGTTGTTGATAATTAAATATTAATATGAAAATCTTTGTAATCACAAAAGTAATTATACTCAATTGAAATAGTTTCAAAAATTTTAATCGAACAAATTTTTTTTTTAGTTAAGGATTGTTTTTGAATTTTCTTTTACAAATTCACAATATCTGATTAATTTTCAATTTTATTGTTAATGTAATATTTATACAGATTTAATATGCAAAAGATAGAATGCTATTAATGTAAGCATCATAAAATTGGTTTTTATAGATATTATTTTTCAATTTTAGATGTCAAAAGGAACTTACGCTGTTGTGGTATTTTTACCACGAAGTAAACAGTATTTAATTAAACTGGTCCCAGTAACATGGACAGATGACCACACATTAAAATGCTGCTAGTCTCCCAGCGAAGAGTACGAGTACTTGGAAGATTTATATTGCTATATATCAGTAACTACTGAAGAAATGTGATATATTAAAAAATACTGTCGGCCACTTTAGCAAAAAACGTGGAAACACATTATTCAGGAACGGGGAAAGTAATTAGAGGTACAGGAAAACGAGATTTCAGCGGAACTGAAACTTCTGCATGTTTAAAAAGTGAGTACATATTTGGAAAGATGATTCCTTTGTATTATTGAATATTTTCAATTTGTATAAATTTTTAGTTGTTTTTGAAGAAAAATCTGAAGTTAAAAACTCTTTAGCTGGTCGGGACGTTGGCCTACTGACACATCTGATCAGGAAGGGAGAAGAAAATCAAGATACCAGTAATCAAACATCGGTTTTCAGTAACCACATCGACTATCAGCAATCCATTGATGAAAAAAATTATATTACCGTAAAATGAAGTGAACCGGGACATTTTTGACATTTGATTTTCGTACATTTTCTTACCTAAATCGCCTATTTCCAAAAGTTACTAAGTATTCAAATATTTTTTTTTTTTAAATTCAAAACTCAGAAAAATTTTTCTGAAAGTAGCGAACGTGAACGGTTCATATACAGATTAGTCATTTATGAAAGATAAATAATAAATTTTTATGAAGTCCCTGATAAAAATGAGTAATTAGTAAGTTTTGAAAATTAATTGAAATTTAGTAGGTTTTGAAATAAAAACAACAATATTTTTATTTAGACAATTTTTATTATTGTAAAAATAAAAATTTTATTCAAAAAGATAACAAAATACAATTTGTTTATTGGCAACGTAAAGGTTACGTCCGCCTCTGCTGGGAAAATTAGAACTAGTAACAGGTAAAAATATGCGTATACGTTCAATTGACATAGAAATATATATATATATATATATATATATATATATATATATATATATATATATATATATATATATATATATATATATATATATATATATATATATATATATATATATATATTATACAAATTATGTGCGCTTTACTAGATTTTTTATTACCAATTAAACGTATACGTATATTTTTACTTGATACTTGAAAATGCACGAAAAATGTACCTACACGTTATCAGCACCTTTATTTTATTTGATTTTATTCATTTTTTCTCTATTTACCTCGCTATTCGTTGTCACTCCATTTTACGGTACATGAGTATAATAAAAACTAAAAATCTTTTAATTTTAATCTTACTGCAATATTATTGTTTATTGTACTGAGTTTAAAAAATAAAAATTAAATTGAACAATTTTATATTTCATTTTTTTGAGATTGAGATTTTTTAGCCATTAATGGGCCTGGGTTTCTTAATTTTTTAGCCATTATTGGGCCTAAGTTTTTTAATTTTTTAGCCATTAATGGGCCTAAGTTTTTTAATTTTTTAACCATTAATGGCCCTGAGCATTTTAATTTATTAGCCGTTAATGGGCCAGTATTTTTTAATTTTTTAGCTATTAATGGGCCTCAGATTTTTAATTCTTTAACCATTAACGGGCCTGATATTTTTAATTTATTAGCCATTAATGGGCCTGAATTATTTTTTTTTTCAGCCATTAATGGCCTGATTACAAATACGATAATCGACCAATTATCGTGCCAGTTACAGGTCCGATGTTATCATCCAGTAGACATCCATTAATTGACCGTTAATGGCGCCAATCATTGGCCATTAATTCAGATGTATGGCCCGGTAATATACCAGTAACGGCCCAGTTTCCAAACCCTGTTCGGGTTGTTCGGAGTTAATTTAATTCTATGATAGAATTTAGTTGGCCATGGACACTAAGGCAAAAGCTTTTCTTGCAATTTCTTCGAAACAACTTTTCCAAAGTTCTTTGAAACATGTTTTTCATACATGACGATGCAACACGACATTTGCCGCACGTGCCGTAAGAGAATATCTATTTCAACAATTTGCTAGTCGACAGTTGATAGTATCCATTCAGTGGCTACCGCGGATTCCAAATTTAAATCCTTTTAAATCAAGCTGGGGAGCTTTAAAAACAAAAGTGTACACTTAAAAAAAATTAATAATGCTGAACAACTGTAAAACAAAATTCAAAATACGAAACGCACTACGAAAAGACGATGATATTTTAGGAAGGATACATTTCAGTGTTATACGTCGTGCTGGTCTCTGCATTAATGAAGGTGGAGACCATATTGAACACTTATTGTAAAAATTTTTATTTTTGTGTCATGGCCAACTAAATTCTGTAATAAAACTAAACGAGCTCCTAACAGTATCGGTTATCAGTGTTTGAATAAAAAATTCTTCCTCCGAAACTATGCGGAAAACAAAGTTTTTACAAGGGCCAAAAAATGAAGAGATAATTAATACATCTTCCTCAAAAAAAAATCTAAAAGCCATATCATCAGTCTTAAAAAAATTCTGAACAAATTTATCTAGTGGTGGGGGTAGTTTTAACCCTTCTCGAACTTTGAGTTTCTTTGATTACTGAAAGTAGTGGCATTTTCGGAAATGCGCAGGTACCAAATTTCATTAAAATTGGTTCACGAATTTCTAAACAGCGTACAAAAATTTGATTTTTTAAGTAAACTTTGAACTCCCCTCCGACGTAAACAGTGCATTTTGGTACATAGATAAGTTGGATCCAATCGTCGTTTTTTGACCTCTAGAATACGTGGTAGCTCTATGTCCCCGAAGTTTTGGGATATCCTGTATAGAGCCTGGATCCGAAATGTTTTGATGAACTTTATGGTATACAATAGGTCCATATTTTTGTTTTTAACAAATACAGTTAAGCATATTGGTGATGTTTGTCCAAATGAGTGTCTTAAAGAAGTTGAGAGGGATAGGTGAATGAAGATGACGATAATGAAAAAGAAAATAACAGACAATTTTTGTCATTGTAAACGTAATTATAATTTTTAATTGTACCATCATTTTCATAGGTATAATTAAACTGGAAATTTTCTGAGGAAAACAAAAACAAATTTTGAAACATTATAGCATTTTTCAGGACCAATGGAAACTGACGAGGCTTCATTTTTCCTTGTCTGAACCACGAAAAATAAATCGAATCCATTGAGTTCAATAAATTCTATTTAGCTTGGTAAAATTGCAAATAAAATGAATGATGAAAAATGGAAAAAATTTAAATTATAGAATTTAAGAAAAATCTATAATTGTAAACTATGTCTGCAAAATCATTTTTAAATTAGTACAATCCACTTATTGTGAGCTGGTGCAAAGAAACCCCGTTTACTTCCTTAAAAAAGCAACCTCAAAATCATAGTGGATGATAAATTGATAATTATGGAGAGACTTACCGTTTAGATATTAAAATTTGAAAGATAACTAGTTTCTCTACATAAATGCATAATTACCTTTATCCAATATTTTCTTCTAGTAGCGAAATAATACTTTTTCTGTATAATAATATTAGAGAAAATGAACAGTAGATGAAAAAATATAGGTAAAGATATTTCGTTTCGTAAAGACAATTAGAAATGGCGTGTCGAATACTCATTCTCATAAGAGTTATACAAAGTGGTACTACCCAGAAGGAATATATCAAAATTATTCGGAAATGATTAGTAATTTGCCCGCTTGATGAAGTTGAACTTCATTTCATATATGGTGCAAAGTAACCCCTTAGGGGCAAAGTGGTTCCGTTTTAGGTAACATACTTTACAATTAAAGCGTCATGTGCCTTTGAATTTGTAATAAAAACAATAATATTGGTGAGGAATTTAGTATTTTGGTTAATCCTTTATGGGCCACGGTAGCCAAATGGCTACGTGAACTTTAATTGTCATTTTTTCTTGTATTATTAAGAATTATACATTTAAACTAGCATACAGACATAAAATTGTCCTTATTTAATATCGTGTTGGACGGTGTCGTTCACTACTGAACAAAAATATACACTAAAACTGTCATGAAAGTTGCTTGTTTGGTTAATTGTTCAAAGTGTTTAAAATAATAACATTTTTTAGTGATTAATACATTTTAAAAAATTTTTTGATGTATGTTATACTAGTTCAGTTATATACTTAATTTTAATATGCTAACATTATATTATTTTATTTGTGACTAGAAACCTTTATAAATTTACTAAAAACTTACTATTGCCAATTGGATACATTGGCTTAGATAAATAATTTTTAAATATAACCGTTATGAACAATTCGTAGTCATATGGCTACATTGGCCTTTAATAACATTTTTCATTTTTGGAATATGAGACGTGCAGTAATACCCGCTATAGCAAATTTTGTGGTAAACTCTGTGATGTGGCTATTTTATCATCAGATGTATCCGATATATCAGATTATTCGAGTCAAATAATGAGGAGACAGAAATGCTGGCGTCAGAATCAGATTTTGAAGGACCTTATTTAAATAAGAGGCACAAACGCTCGTAATCCAACTTTTTTTTTCTTTTACGACGCTCGACTTTAAATGTCACTTGCGTCCCCTATAATCCAGCTTATTGTCACAAAAAGATAACTTTATAGATCATTGGCTAGTTTAAACCAACAAATGTCGATGATAACATTATAAAAAATCATTCACGAGATTAAAATGTGTAAAAAGTGATACACGGCTTCGTCTCACCAAAACAAAGAAATATTTTATTTCATTTCATCAGTAATAAATTGTGTAAATGAATAAAACTGTTTTGCAGAAATAGATAAATATTCTTTTTTTCTTGAAACGTTTGTTTTATTCAAAAGCCAGTGTAGCCATATGGCAACATTTTACATATAGGCAGCATTTACAGATAAAGGCCAGTGTAGCCATATGGATACAGAATTTCAATATTTACGATATTTCTAAACTATTATGTACCAAAAATCAGACTTGTATAATTGTTAGAAATAGTCATGGCCCATAAAGGGTTAAGTTCTACATATTTCAAAACTGATAGTTAATGAATTGAAATTTAGTTTGAAAAACATCAGTAAAAGGAACGCATTTTCTTTCAAAATATTATATATTGTGTATAGGCTTATTTTAATTTTATAATTATACAAGCTGACCCGGCCACGCGTTGCTGTGGCTCAGTAGTTATAATTGATTGAATTAATTTTTTCTTATCATTTCAAACGATACACTGCACCATTATAACACAATACACAGTATAATTATAAAAATCATTGACATCGTGAATATAAACAAATATGACGTGCAATAGAATTTATAATCTAGGAATCGAAACACAGCGCCATCTACCGGGTGTCTACACAATCTAGATGTCAAACGATGTTAGATTAAATTATAAGTAAAATTTATAGGTCAATTCAATCATATATTCCAAAATTCTGTGCAAAATCAATTATTTATAGCACTTGATCCTGCTCACCCAATGACTCTAAAATAACTATCTTCATATTTTATTAGCACAGCTAATTTCCGTGCCGTAAGAACTTAGTATGGGTACCTATACCAGCAGTTTTAGAATTGTTTCTATTTTAGGTCCTCGAAGTCACCAAGGCCATGGGAAGCCATTTTAACGTCACTTTCATCTTTCACAGAGATCTCAACAGTACTTAAGTAAAAACTGTCAAATTTCTTCAGCTTTTTAATTTGCGCCCTATTTAGTGTAACTGACGGACAATGTGTCCAAACGTCCATTTAAATTTGATATTCTGAAGTTTTGTACAAAATCAGTTCCTTATGTGCTTCGTTTCGCTCGCTCGACGACTCTAAAGTATTATTCATATTTTCAGATTTTCAAGTCATATTCATATTTTTATAGCATACCTAATTTTCATATGTATGGAATTTGCTGAAAACAGCAGAAGTGCCAATAAATTGATGATAACTGGACAATCCAGCTGTTTATTTCTTTATAGGATAAATAATTTCATAGTAGTCGTAGGTAAAAATATTATTGATGGTATCTATAGAAATACTTATTAATACTTACAAAAATTCCAAAATTTTTTTTCTCCGTAAAGTTCTTCGTAAATTTCTACTGTTAGACTAAAAATTTTACGATAAAAACTATTCGATCTTTTAAGTTGGACCATATTATAGATAGTTACCAAATTTGATCAAAATCGGTTCAGTAGTTTCGCAGTTTATCCTAGCCGTACATTGTGCCATGAGATATATATATATATATATATATATATATATATATATATATATATATATATATATATATATATATATAAACAGGGTTTTAATTAAGACCCACGTGACCAAATATAATTTCCGCCATATTTGTGTGTATGGTAATTATTTAAAAAAATACCCTAAATGCGGTATTATTTAAAAATCTGTTATATAACAATACTAATCTGTTACTAATTGAACAAATAAATAATTTAGCTGAAAAATTAATTAAGGATTACGAAAATGCAATTATATTTACAAGACATGGAATAATAGATTATAAAATTCTCTCACCTAGAACATTACTTTCGGAACTACAAAACTCATTAAAATACAATTTACCCTTTAAAGCCACCTGGCAAAATTTAGAGTACTATTATAAATTAATTAAAGTCAAATCATTTCACACTCATAATGAGTTAGTAATTGTTATCGAAATTCCCATCACAAAAATAGATTCATATGACATTTACAAATTATATCCTATACCTGTACCTAGTAAAACTAATAACCAAATATTATCCATCATAAAAATTAATTTTCCTTATTTAATGGTATCAAAAAGTCGAACTCATTATGTGCAACTACCAATGACTTTGACCAATGCACCGAATATAATATTCAACATTACATCTGTTATGACGTCCACATCGTCGAAACGATACAACATCATACTTGTGAAACACAACTGTTACTACGCACCCAATTACTAAGCGCAAGATCCCAGAAATATGCGAGATCCCGAATGTTTACGCTAGCACCAACATATGGCAATCTATCAATAATAGTCAATGGCTCTTCACGTTAACAGAAGAAACAAGATGTACAATCCTATGCAAACACAATAACGAAGCCACAACTGTATCAAATGGAAATAGAATCCTAACCTTAAAAGAGGACTGCAAAGCATTCACTAATTCAGTAAACCTGGAATCAAAAACGACACTAGTGAATAAAACTATTCAACGCGACTACGTCCTGAATATCGAGCTAAACGAAGACGACTGCTGTATCCAAAAGAAAATCAACATGTCCCATCTACCCACGATTCAGCTCAAACCAATCCAATTAACGAAATTGAATCTCGATGATCTTCGCTATACCCAACACAGATTGAACCAGTTCGATGAAGAACTTCAACAACAGTTAAACAAGCCATTCTTCATCCAGCACGAGAACACAATATTGTATTACGCCAAGATATTTGGAATATGCCTCGCAACAACGCTAGCACTGTACTACACTTACAAATGGTCACTAATAAGCCGAATATTCAACGCAGTTAAGAAGTATTTCAAGAGATGTGACAGCCGTAACGAAATAAATTATATCAATTGCTGTTTTGGTAACACGAAGCAAGTCCGAAATTAGTACCAACCTACAGCTCCTACAACCGATTCCTTCGTCATGCATCAGCTCAAGCAGGAAGACAACGGAGACAAGCCGATTCCTCTACCAGAATACACCTCGCTAGTAAGAAAAACCAGAAGCGTTACAGCATCCGAAACAAGAAGACTACGATCAAGCAAATTAATTCTCGACGATTGAATTCAACCCATTCAATCTTCTTAATGAGGGAGGAGTGTCGAGCCACGACTTTCACCTAAATTCTTATAATGATAAAATAATTAAATAATCATTAGGAAAATCCCCTAGGATAGAAAGTCAATAAAAAATCATATAAATAGACCACGATTTGACCCAAAAAATTATTATTAAAGTCACTATCATAAGATTAAGTACTATGTAACCTTTAATTGTTATAATAAATATTTAAATTCATTTCTTGTGTTGTTTCTTGGAAAAAGTATTATTCACTTCGACGATAAAAGGTCTATTTTAAGTGTTAGTCTATTTAAAGTGTTAGTAAATTCGACGATAACAAGTCTATTGAAAACATTATTAACTTCGACGAGAAAAAGTCTTTTAACAACATTCGACAAATACGATAACTGTTGGAAAACCGTCAACGACATTGGTAAATCAAGATTTTACGGAGTTTTGTCTTCAACAAAAACTGCCCTGGTGACAGCGACGCCTTCCAATCCAATTGTGCCGTAGGACTCAGGATACGACAATGTACGTAGTCCTACGCACATGTTTATAAGTGCCTTATATATACATATACATAAAAATGTGTAGTATACGTATGGAACAGGGCCGTGTTAGATTATCTGTTTTAAATTCATAGTAATTTATAATAAAATATATATACATATACTTTCTCCGAAATTTTCGTAAATATTTTACTTAAATAAAAATCATTAATAATTAAACAAATCAAAACCAACTGCGGGGAAATTACAATAATAAGGAATAAAGGTTCAAAAAATGACGACAAATCCACAAATTACAAGTGATAAAAATCACCACATAATAAATTCAAAAAACCAAAAGAAATAAAATTGCAAATTAATAAAAGTCAAGTTTGACTAGTTTTCAGTCTCAGTACATGTTTGTCGGTGGTCATTTTCTTATTGATCGTTTTGCTTTGTGTAATTGCATCCGTTGTTAATAAATTTCATAATGTTGGTTTTTACTACAATTTTTGTGTTATTTTGTGATATTTGATTTTCAGGCTGTGATTTTGTCAGTGTTTCTTGGAAATTTAATTTTTATTGTTCAACGGTTTTTCCCATTTTATTTAAAATGTATTCTATAAATTTATCAATTTTAATGTTCTTTCGATAATTTCTTTGTCTGATGTTTGGGTGTGGTTTTGAATTCTTTTTGTTTTCAAACCTCCTAAAAATCTAAAGTGTATAAATTTAGTTTAATGTTAATTTAATTAACCATAGAAATTTCGTAACAATGTGGATATATTCTGATTCTGTTTTTTTACAAATTCTACAAAAATTTTTACCTTTGACAATTTTTAAACCTTTTCTTAAATGTTACGTTTTCTGACTACGATTTGGATCTGCTGTTTTTGAAAATGACTGTTATTACGGTCGAAACTAGTCAAACTTGACTTTTATTGATTTGCAATTTTACTGCTTTTGGTTTTTTGAATTTAATATGTGGTGATTTTTATCACTTGTAACTTGCGGGTTTGTCGTCATTTTTTGAACTTTTGTTCCTTATTAAATAAAAATCATCATAACTAAATTATTTCTGTACTACAATGTGATTTGACTTACTACATATTTATACTTTTAATTTTAAAAATGTCCATTTTTTACAGTTTTTGCAAAAATGCTGATAATAAGTTATTGTGGATAAATGCTCTTTGTCGATCAAAGAAATGGATACCAACAATCCATAGCTATATTTTTTCCAAGCATTTTATCAATAATTGTTTTTTTACAAACCTAAAGGGCAACGAAGCCTACATGCAGAATAAATTAATATTGTTTCAAAGTCAATGAAAATATTTTTTATGTATCTAAATAAAGACTACATTTTCAAACTAAATATATATTGTGTGTAAACAATTATTTTCACTAATAATTATTCTTAAGAAATTTCCCTTACTTAAAAAAGTCCTACTCGGATATTTTACAATCTGTGAACATGAACTGCACCAGTCAGATAGTTTTTGGTACGTATAGACATACTAATGATCTGTCCACAAATGATAGTATTAGAAATGCATTCAGTGAGATCTCCATACATGTTCATTCCTTCAAGGTTCACACCTAGACAATATTATAATGAGTGATGACTGATGAGTGTGCTCGGATTATTAAATAAATAAAAAAATTTAAAAAATTAGAGCTTTTTTTTAAAAATTATCGTCTATTCTTCAATTACGGATATTGTAGAGGGTCTTAGGTTTCTGAAAAAGGCAGTTCGAGACCTAGATTAATAATTTGTTCAAATTTCCCAGACAAAATATCGTTTTCTATTTAGCAGTATATAATTAATTAAAATGTGATCTAAACATTTCAAAGAGACATATACGGGAATATTAGAATATGATATGACTAGAATAATGTTTTTATTCTGTCTAAAAAAGACGTATCTAAAAATATGTAGTGTGTGAAAAAATCCTGATATTTTTATTGGTAAAAACATAAACTTTTACTAGTGTTAGATGTTAATATTTAAGAACAGAAATATTAAAAAATATGAAAGACTGATGGGACATTTTCTCTCCAATTAAGATTTTAACACAGGAAAATCTTTCTGAATACATTATGGGCCGGGCTTAAAATTTAGATAAAATAGTTTCTTTAAAAAAATACCTTTTTTCTTGATATATTTAACATTTATCAGACTCCTTACTCATTCCAGACATTTACATTTAAAAATTTACACAAGTACGAACCAATCACTTTACACTGCAAAAAAGAGCGAACACAAACATTTTTACACCATTCATTGATGGCTGTCAAATAAAAGTAAAAAGGAGGAAATCTCAACTGAAGACGAACTCATTCGAAAAAAGGGTACATTCTCATGTAAGTATACAAAAACAATTTTATATTCATTGAATTTTTCTTGTCGGTTTGCTATTTTTTCTTGTCGTCACTCACTGTATGGAACGCGGTGGTGAGGCGTTGCGACGCAAACGGGAAGGGAAAATGTAAAGAAAAGTAACAAGAAAACGAAATGATTGTTAAGTGTATATAGTGTGGTAGTTGTAACCAGCCAGCGATGGTTTGTTGAAAGAATCTTACGTACCAGTAGAGTCAACGGAGAAGAAAGAGAAGGAGCAACAGGTGAATCATGTAATATTTACTCGTTCCATCATTTTCTTTCAGGTATTTATCTTGTATTGGTTACACTTTTAACTTTTTGCCAAATTTGAGTTTCTACAATTTACTGTTAAGGGGATTTTTATTTTTTGTGTTTGTTTCAGCCTTAACAGAAGAGGGGCATAGATTGATTTCAATAATTATCGTAAACAGTACAAAACAGAGTACCTATCACATAGTAATAAACCATTTCGTAAAAAAAAAACAAATTTTAATATTCGTAACAATAGCAATTAGGTATATTATACATCAGTAACTATAAGGGTGGATCTGGCCTTCAACTCACTGGGAGGGGGGGGGGTAATCTTATGGCTTTTAACACCATAGTCGTTATTGAAAATTTAACAAAGTGCCCAAATCGGCATGAATCGCTTGTGTGATTTAAAAATGATTTATTTTATTAAATAGCAAAAATTTCTTTTCTTATTTTCTTATCGAATCTAGAATCAGTCAATGACATGACATTTCTTTTTTTAATATAATATTACTATGTCCTTTGAATTTTAAGGACTATTTCATGCATAATATTTTCTATGTGTACATTACATTAACTAGTTGACACAAATTCAAGTCTTATCTAAATAATATGTTTGAAATTTGAAAATTTCTTTGTTTACTTTTATTTGTTTGAATTTGTCTTAACATAATCAAAAAAATACATCACAAACACTTCAAATTCTTTCAGCGCAGGATGGGACCATGACCTCTGTAACTTACCTGTGGATCCGTCACTGAGTAAGATTTGAGTAAGAATGGCAGATCATGGTAATTTCGAAAGAGATCAAAAGAGTAGAAAGAAATATGTATTGATTAATGTACCTCTGTTACTTTACATATCAAAATGATATGTAGGCAATATTGCGTCGAATACCTTCAGTATAGCATTAATGTAATATTTTGAATGCTGCAATCCACCCAAATTTGTTAAAAAAAAAAAAACTTACCGTACAATTTTCTACAAATTGAAATTTTAAATATTTTTATATTATGATATTCAGCACCTCAGGAATGCTGATAACAATTCTGAGGTCATCATTGTCAAAGTGATTTTATAGATCTTGAAAAATTTGGATGGGACAAAAATTCATATCTCTCATTTTCATCGAACCTTAAACATTCTTTTAAATAGTCAAACATTTTATAACTTTTATTTAACGGTAAGTAATACAATTTTCAAAAAATAATATTTTTCGGTCGGTTTCAAGTGTCAAAAACATTATATTCATGAATGAAAAAAATCAATAAATAAAGATATAAATAAAATAAATAAAATGAGATGAATTTCACCACTCATATTATGAAGTAACCATGGAAGTTTAAAGGTCAAAAAATAAAATTACAGACTGAAACATGTAAGTTTGAATCCAACCTTTAGATAGCATAATTATTAAATTTATTATCATTGTTAACGCTTTGTACTACGGTAGTTTATTTCAAGAGCGCTGCGTAGAAAAGTTATATGACTGTTTCACGGAAAAATTCAATAAATTTAAAAGATTTTAAATTATCCAAATCATATTTTAGATTTTAAGACAATTTAAATAATTAAATTCGAAGTCCGTAGTTCCTTTTTTTGAGTTGATAATATGCGGAATGATTACAACCGAAAGGAAGTTATTTTTCTTGTAAATAACCTTAAATTTTTGATTTATCTTCTCGAACTCTCCAAATTTATGAGAAGAAGAACAAACAGACTCTAATTGAACATTTTTACCACATTTGTGATGATAAAATCTGAAATGCAAAAAGTTTTAAAAAAATCATAAGAATATTAGTTAATGTTATACCTATGTACACACCTAAAGTTATAAATGTTACTGCAATTTTAAATTTAATTTCGGTCGTAAGTGTAATATATATACAGTATTATGGTAAAAAAGAGGTCATATAACATCTCATTTAAAATAGTTTCATATAAGAAATAAAATAAAACTCATTAAACGAGGCGTCCTTGTACAACTGTAGCAAAAAAAATTTTCACACTAGTTAATAAAATATCTCAGTTTTCCTGTTTTAAAACTGTGCTTATTTCAAATTTTTAAAATAATTATTTCACCAAAAAAATGATGATACATATATCATCTGACAAAAAAAAAAAAGAAAAAAAAACTTAAAAACAGTGATGAACATTAAGAATGAGGTGTAAAATTATATGAGAATTTTCTCATATAATTTTCCTGGTTTATAAAACGAAAGCCTGGCGACTAATTTTGCTTTGATCAAGATGTTAGTTATGTTAATGTTATGTTAAACGGGTATTCTGGAAAATTTTTAAAAAATGAGTTCTAGAAATTAAAGAAGAAGGAAGAAATAATTGATAAATTACATATATTACAATCGAAATATATATTACAATCTCTGGTTTTGGATATTATTTACTATCTGTAAAACTTTGTTAGTACATCCATAAGAATAATAGATTCAAAATATCCAAATAAATTCACAATAATACTTTAATACTTTGTTCAACCACTTGGATCGTAAGTTCGTGTTTACATAGCACATAACTTGAAGCGTAGGTAACATTTACTTTTCTATGTATGGTTACAAAAGATAATAGGCTAAAAAAGTTTACTTACTTTCCTAAGCACGTAAGTAATCATGCACGTTTACCGCAGGCCCAACAAGAGTGTATAGGGTAGCCGGGATTGTAGCCCGGGGCGCGGACTGGAAGAGGAGCCCCGTAGCAATCGGCAGGGGTGAAAAAAGTAAAATCTTTTTTATCTTTGATCGTCACTTATTTTTTTGGAGAGAAATATTTAAAAGACTTATAGACGCTTTCACTTTTATGTGATTGGCATATTGTAATGTGTCATATGTTTCATTTTTTTATAAAAAAGTATTAAAAGTGTATAATTAAATTCAAAAGAAAATATTGATTTTAAAGGAGTTACGTAGTTACCTATTCATGAATTGGGCTAAAAATTTAGTCGATTAATCGACTATTCTATGCTCGATATTTTATTTGCTCGAAAAAAATTTATTCATCAGGAAAAATATTTTATCCGCTTTCATATGCTTTTATTGCTTATCCAATAAAAACAACTGATTGTACGGAACACTTACCAAGTGCATATTACCAGTGGTTCAGTTATTTTGTTCACGACGGTACACACACATTCATATACAAAATAATATTTTTAAGATTCAATAATTATAACATTGAAAAGTTTAAAATTACCTGTAATAACATTAAAAATAAACTGCTTGTATATTTACATTCGTACCTGACACTAACAAAGATTCATACATTTCTAGGTGCTACAATAATATAGAATAGAGAAATACTTGGATGCCGACATAGTATCTACTAACATAGGTGAAATAATAATATTTTTCAAAAATATCTGCTCTTAAAATCAAAATGAACGAAGTAGATGGTAATAATTTATAATAACATATTACTTAACTTACCTTCCTCCTTTTCTGTACGTATATATCTATTTCACTCTATTTTGATATTATTAATATGTACTTGATTTGCTTACTTAAATTAGTGTCGTTACAATGTGTTTCAAACGACAAACAATATTTTAATGAATAGATTCATTACCTACTCCGAAAATTACATAATTAAAAGAAAAAAAAAATCTCGTTAGTTGTGTGACAAACACACATTGAGTCAATGTTCGCCAGTGGATTTTTTCACACCTTTCGGAAAAAAATAAAGGTAAATTTTTCACGGTTTATCGAAAAATATATAGATATATTCGGAACGAGTGTCAGTTTAACTTGTCCATACTTAACTTTTATGGTAAACTTAACACATTCAACAGCAATAGAAACTTTAAATCCTGAAAGTCTTAAAATGGATTTTGTAAAGAATCGGCTGTTGAAAGAAGAAAGAAAACGTAAATGTATAAATGATGTTTAAGTTGAAAATGTAGTTATGAAAGCAACCTTTGAAAGCAAAGTTTAAATGTCATTACTGATGTGGAAAGATTGGCCAAAAAAAGCAAAATTGTTTCAAATACTGATATAAGTTTTGTTGCGGATGAAGACTGTTTTAAAGTTGAATCAATTTGTGATGGTATGAAATGGATTGTAGATTCTGGAGTAAGTGATCATATGGTCAAAGCTGAACAATATTTTGATGACATAAGTGTGCTGAAAAATCCTATGGTTGTTGGTGTAGCCAAGATGGTGTTTGTATTCAAGCTACAAAAATTGGAACAATTCAAGGTTTTGTAAAGTTAAAAGGAAAATCTTTAAAAGTTGAAATCAAGGATGTGCTATTTTGTAAAGAGCTAAAATGTAATTTATTTTCAATAAGATGTGTTGAAGTAGCTGGAATGGAACTTTATGAATTTTATTTGAACTGTTGTCAAAATATTGCTAACGATCAACAGCAGATAGATTTATGGCATCAGTGACTAGGTCATTTGAATTTCTCTGACATGAAGAAACTTTATACAATGGTTGATGGAATGTGTAAACTAGAAGGTGAAAAGAATTTTTTAGCTCATATACAGTTACGTATGTGATCCAATAATACCTGCATCATGGAATGGTAAAAAGTACATGGTTACTTTTACAGACGATTATTTACATTTTACTTTAGTTTATATGATGTCAAATAAATCAGAAGTTTTGGATAATATTTTAAAACATTTAAGTCTATGGCTGAAAATTTACATAATACTAAAATTGCTAATTTGAGATGTAACAATGGGAGTGAATTACTGATCAGCTGTATTTAAAAAGTTTTGTAAAACTTCTGAAATTAATATTCAATATACAAATGTTTATACTGTTGAGCAAAACGGACAACCAGAAAGAATGAATCGTACTCTTATTGACAAAGCAAGAACTTTAATTTCAAATTGTGGCTTAACTAAGTTTTTGTGGACTGAAGCTGTTAATTGTCATAAGTATTTGACAAACAGAAGTCCAACAAGTGCTCTGTCCTGCAATAAAACTCCTGCAGAAATTTGGTATTGTGTTAAACCTAATTTATCTCATTTAATAGTATTTGGCTGTGTTGCATATTCTCATATACCTAAAATTCAACGTAAGAAAATACGTAGAGTGGAAATGGTTATCGATTATGGAATCCAAGTAAACATAAAATTGAAATGTCGAAAGATGTTGTGTTTAATGAAAAAGTTTATGCAAGTTCTGAATTGGTAAATAAAAGTATTCCGCAAGTGGTAGAATTTGAAAAGCAGCCAGAAATTTAAATACCCCTGTCGCAGCATCCTGCATAACATAGCGAATTTCCGTTTATAAAAGTTAGTTTTTCTCGAAAACTAGTTGACATAGAACAATAGTTTAAAGACCTTTTTATGTAATTTTTCCTCCCCTTTTAAATGGTGTAAAAAAATTTCGCAAAAATTGTTGATTAAGTGGAAATTTTGGCAAAAAACTAATTTTTTGCAAGAACAAAAACAATGTTCCTGGCATCCGATGTGTCTGGTTAACGAACTCGTCCAACGGTTTGGAACTTCCAATATTTTCACCAAATTTCGTAAACCTAGGACATTCCGTTCGAGAGTTATCGTGCGGACACACACATATATATATATATATATATATATATATATATATATATAAATTTTAGCGAATATTATTGTCGGTTTCTGGGGACCTCAAAACAAATTTCTGCCATGGTCCCGGGCTCAGGTCGCGTTATGACAGTGGCTGTAATAGCTGAATTCCATTCTGGAAATTCGCTAAAAGATGAAATAAGTACTCGATTGGACTTATCAGAAGAATTCAATTGTTTTGAAAATAATGATAACGTTGAACAATTTGAAGAAATTATTAGTCCTAAAGAGGAAAAAGAATATAATAATGATAACGATATTTATACTGAAGAAGAAGATTCAGTGACTGATCAACAACAACCAGTGCGTACAAGAATTAGAAAAGTCTTATCAGAATCAAGTCGATATGATTATGTACATGGAATTAGCCTTAAATGCTGAAATATTTATTTCTGAAGTTCCTTTAACGTATGCTGTTGTTAAACATAGTTCAGATTCAAGTGAATGGTACAGAGCTATTAAAACTGAATTGGATTCCCTAGATAAAACCAAACACGGAGTGTAATTAAGGGAAAAATATTATTATTGTAAATGGGTATTCAGACGTAAATTGGATACAAATAGAAATCCTGGTGAATACAAAGCTCGTGTTGTTCCGGTGCCGCGACTAGTGAACCGCAGACAGTTCAACCGCGACAGTTCAACCCCGACAGTCCAACCGACGACAAATCAACTTAGCCAGAGATCAACCTAACGACAGATCGACCGATGACAGATCAACTGACGACAATTCAACCTAACGACATTTCAACTGAAGACTATTTAACCGTTGTACAATTTATTAACTAATAAGGACAAAATTATTTGAATTTTATCTAGCAATGAAATTTGCCTCCCTTGAGACTTGAGACTAAATAAGTATTTATGTAGTTTCAAGTCTCAAGGGTGACTCTTTACACAATTAAGGGTACACTATTTGGTTGGGTTGTGTTGGATTTGGTTACCTTTCGTTGAATTCGATTAGTTTAGGTGTTGTCTGGTTAGGTTAATCTGTTAAGTTGTATTTGGTTACGTTAGGTTGGGTTTGTTTATCATTCGTTGAATTCGGTTAGTTTAGGCTGGTTTTGGTTAGGTTAAGTAGGATTTGTTTACAATTTGTTGAGTTCGATTAGTTTAGGTTGGGTTTGGTTAGGTTAGGTTTGTTTATAATTTGTTGATTTCGGTTAGTTTAGGCTACTTTTGGTTAGGCTAAGTTGGGTTTGCTTATAATTTATTGAGTTCGGTTAGTTCAGGTTGGATTTGGTTATGTTAGGTTGTTTTAAATTAGGTTAAGATGAGTTTGCTTATAATTTGTTGAATTCAGTGAACTCAGGCTGGCTTTGGTTAGGTTAGGTTGGGTTTGTTTATAATTCACTGAGTTGTTTTACTTCAGGTTAAGTTTAGTTACGTTAGGTTGTATTAGGTTAGGTTATGATGGGTTTATTTATAATTTATTGAATTCAGTTAGTTTAGGTTAGGCTTGGTTAAGTCAGGTTTCATTTGGTTAAGTTGTGTTTAGTTAGGTTAGGTTACTTTTACTTATGATTTGTTGAGTTTGATTAGTTTAGGTTGGGTTTGGTTAGGTTACGTTAGATTTGTTTATAGTTTATTGAGTTGGGTTAGTTCAGGTTGGATTTAGTTAATTTATATATTAGTGTTAAGCAGTTAGAATGTCCTGTGGTTTAACTGTTCTACTGTTCAATTGTCGTTTGGTTTAACTGTCGTTAGGCTGAACTGTCATGAAGTTGAATTGTCATTGGCTAATCTGTCGTTAGGTGGAATTGTCGTCGGTTGATCTGTCGTCAGGTTGAACTGTCATCGGTTGAACTGTCGCGGTTTAACTGTCGCGGTTGAACTGTCCTCGGTTTACTTGTTACAGAAAGGGATTAACACAACGTCAAGGTTTTGATTTTTAAGAAACCTCTTCTCCTGTTGCCAGAATTGGAACTTTTCGTATATTACTTGCTATTACAAATAAATTGAAGTATTTCATACAATAAATGGATGTGAAGACAGCATTTCTTAATGGTTATCTTCGTGAAGAAATATACATGAAACCTCCTCAAGGACTTGGTTGTGATCCAGATATGGTATGTAAATTAAATCGTTCATTGTACGGATTAAAGCAAGCTCCGCGAATGTGGAATGAGAGATTTAACAATTATATTTTGAAGCTAAGATTTTAACGGTCTAACAATGACTATTGTTTATATATGTATACGTAAAATTAATGATAATGTAGTTTATTTACTGCTATATGTGGATAATTTTTTACTTGTTGGAAATAATCTTAGAGAAACTGAAATAATTAAGCCTTTATTAAAGCAAGAATTAGAAATGAAGAATTTAGGAAATATTGATGTATATTTAGGAGTAAAAGTTATTAGAAATTTCGGAAATTCAGAAATGAAAATAAACCAAAAATCCCCACGTATATATTTATATCCCAATAAATCAAGATACCCCAACGGAACCAAAGTTATGTTTAGCTGAAGATTCAAAAGGTCAACTTACCAAAGAACCATATAGAGAGTTAATTGGGTGTTTAATGTATGTTATGCCTACTTCAAGACCTGATATCAGTGTAAGTGTAAATATTTAAGTCGTTTTCAAAATTGTGATACTGATTGTCATGGGAATCATTTGAAAATAATTCTTAAATATCTTTAAAAAAAACTCTTAATTTGTTACTAGTTATTATATAATGGTAGAACAGATGATATTTTAATTGGTTATTCAAATGCAGATTGGAGAAATGATATTGATGATGGAAAATCTTTAAGTATGGTTACTTGATTAAAGTGTTTGGTTGTTGTGTCTCTTCGGTTACTAAAAGTCAACCTACAGTATCGTTGTCATCCACTGAAGCAGAATATATTGCACTCTGTGTTTCATGTGAAATTATTTTTATAAAGAAACTGTTAAAGAATTTGAATATTATTATAGAATTTCCTGATTTTTATTTTTGAAGACAACACGTAATGTATTAAGATTGCGGAAGAACCTAAAGAACATCAAAGAATGAAACATATTGATATAAAGTATAATTTTGTTCGAGATTTGGTTCAGAATAGTACTCTTAAGATTTTGTACAAACTAATCAAAGAACAAGTTGTAGATTTTTTTACTAAACCTTTGCCTAAAATACTTTTTGAAAAATTTAGAAAAATGGTTGGATTTATTTAATTAGGTGTTAAAAATATACAATTAAATATTTTGTTAGTAATCATGTTGTCGGTGAACAACAATTAAATAAAAAATAACAAATAGTTTTGTTTTTGTAAAAAGAAATATTTTTTTTTAATTTTGATTGAATAAAATAATATTATTTTTATCTAAATAGAAATAATAATTCTTTATCTACGTTATTTGTGAATCCTAAACAATTCATCTATTTTATTTAATTCGCTATGTTATGCAGGATACTACGAGCGGTGTTTATTTTACATAATTATATATCATTTTATAATATTTTTTTTTAATTTTCGCCTCATAGGGAAATAAAAATAAATAGAACCAAGAAGTCAAAAAATGTAACCTGAAAATTTCAAGAGTAAACGGTTAAATATAATATACTCATGGTTTGAAATTGTGATACGGCATATTTGTTTGCCAACTACAAAATTAAAAACTCCAGTATATATGAATCACCAAAATTTTTCGATAGTTGTGATTCACCCTGTACAAATATATTATGATATGTTCCGATAATACTAAATTATTATTATAAATCAGAAATTAAATTTGAACTGTTTCGTATGTTATCTATGACTTATGAAAATGAGTCTAGTGGTTGGGTGGTTATGTGCCCAACCGTGAGGCATAGGATATGAGTGAGGGTGATGTTACGATGGTGTACGATGAAGAGAAAACTAAAAAGGAAATCACCGTAACTCAAACTGATAACAACACTCGAGCCAAAGAGTCATTTTGAAGATGACTTCTACTATATATTCTCCAGTTACATACATACATACATATCGAGGTAGTCCTGGCAATGTGTAGCATCATCTATCCCATATAACAACAAATAATATATACTATGTACGTAGGTGTGCAAGGTGGGAGTAAGGGGCTAGAAACATCATTGTCGACAATACCACGAAATATTTCTCGACTTATAGCACGCCAGGAGTGTATGGTGATGGTATTGACTGATCATTTTCAACGACAGCCTCAAGTCTAGTAGTTGTGTATCCAATTTTGTTTAAAGTGTACGAAAGATCAAGATAAAAAAGTAGATGGATTTTATTAAGACCGGTGCACTTTATTAGGACCCTTCTTTGCTCCCAATACATAACAAATATGTTAGATGTAAGTAGTGATGCGACAGAATAGGATATATGATATCTTTGAGGAGTTCTAATCATAAATAAATTACTCCTCTTTGCTCGAAGAGCACCGAAACTGAGATTTCAGTAGAACTTCACCGTCAATTTTATACTTATTTCTATAAAAAAATTTCTTTGGCGCTAAATACACAAACAAATTAGATAGAAAAAGAGATGTGATAGGAAAAAAAGCACGATACATTCAAGTCAGAATTTTTTACCTTTTGCTCAAAAATTTATTAGTATGTAGAAATGTGAAAAAGATCTTACAGAGACAAACACAGCTGAGAGTCTAAAAAATCGGTCAGAGTTAAGTAGGGCTCCCACAATTAAGATTCTATTCAATGAGCAATCAATAGACTCAATTAGCCTTTTTTTTATTTTGTATATTTAAATCTTATCCAAAATTGTTTGTAAGAACTGAAAAATGAAAAATTGTTCCACATTGTACTGAAACATTAGTGAATACGTTGTCTATTACTGTGCTTCCCTTTCTTCTTTTTTTTTTTAGCAGCTGTTACATTGTCATAAAACCGGTAGTTGTCCGATATCCTTTTTCCTTTTCCTTTTATGTACGGAACCCTAAAATATGAGAAACAGGAATAAAGTTGTACAAATTTAAAGTTTTACGACAGGAAACCATAAAAGAATCAAATGCAAGTCATTTAGCGAACATTTTTAAGATAATACCCTTCAGCTTAAAAGTGAGTCATCGTTTCTAAATGAGCGATTACATTCAGTTTCGGAAGTCCGTACCAATATTTCGAACCTCTATGTAAAATCTATAATATTGAAAAAAATAAATTACGAATTAATAACGTTACATAAGTGAGCAAAGCTGAAAAAGTTGTGAAGTGTATATTGTTAAAATTAAAGTTGTAAAATTTAAATAATTAGTAAACCGAACTACATATTATGCAGGAAGATTAATAAGGTCGCAGATTCCATTCCATCGCTTCACCGTAAATCGTATTACTTGTATTAAAAATAAATATTAGTGTAGTTAATTACCTTCTTAACAAGTCATTTTTTTCTTAAAAAAGTTATTACTTGATGAATTTGTCAGAATTTTTTTTAATAAATTTTTAAAATGTTATAAAATTAATTTAAATTTTAAAAAAAAAGTATTTAAATCATTTAAAATTATATATGGAATTAATATACACATATATATATATATATATATATATATATATATATATATATATATATATATATATATATATATATATATATATATAATATTACATTAACAATATAATACAATGAAGAAATATTTTACTCATAGCTTTAGTTTACTTTGTTACTTTACGTATTTCGTTTGTATCCTATGTACCTAATATATATGTAAGTACACAAACACACATCTACATACACAAATACTAATGAACAAAATGCCAAGAGTAGAGCGATATATTTCAGATTAATTAAAGCAGCATCATATTATTATCAACAGTGCAAATCTCTTCTGTCGCAATAACTTTATAATTTAGTGCAGTTTAGTTGTACATATACATTCAAGTATACTAATATACCTTATATATAACCAAACACACTAGCGAGAGCAAAGAGTAAGACAAGCATCGACCTACCACCAACCATCACTTCTTACATTCTCCCACCACACCAATACCCCTTCCACTCAACAAGCATTCCCATTCGTATACAGTAGCTTGCTTAGTGGTATACACGTATGTATAGTCTGATATAGTAAAATAATGTATAGTTATGGTATAACTCCTTTAATAGCACTAACTAACGGTAACAAACGGTCGTTTTGAATGTCCTCCGTGTGTAATCTCCATTGCACTCATACTCAATATTTTCCTATATGTAGCATCATTATCATCGTCATCATCATTGTCGTAATTATTGGTATAGTGTCATTGATTCGTATGAACCGAGACGTTCATATAGATAGTATGAATCTCAATCAGTGGTTTTTGAGTCGAAAAAGATTGCGAAGGCGTTCTGCTCTTTAGAAAATTATTGAAAGCTATTATTTGGATCAACTAGAAGCTAGAAAAAAAGTATATTAATTTATGAAAAGAATGGTAAAGTGTTTAGAGAAATTTCGAAAGATTTTATTTCACAATTTGACTCTTTGTTACTGTGGCTTAATTATAGCTATAGCAAAAGTTTGCCCTTGGGCATTACTTAGTGCCCGTCAAAACGGTATATACCTATTTAGAAACCACTAAATGGAAGTTTTCTTTATCTAGAATGTTTTATAAATCAAGGGAGTTGATCGGAATTAACGGAAATTTTTTGTTCGACGGGAATAAGCTGTTTCACTGCATAGTGCATGCAAAATCTTCTTTGATGATTCTCAATATGTAAAAATATCCAATACAGACTATCCAAACTAGGATTAACTCCATATTGTCGTTTAGTTTGTAAACTTGAAACGTTCGATTTATACTAATTCGAGGGAACAACAATCATCAGTACAGAAACAAAAAATTGTGAGTGTGCTTGAGACTATAGGACCGAAGTGAAGATTTCTATAGCAATCTCGTAACCAATACGAAGTAACACAAATATATTGTAAAGATATATGGTAACAAAAACAGTAACAAAAATGTGGAAAACAGTCATTAATAGATTATTTTCAAACCGAGCTCAAAATTGACTGCCATCAGGATTAGAATCAGAATCCACAAAAAGCCAAAGTATGTTTCAGTTTAATAGTTCGGTTAAAGTATGCATAAATCCATTTTTGCCATTTTTAAGGATACCTAATGTTCTTATTATAGTATATTATAGTAATTTACGTCAGAAAATTCGCTTTGAAATAAAACAAAATAAATACAAATACTTGATATCAATTAAATGCATGTTAAAGGTGATTCTGATTGTTTTAATTTTAAAATTTATTTTGATTTATTTTAGTTTCTATTGATTTGTTAAATTTAGTAGTCTGATAGGGACATAAAATTAATTAATAAGTAATAATAATGAAAGTAAAGTGAAGTTACTTTTATCTAATTTTTAAAGAATGGATTAATTTATTCGTAATATAGTTCTTAGTACGTAAAATGTAGGTACATTACCGCTCAAAAGTATTTAGCCACTCACAAAAAAGGATTTTTTATAAAAGTTTGAATAAATGAAACGACTTCGTAGTAATTGTAATTATTTATTAGCAATTATTTGAACTTATATACACCCTTATATACATACATTTATAAATATAAATACAAACAGCGACACTAATGAAATGGTTTTAATAGATATGTATTGTTTATGATATAAAGAAATATGAAGGTGGCAAAAAACTTTTAAGCGGTAGTGTACATATATTTATTATTATTATTATTAATGAAATCCTTACACTCTCAGATTACCAGTTTCATTGCACTCTCACGGATTCACGTGCTATCCTTGCTATAGTAGTTTTCACTTCAAAAATTTCATTTTTAATAGCTTAGTTAGCTAGTTACAACTTCTATTAGGTACAATTTCCAAACCTGGTCTCACTCACTGGCAGTTTACGAACTTTTCGTATTACATCGGCTACCGTATTATACAATCTATATTTATGGTGACAAATAACAGGAGTATCTGTGGTAGTGAAACGTTGGAGGAGACAATACTCTCTTTAACTCTGAAGAGTGATATTCTCTTTACTCTGTGTAACACAACACGATATCTCTCCTCTCGCATAACTTTAACTTGTAGAGCATCAAGTTAAACGCGTTATTAATTTATGTGATGTACAGTATCTACATTGTGTGTTTGCAAAGATTTCCTTACATAGACCGTTCACTCCTCAGCTCTCTACAGTTCTTCTACTGTAGTGGTGCCCTAGCTATAGCGGTTGATAGTTAGTAGTAGAAATGGTAATTCATTTTACAAAATTTACTGAACATTGAAATGATAAGGCGCAATAAAACATGAACGCAAAGATGAACTTCATAATGAATTTCTAATATTCAGATTTTAATGTTTGTAATACCTATATGATACAGAGTGTTCATGTATAAGGTCATTAAACTTTAATGATAGGAGTAATCAAAAACTGACCAAGAGCGGGTTGAGTTCGCATAACTAGGGTTTCGTATAGTGAGCAGTCAATAGCCCAAATTATACTTTTTTTTTATTTATTAACAATTTTCCGGTAATATTTGGCTCGCAATAAACACAATGTTATACAGGATGTAAAGTATATAAATCTCGCTACGAAAACTGTGGGTAGATCTGACCCATGTAATTAAAATTTGCCAATAAATTTGAGCCAAAGCTGTTTTTAACAGAAAGAATTTGTTACAAGGTATGGGTCAAAAAAGGGGCCCTTAAAATTTTTTTTAATCCGGCTGTGACCATCTCATCTTTGTAAGATAAATTTTCTGTTTTTGAAAAAACATCTGGGAAACACGTTTACGACCTAACATGTTTCCAAAATTTGATTGAATTTTAGTCAATAAAATTATTTTCTACCTTTGATATTAAGAAGGTATTTACGCATAATTTAGACAGGGCAAGAAAAAATTTGAAACATTGAGCGATATTCTAAAGGATGCTCATGCTCATACTCATGCTCATGCTCATGCTCATACTCATGCTCATGCTCATGCTCATACTCATGCTCATGCTCATGCTCATACTCATGCTCATGCTCATGCTCATGCTCATGCTCATGCTCATGCTCGTGCTCATGCTCATGCTCATGCTCATACTCATACTCATACTCTACTTGCTCATACTTACTTTGCTTCATTTGCTTACAATAATTTTCGTATACCTTTTCCAACAATTTTTGGGATGACTTTTCGAGAGGGTGTTATTAGTGACCATAAACTTTCAAGATGTTAAATTATTTTATTGCTTACAACAAATACCACCCTATGTTCACTCCAATTGTATTTAAATTTGTTACCTGTTTCACAAGCAACGGTTTCTTTTTGCATTCATACAGATAAGTAGGTAACATGCTGCGAACAATACTGCTGATTATTGCCGTACTTGAAAAGTCATCTCATTTAAATATTGAAAAACTATACTTACGTACATAAATTATATACCTACATTTTTTCAAGTCTGCGTTGAAATGTATTCACAATTATTGTCAATAGTTTTATGAAGGGTCATCTTTTGTTATATTTTTTACAACTTGGACTAGTGAAGGTACATATCGTATTTGTACAGATTAATTTCTTTTATTTAATAAAAACAGGTAAATTTTTAAGAAATTGTTCTAAATAGATATTTATGATAATTGTTATTTTCTTATTTTTAATATGAATTTATATAAATATAAAATCCTTATATGGAGTCTATGTCAGACTAAACTCTTTTAGTTAGTTAGACTAAAGTTATATAATATTATGATAATAATTATTCATTCAATCATTTGTTGAAAGATCTATCATTATGTGAGTGGAAATATTTGGATAACTAGTAACTTTTCCTATAAATTAAAATATATCAAAGAATGGACAGATTTTTATTTTATCTGTATTAATTATTTTGAGTTTAAGAAATATTACCCTAATTTTTCAAGTTTTATTTTTGTAAAATATTGCATTAATCTTGGTCTTGGTCTTGCAAAAAATGCAAGACCAAGACCAAGACCAAGACTGCATTTTGCAAGACCAAGACCAAGACTATAAGTATGGCTGCAAGACCAATACCAAGACTCAAGTGAGCAAGACCAAGACTATAGCAAGAAAAAAGCAAGACTCTTGCTAAATTATTTAAATAGTTTAAAAGTATAATTAATACCGTAAAGAGAGAAAATTCTGATTTTAGAAGGAAAAAATTCGCTAATAAAAAAATGCAAGAAAGTGCAAGATTTTTAGCAATACCAAAACCAAGACCAATACCAAGACTGCGTTTTGCAAGACCAAGACCAAGACTCAAACTGCTCTAGCAAGACCAAGACCAAGATTCTTAATGCAAGAACAAGACCAAGACCAAGACTGCCAAGTCTTGGTCTTGGTCTTGCATTTGCTCATCACTAGTCGAGTCTACTATTCCCACATGCTTTTTTTCGTACGGAAAGTATACCTTCCGCATGCAAACTCACAAAAAAAAAAAAAAAAAAAATTTAATCAAAACACGTAAAGCCGCCTCTTGATTTTCATCATATTTTCATTTAATAAATATTTGATAATTAGAATATTTCTATAGAAACCACCAACAAAGTAATTTAAGTAATGTTTAATTTAAAAAAAAATACACACTCAATAACGCTTATTGTACAACACATACTATTTCCACTGAAAAGAAAAAAAAAATGTTGAATTTTTCAACGATTTCACAAGAATACTATTTTAACCAGATAAAACATTGGAGTAATTTCTACTACAAGAAAATCCACACTACTAGCAGAAATTATTTAAACTTACGTTTTGAAATAGTGTCAACTATTCACAAATCTGAGAATTTTCACCTTGATCTTAATATTGCTTGCAATTGTTTATCATTTTGTTTTGGTCTTGTAATGTTAAAAAAATTGCTGTTTTTCATTCCTGAATTGTGTTGTATGTATTTAGTAAAAATATTAAAATTTATTAAGATATTTATTGATCCATGAGTATAAAATATGCAAATCAAGATTTAAATAATATTTTTTGGTGCATCTCACATTTTAGATTTTTATTTGGGTGTTGATTTTGTCCGAATAAGTCAGCAATGGCATTTTATGAATGGCATATATTATATTTGACGTAAAGGTTACATAAACATAATAAAGTACTTAATGCAAATTATTGTAACCAATTCGCTTAAAATTTACAACTCTTTCGCCATTCGAAATCTTTCTACATTATTGCGAACACTCACAAAATTCTTTCTTATCTTTCGCGTACATAATAGTTAAAATCGTATATCTCGGAAATCATAATTTACAGATATATTGTTTTCGGTTTACGAAAAAAAAAAGGTTATAAATTTTCCAATATTATAAATGACAAACGTCGCCGTCGTAGAAGAGCTGAAAAAACTCGAATGTATAGTGAATTCTACTTGTTTTAATTACACGTTATAATAACATAAGAAAACTCATTAGCGTTGAAGATTTTCTGCTCTCTGCTTGGGTAAATGGCTCCTCGTTATTACCATGATAATGCGACAAGAAATGTCCGGTATAGGATTATTTATTAATACAAATACATATCTGTGTATGGTAAAATGTTTTTTGAACTAATTATGTATACGTTTAATGCCGACACCAAAATGCAGTGAACCAGCTAAGCTTAGGTTGTGTTGAAATGAAAATTGGCTATGCCGAAATGTTTGTTTGTCTTTGCTTGTTGTAATTAGTGTGAAATAAATTTCTATGTGACATTGATGATAATTTTTGGGAACATTTTCGCACTTGATACGTTTTAATTTCACAGATAAGATTTGATAATTTATTATATTGGTTGGTTAAATAAACTTGAATAAACTTACGGTAATGTATAGGGTAAACTCTCCAGGAATAAATCAGCTTCTAAAATAAATTTTTCAAACATAAGATGCAGCCATAAATTTTTCAATTTTAACCCTTTGTACTCGATGGACGCCGCCACGGCGACACAATAAATATTAATTCCACTCGTTAGGCGCCGCAACGGCGCCATAAACAATAGGTACGTATTTTATTATTTACAACACGTTAGGGGATCTAAGGCCCGATTTACATTAACGCTCCGCTCTCAGTACGATATCACTCCGCTCCCGGTTCGATAAAATATTCTTACATAATAAATAATGAGTGTATTCACATCATCGCTCTGATATCGGTCCGATATCAGTCCTGGTTCGCTCTCGCTTCAATACCGCTCCAATACCAATACCACTCAGGTAATATTTTATCGGAGCGATATTAGACCCTATATCGATGATAGTGAACACGTTTTTGATTCCACTTCGCTCCGTTTCTCAGCCTTCTTCATTTATTTGAAAATTATTATATTAGGAAAACATGATACAACACAACGACGCGACGTCTTGCTACAATACATTGTGATACATACTACTAAAATTAACTAATAGATATATATTGTATTATGGATATTATGTTCTCCTAATACAATAGTGTTTGCAGCGTTTAAAAACTACTGTCAAGTAGCTGAGTACCCATACTAAAAATGGTTCGAGTGCAAAGGGTTAAATATTATCAAGTACTTGTGAAACATTACTACGTATGACAAACTTTTATCTGCATTTCAACACACGCAGTATTCATATGATCACTTATCGTTTAGCTAAACTGAAACTTTAAGCACTCGATTTCTTTGGTTAGTATGACCAAAATCCAAATGTAAATTAAAAAACCACAAAGTGATTGAAAAAATTATCCGGATCGGCCGGGAATTGAACCTAGGATCTCCCGGTAACTAGGCAGGTGTCTTAGCCATTTGACCAACGATCCTATGTTCGACAGCCACCCGAGCCAGAACCACCTATGTGTGTTGGTACTCTCTCTAATGCGAGAAACAGTTACAATTTTTCAATTTCAAATATTATCGAGTGCTTGTGAAACATTACTACGTATGACAAACTTTTGTCTGCATTTAAATACACGCAGTATTAAAAGTGCAACGTGTAGGTCTTAATTTCGGTAGGAACGCGGTGGAACGGTGTTCCGTTACCACGAACGGCGTTGCCATATCTTCGAACGGCGTTTCACTTACTGGGGATCTTTTGAATTGTTGTTTTTACTTAACTGTTTTTTTTTTTACTCGTCATTGTCATTTTTAGGGAGTCGACGGTTTTTTTCTGCTAGTCAGTACCTATGTGTAATTTCTGGGGTTAACGATATCTTCTTTTTTGCTCGTCAGTGTCATTTCTAGGGAAAACTTAAGAGGATTTTTAATTATATGAAGTGTCAGTTAATTGATGTTACACTATGGTCATAAAAAAAAATTAGTCCACTCTTGGATAGTTGACCCTAAAATGTTTTTCTTTTTAATTTAACTAAGAAAATTTATCAAATTCAATTTGTAAAATGTAAATTTTTTGACATAAAATTTTTTAAGGAGACATCCAACAGATGTAGCTACTTAATTCAAAAAATGGGTGATTTAGATTTTGTTATTAAACAATAAAAAATAATTTATTGCTTTAATAAAAACAATCTGAAATTGCACGGTTATTTTGCTTGTTGCGACATAAACATCATACAATAAGTGTGATACGACCGCCACACTAATTCTCTCGAAAAAAGGAATGAAAATGATCTACATAATTTATTTTCGGGGGTAAATTATTGTCAAATGTTACACTAGGTGTATTGCTGATGGTCAGTTTGGTCAAGTTTGTAATCTGCCGAACGTTTTATTTTTTTTTCCGCGCTGGACGCAATATATTTTCATGGAGTAATTATGGAGAATGTACCATTAAAATCTGTAACCCTTCAAAAAAAGCTATTACAAATAATAATAACTGACAATGTGTATTCAAATTGAATTTACATTGTTTTCATTGTTTAAATTATCTTAGCTTTCGTTTTGGTCAATGTTTAAATGTTTTCTGTAATAAAATATACTTTTACTTTTGGTATTGGATCTCTTTTAAAGTAGTTCTATTGGGTAAGTATTTGGACGACTCGAGTGTTGTCGCCGGTGTTTAGTATTTTATATACAAATTTTTATCATAGATAAAATTTCAAGCTTTTTCGATCAACAGTGTTACAATTTACGGAGATAAAGTATATGTAGATTAATTGGTTTAGAAAATTAAATTGATGTAGAAAATGAATCCAATAATTTTAAAGTTATAAGATTTTAGAATTAAGATTTACAATTTTATTAAAATATTTTTACGGAAATTTTACTATAGATTAAAGCAATAAAAAAATATCGCGTTATTTAGGGGTTAATTGGGCTCTTTCTTTAATTTTTTCGTTGGAGAAAGACAATATAACTTTTACAATAATTCTCTATAAACATAATTGTATATTATAATAACGCATGCGACATATGGTTTCGTGTGGCATATTTCGTGATAATTTTTCGAACATAAATTAGATGTCCTGTATTAATGAAGCTATGAATGCAACATGGTGCATAGATATATGTGCGTTTAGCGTTTGTTATGTACACTACATAATATCTCATATATCTGTATATAACATTTCTGTATTTCACATTCACATAATATACATACAACCGTACAACAATTAAACGCAACATACATGTATATTTATGTGTAGTGGTATGTAACATATCAGGAGGGCGGGCGGTATTATCTATTGTTCTAATTATAACGTATAGATATAAAATATTTCTATCAATAATTTTTGGGGACGATGTGATTATTACTGTAAATATGTACTAATTATTAATTTTATATTTAGACCAAAACATTATGTAAAATAATATTAAATTTATTATGGTTTTAATTAGAAAATTTTTGAATTAACAATCACTAATTATAACTAATATTATTGTTGATAACATTTTAAAATATTTGTTGAAATTGATTAAAATTTTCTTTTGAAATATGTATATGATTAATAATCAAATGTAGGGTAATTTTGGGAGAGACTCGCCACAGGGATAGATTTATCACTTTTTGTAAGGGAAGCACCAAGCAGTTGGTATTAATGTTTCACTAAAGGGTATAACCGGATAAGTATAGGTGAATCGGCCCCGGAAGCGAATTATTTTAATAACTATATTAGCGGTATGGTAAGGCTGTAAGTAATTGATATCTATAATTTTGGCGGCCAAAACTGAGTAGTTATAGAGATAACTAAAAAAATTTAAAACTTACAAAAATTGTAGAAATATAATAGAAAATTGTCAAAAAATGTGGTGTAGTAGGCTTTTTTAACATGTAGAATATAATGCTCATTGGGCTTTAATATTCTACATGCCAAAAAAAAAACACTTGGATGGCCCGGGTGCTTTTGACTATTGGGGACATTTGAAATAAAAAATTCTTAATTAGTCTTAATCTATAGATATGTCATTCTAGTCGGAACTAGAATTATGAAATTTTATCGAAAAATAACAAAATGGCGGGCTTCGAAAAAATGTCTTTTTTTCTTTGTTATGACACTTTTGTAAATGTTTTGTAAAAAGTTAATTACAAAATAATAAACATTATTGTTATTTAAATTAAAAATCACAAAGTGGTTGAAAAAATTATCTGGATCGGCCGGGAATCGAACCCAGGATCTCCTGATAACTAGCCAGGTGTGCTATCCATTAAACCAGTGGTTCCCAAACTCTTTTGGCTCGCGGACCCCTTTTCATAGTCAAAACTTGCTTAAGGACCCTGGGTGAAAAACTATATAAATACATAATAAAAAGAAACATAAATTTAACTTTGATGTTTTGAATGGTAAATGGTGGCATAAAAATAAAATATAAATGAAACATTTTGTTGAAAAAGTATTTATTAAAATTATAACTTTTTTTCAAAATACAAAAAGAAAAAAAAATGACTTGGATAAACCTGATGGGATGTTATGAGTGTATTTATGTCCGGCTCAATGTTTGTGAGTAGCAACAGCAAATCCCCACGAGTACTAATTTCTGGTCGGTTTTTTTTTGTGATGAGGCTTATAACGGCACTGAATCCACGTTTTACCAAATAGGAAGACGGAAAAGCAATCAACAGCTTCTGTACAATAACCCATAATGATACATTACAAGATACAAAGATACGAGATGAAAATACGTATTTTGTATCTTGTATTTGTATTTCAAATACTTGTATCTTAAACAAGCCTTATCTCTGATCATTAATAATATGTATATTCTTCAGAAACACATCTGTGTTAGAAAAATTTACAATCCCTTCTACAAGGACGTAAAAATCGCCAATAATTTGTTCATTGTTATTTAGCTTCCATATTAATAAAAATTTGTCATAATGTTTTTATTTTATATTAAACCTTGCACGGACCCCCTGACGTTGCTCAGGGACCCCCAAATCAATTTTAATTTTCCACGGCCCCCCAGAACGACCCTGGAGACCCCTGGGGATCCGTAGGGACCACTTTGGGAACCACTGCATTAAACCATCGATCCTTTGCTCGACAGGCGCCCGATAGAGACAACATTCAATCACTTATGTGTATGTACTCTCTATAATGCGAGAAGCAGTTACAATTTTTCAATTTCAATTATTATCGAGTTCTTGTGAAACACTACTACACTTTGTGATTTTTAATTTACATATGTGGTTTTTGGGCGTGTTTAGCTGAACGATAAGTGAACATATGATACTACGTGTGTTTAAATGCAGACAAAAGTCTGTCATACGTAGTAGTGTTTCACAAGCACTCGATAATAATTGAAATTGAAAAAAAAAAAGATTATTGTTATTATTATTACATGGTTTTTAGAGAATTTTCCTAATGAAATTTCAGTTATTACAGTGGGTACCATAGTATAGGCTACTGTGCGGGGCTGTAATAAAAATTTGTTTTATGGTCTCTGGTAGCCAAAAATAATTTTTACTAATATATTTATATATTTGCAACACATAAATATACTAGTGATATCTCGAAAGAAACATCCAGTTTTTACAAAATTTTTGTAAAACTTTAAAGAATTCAAACACTTAGATGAATTCTTCTGCCTAGGCTTGATGTCATAAACCGAATATTTACAGAATTTTTCGTTAAAAAATTAGTTTTTACAAAAATTTAAAAGTTTTCCAGCTATCGAGTACCTTTCGATAGTTTTTCTTTTAGATGGACAAGTTATACTATTAAATACTAACAAAGCAAAATTTTTTAATTGAATTGATATTTATCAAAAATATTTCTATTTTTGAACATTACTAATACCGAAACCCCCAACCGAGATTTTGTCCCAACCAGCTATTTTCTTTAACTAATTAAAAAAAAAATTATGATAATAATAATTTAAATTAATTTTTAGAAGAACAAAAGAAGGAATTTTCTTTGCGTAACATGTTTTTTAAAATTTAAATACCTTTTATTATTTCATATTTTTTTCTAATTGTGGTAGTATATTTGTTGTAGATTTGTTTAACCTTTTTATAAATGAATAAATGAATGAAAAGATTTAATTGTATTGATTTTGAGGAAAAAATACTTTTTGTTTTTGTTTTTAATGTTCCGTACCAAAGTTGACAAAACGAAATGCAGTTATTACGGTATCTGTCCGTTTGTCACAGATCATTTTCTTTGAAACCATTCGAAGCGAAAATTTGAAATTTAGCACAGAGTTAAAGTGGGGTGGCTTAATTATTAATGTAAAGTTGAATTTCGATTGTGAGGATTAATTTCAGGAGGTAACCAGGAAAAAAAAATTTTCTCCAAGATCATCGAGTAAGGTATCAAAAGAAAACTTCTTAAGGCATGAACTCAATAATGCATGTATAACTATATATTTTTGTTCATTTTAATTTTTTTATTTTCAGAACTACTTAAAAACTGCTCTCCACGATCCTTACACCAGAAACAGAAGAATCCGAAAAAATTAGTGAACATTAAGAATGAGCTGTAGATCGGACAAAAATTATCAGTACCTACTGAATTTTCTTACGCAACTTCCTTGGTTGCCAAATTAAACAAAATGTAGTTTTGAGCAACATTTACAAGCCATTTCAGGTAATCACATGCCGCTTAGGAGAGCCTATATGAATCGATTATTGCAAAAAGAGCACATGTTACATTTTCGAATATCTAAGATTCGAAACTTTGATGGATTGTAAGTAGATCTTATTAAAACTAATCATGAGCCATATTTCGTTCGTACCCATAAGCGGTTTAAGGGGGTGAAACTCACGCCTGAAAATTTGAGTATTTTTCAATTTACTTAAATATCTTGGAAACGGTAAGAGCTTTGTTAGGGAAACTATACATATTTGTAAATGGCATTTCAAGATCTTTATTATGATACCAAAATTAAAGTTATTAAATCATTGGGGTTTCATCCCCCACCCCCAACCCCTAATTTTATCAGGTATTTTTTAGAAAAAGAGGAGGCTGTTATGTGTAAATAAAAGAATTTTTAATTAGTATATTTTACATCACACCAGTTTATTTCTTTTTGCATAAATACTCTTTGTTAATATTAACTTGGGAAAAATTTTAACTTCTTGATTTAATAATGAGCAAAAATATGGTCAAAGAATCTTGTATTTTAGTAATGAATTGTTACAAACTTACGATATACTTTAAAACACATAAGTTAGAAAGAAAAAATACACTGCATCTCCCCCCCCCCGTCCCCATGCTTGACTGATATCTATACAAATCTAATTTACTTATTTATTTATTTATTTTTATTTATCTATACAATTGTCAATATTTTAAGGTTTGTAATCTACACAATAATAATATTGTTCATAACCCTAGAATCATACGTTGGTCTACGAGAAACGTTAATCATACATCGACGTCGTTTTGACGGATGGACTTTTTACGGAGAGTTTTAGAGTTTATTTGCAAAAAACATTTTTTTTACATAACAATACTACAAAAGCGAACAAAATATTTAAAAAAATTGGATATGGAAAAATTTCTTAATGTAAATATTTATTAATTTTTTTAATCTTTTTATCAAAGCATATTTTCATTATAAAAATTAAAAAATAGATAAATACAGCTTTGTTCCAACAAACGAAAATATCGTACATTGTACGGTTATAGCATGCGCATAATGAAGTTAGCGTTCCAACAAGTTATAGTGCATATTTATGTACCAATTTTAACTTCCGGTTTATGTTCCAACATAAATGCTGATTAGTACATGAACTGATTCATGTATGGTCAAATTAGTCGGCAGTCAAGAGCATGTATCGAAATGTGAACTACTTGTAACACCTGCGCAATATATAATTTTACTGAATTTTTTGAAAACTGATTGATTTACCGTTTTTTTTTTCTTTTTTTTTTTAATAAAATAAGATAAGACTGTTAATTATAAAATAAAGACTGTTGTTTTGAAATATTTTTAACTGCTTTGTTTTGAAATCAGTATGAACGAGTTAGCTAATGATGATTTTTTCGTTTCTGAATCTAGTGAAGATGAAGATTTAAAATTTTTAATGAACACATCAGTAAAAAAAAAATGTAAATTATTTAGGTAATAATTTATTCAATATCTTTATTCATTATGAAACTATTTAAAGACACATATTATTTTTTATTTATAAATAGTACCCCAATATGACGAATACATTTGAAGTCATTTCTTTCATATAAACTGGACTGATTTTCTTCTTGAGCTTCAATAGATATATTCTCTTCATTTTGTAATATAAGAAATTCATTTAATTCTAAAAAATAATCGTTTACAAATAAATATTCAGTACCCATATGAATACAACGGGATTAACAATGATTTAAAAATATTTTTTATGTTATTACCTGCTGTAATTAAATTTTTGGTTTATAAATCAATTTTTTTTGTTTAATTTCGTTAATTTATGGTATTTTTCTTTTTTGGTATAATTTTTTTTTATATTTATACGTGTTTTATATAATTACGAGTTTTTACTTTTATTAACTTTACGCGCCTTCTTTTTGAGTTTGTCATACAAAAAACCGTTTCAGTAATCAGTTCACGTACTAGTACATTTTAAAACATGCGCACAAATGTCATTCATGAACTAATCCAAGCATGGTACATACCAGTAGATGTACCGTACAAAAATTGTTTGTTGGAACAAAGCTTACATCAATTGTAATAATTAATTTATGAACTATTATGAGTCAGTGAACATGTGTGACTTTACAGAATGTGAAATTTCTCAGTCATAAATATTCCTATAGATATGTAGTTATTTCCCCATTAGGCACATATCAAAATTTCACATTCTTTACTTGTTAGAAAATCTTTACAAACATGGTTTTATTTGAGAATAAATTTTTTAAATAAAATCAAGCAAATTTAAGTCAAGAAATTATAAAAATTTTTTTAAATATGTCGACCGGTTTCGACGTATCAAGAACCTTTTTCAACACAAATAAATGAATAAAATTAAAATAAAATAAAACTTTTCAGTTTATATCCAACAAGTCAAATAAGATCTGAACTGAAAAGTTTTATTTTATTTTAATTTTATTTATTTATTTGTCTTGAAAATAGTGTTTGATACATCGACACCGGTCGACATATTTAAAAAATTTTTAAATTTTTTTTATTTCTTATTTGCATAATTTCATTTAAAAAAATTATCGTCAATTAAAGGCATTTTTGTGAAGATTTTCTAAATGTTTAATTTTTGGCGAAAACTAGAGGTAAGAATATTAGTTGTGTTCCAGCATCGCATGTTTGACAGTCCGCAAACTGTTTGCACATGCGAAACTGTTCCAGCAAAACAAAATGTACATCTTGTACAAAATGTACAACGTTCCAGCATCTTTTTGACATGTTTTCAACTTGTTCCTAACTGTTAGAATTGTCAGCGGACTTTTGAATGGACAAATTGTCCAATTGTTTATTTAATGAATTGTAATTAGTGTTACCAAGGCACTGAAGTGAAAGTCTATAGAATGTCAGAAACGAATTTAAACCGTTCCAGCACACTGTACATCCTTTACATTACAAAAAAGTTCGTTACTTGTTTGTATTTTAGCATGGTTACAAACAAATTCGTAACTTGTTTTGTACTTGTCCAAAAATAGATGCTGGAACACAACTGTAATCTATAAGTAATTGTATTTTTACAATTTTATTTTGTTTGTATCACATTCCCTACACGGTAAAAAACATTTGTGTTTGTGTACAAAAAAACCAATAGTTAAAATCTTTGTGTTAAATAAGTAACAAAACCCTGTGTTAATATAACATTTCGTGTTTGTGTTAAATTAAAATATTAACAAAAATTTTGATTTAACAGAATAAAAATGTTAATCTGTTTTAAACAGCAAATAATAACATCACATTTGTGTCAAATCAAAAATAACATCTTATTTGTGTAGTTTCAACACAAAAAAAACTGGTTTTGCGCGCTTGTTTCGTATGGTTGAGTAGTTATGACAATACCGAGGTGGTGAACACATACATTATAAATATTCTAATTCGAAGCATCAAATAAACAAGTTATTTTTGTTACCTATTAAATAATAAATGCGTTCATTGTGTTGTTCCTAACATTTCATCAAATTGGAGTCAGATATCGCATTGCCAGTGTAGCAGTCAGCTAATTTCCATCAGTCACAACAATGAAACCGACAAAAATCATACAGATATTAAATATTCATTATTAGGTAAGTTAATTAAAAATATTATAGATTGAATTTTTATAGACTAAATTTTTTTCTTTGTTTGCAGAATTTATTTCAATTAATTAAAAGATTATCGAATATTCGACGTTTAAGTGGTACGTTCCATTTTGTCTTCCACGTTAAGTTTGACAGCGATCTTCACAATTTTTTGTTCCTAACATTTCATCAAATTGGAATCAGATATCGCATTGCCAGTGTAGCAGTCAGCTAATTTCCATCAGTCACAACAGTGAAACCGACAAAAATCATACAGATATTAAATATTCATTATTAGGTAAGTTAATTAAAAATATTATAGATTGAATTTTTATAGACTAAATTTTTTTCTTTGTTTGCAGAATTTATTTCAATTAATTAAAAGATTATCGAATATTCGACGTTTAAGTGGTACGTTCCATTTTGTCTTCCATGTTAAGTTTGACAACGATCTTCACAATTTTTGGGTATTGCTTCAACATTATTTTTATCAAATACCAAGTGAAATTCATCAATATCATCGTCGAAATCTTTACAAAAATTGTAGAAATATTAAATAAAAAAGTTTAAGTACTGAAAAATTATTTTTTACTATTTCCTTTCATTTACATAATAAATAAATAACAAAATACCTATACCAACACATTTATTGCGTAAACTTCTACATTCTAAATCAGTTAGTTTTACATATCATTGTGTTAAAAAGATACACTAAATAATGGTTAATGAAAATTTTTTTTTTAAATTTTAATAATTTAATAATTTATTTTTTAATAATTTAATTTATTAAACCCTAGAATCATACATACTCGTCAAAACGACGAACGAACTTCTCTACCTGCTCGAATACTGTGACTTATCGGTACCTGCTCGCTGTGAAACTTCTGTTATCTAATTTATTTGTTATTATAACACATAAGACATATAAATTTTGTTTATAGCTATTGTCGTTTTTTTTATACTGAAATTGTGTGCGTCAAAAGGACGACGATGTATGATTAACCTATATTTTTTTTAAAGATTTTGTACTCCACATATAAAAGTTTTCCTAATTTTTCTAAAATTTATTAAATATATGGATGTTATAATTAATTAATTCAATGATTATGATAATGCGAAAGATGATTACAGCTGTTTGACTTATAGAGACGACATAATACTGAAGTTTGAATATATTGAATCGAAAACTAAAGAATGCGTTTCAAGTGACTTAATAAAAGGTTAACAATTTATTTTATGGAAAATATTTTAATTTTTATTATTTTTTGAGATCTTATTCTAAAAATTACTAACAAATTTTAGAAAATTTACAAATGTGCCTAATGGGGAAATAACTACATATCTATAGGAATATTTATGACTGAGAAATTTCACATTCTGTAAAGTCACACATGTCCACTGATTCATAATAGTTCATAAATTAATTATTACAATTGATGTATTTATATATTTTTTAATTTTTATAATGAAAATATGCTTTGATAAAAAGATTAAAAAAATTAATAAATATTTATATTAAGAAATTTTTCCAAATCCAATTTTTTTAAATATTTTGTTCGCTTTTGTAGTATTGTTATGTAAAAAAAATGTTTTTTGCAAATAAACTCTAAAACTCCCCGTAAAAAGTCCATTCGTCGAAACGACGCCGAAGTATGATTAACTTGACTCGTAGACCAACGTATGATTCTAGGGTTAAATAATGGTTATATTAACATATTTACTGGTAAAATTATAACTAAGTAATTGTGTAAAATTAACACAAAATATATGTCCTCTTGTGTGTTAAATCATTGACACAAATCTTGTGTATAGATTTGACACATATGCTTTGTGTTAAAATAACACAAAAAATTGAGTGGACCGTTCTGGACATGTGAAATGTGTTAATTTTAACACAAATTTTTTGACTGTGTTTTCCTATATTTCCAAATATTATATTTATACGTAATTAAATCAGTACTGCAACGATGAATCAATAGCGCTTAATAAAAATCAATTATCTCAGATATTTAATAATGTCTAAGATAATTAAGATCGGCTGATATTTTATTCACATCAAGTTTTCTCAAAACTATAATTTCTAAGATACGTAAGATTGGTGTGACACGGCAGAGCGGAAGTATAAATATAAATAATAAATTTAAAATAACTAAAAAAACTGACAATTTTTAAATAATTTTCTGCTCCAACATATTATCTGTTAATAACATAAAAGCCGCCATTATGGAACGGTATCTAATACTGGAACAGTTTGGATATTTATATATTTATTTCTTTAATTAAGTAAGGAAACATTAAATGCGAAGTGAATTTAAATTGAGAAACAATAATTCTATTAATAATAATTTTTGTTATCAGACGTTTCTTTCAGAAATAACTTCATTAATATGTAAATGTCAAAACTGTTCCAGTATTAGATACCGTTCCATAATGGGAGCTTTTACGTTACATGTGTTATAATAAACATTATCGCTAGTAATTACTGCAGAAAAAGCAGACACGTGTTGATATATTCAGTAATTATCTTTCTTATAAATCTTAAAAATGCAAATATTTCATCTACCCTTATATGCTATTACATACATCAAAATCCATAAATAACAGCTGATAGTACGGAACACTGTTTGTACAATTACAACTTGCACCTCATGACTTGTTTTACTTTTGTAAAACGGTCATATATATATTGGAGTTGATGTTCAACTAGAAATCAAATTTGTGGTGAAGTATTCCATATCTTTATATGGTGACAGTTTTTGGTATTTTGCAATAGTAAATTAGTATATAAGTGAATAGTTTTAATTGTTAAATATTAGTTGTAAATATTGTTAGCAATATACACACTAGCCAAATAGTTAGATTACTTGTATAATTAAAGGTAAGTTAATAATTTAAACACAATTTTTAAAAATCATCAACCTAAGATTTGTGTTTTTAGGAAATTATTACCGAAATGAGAGTTACACGTAGCAGTTCTGATGTTTCTTTATTAATTCGCAATATAAAAAGTGGTGAACAATTACCGACCAAAGAGGATGTGATTCTACTTATTGGAATTGACAATGGTAACGATAAAACGGCACTTACTAATACGCTTGCCGCTAAATATATTAAAGTAAATCTATTGAAAAAAGATTCATTAATTGTTCCACGACTGGTGGCTGACGATGCCACCGGCAATTATTTCTACGATATGCCATTTGTTGGCGCGGATAACATAATAGCCAATGATGCAGCAAAAGTTTTCTATTATTATAAAATTTCTAAATATTTAAAAAATTTCAAATTAATTTTTACACTTAACTATCAAATAATTAAGGATCAGAGTGTGGACGAATTCAAAGATCGACTAATTAAGGCACTTATGTTCCTCGACATCGACATCCGTAGACTTGAACATAGCATTGCTTTGATAATAACCGGGGTGGATCCATCCATCAGTGACGACCAAGTGCAAAAAGAGTTTACCCTATTTTTGACAAAAGTTAAACCTCTTGTGGATACAAATCCATTTGACAATTTTAACAAATTGGCAAAATTTATTCGATTTGTCGGTGAGAAAAATGAAAAAGGACAGTTAGAAAATGTTGCTATATTCAAGAAAATCAATAAACCTCAAGATCTGGCATTAATAAGAAAAACAATGTTTGAAAACACGGTGCTAATATCCAAAGGTGACAAAGATTTTGAATTTATGAATTATAAGGCTTTATTTAAGACAGAATACGTTGAGTTGTTCAAAGAATTCTCTAAAGTATACAGTGATGAAATTGAAAGTATCTGTAAAACGATAGCTAGGAATTTTATATCACAATATCGAAAAAAAATTAACAATTCTCATGACTATTATCAATTACTCCAAGAACTAACTCAGCTCTCAGAGATTCTTTTGAAAAATCTGACTGAAATGGATGCCGTATTTGAGTATTCTGATTTTCCAAAATATTTTTTTAAAATAATTTCATATATACATCCAGATATGAGTTACAAACCCGTTGCAAGACTTTTGGAACTCACTCTACCATTAGAAATTTACTCTGATTGGTACAGACGTCAAGTTTTAGGAATTGATGCCACTAAATGGATCGACAAATTGACTGACTTTGAAAAAATGATTAACGATAACGTACACTGGTATAAATTTTTATACGAATTTGAAGATGTATTACAGAAATATGATGTTCAGCAAAACCTCCCAGAATATGTGAGTAAAAACTGTCGAGCTCCTCTAGACCATACATTTGGATTTCTGTGTAATAAAGTTAAGGAACAATTTGGCATGGACTTTTCTTACACAAGGCATGTTGAGTCGACCCCACAAAGAATGCGACAACTGTATGACATGTTAGTAGACACAGCTCGTTATATTGAGCCATCTACTGTTTATAATAATGGTGTTTTAACAGCTCGAGGTAAACTTGTACGTTTGAGCAAAATACCACTTCAAAACTATACTGATGCGAAAGTTCTCGCCATATATGCATCGAAAAAAATATATATTGATATAGATATAAAACGTCCTGGATTATCGGTGATCATCATAGCACCAAAGTGGGAAGTGGTTGGTAATTCAAGAGAAATCAATTTAGATGGTAGATCAGCTTCCCATTGGACCGAGAAAGCTGAAAGTGGCACAACACCAGGTGACAATGGAAAGGATGGTGAACCAGGAAAGCAAGGAGAAGCCGGCGGTAACTTTTATGGATTTGCAGCAGAAGTTACTAGTGGCGAAAACCTAAAAATTTCCGTCAAAGGGGGAAATGGCGGTAACGGCCAGGATGGCGGTGACGGAAGCAAAGGTCGCGATGGTGGTAAAATGTCTGTTCCTAACCATCCTAGTTCCTGTTATACAAAAACTTTAGCGACGAAAGAAGGAGAGGAATATACGAAAAAGAGCTGCGATAAGTGTCCCGATCAAAATAAATGTTATGTTGGAGAAGGATCAAATCCAACTCGAGGAGGCAATGGAGGAAATGGTGGTCCAGGTGGAGCTGGCGCTCCAGCAGGTACAGCTCAAATGCATGTGGTAAATGAGTCTCAGTCAAAAATAACATTCATTCGAGCTAATGGCTTAAATGGAAAGCCTGGCAAAGGTGGTAAAGGTGGAGAAGGCGGAAAGGGGAAAGAAATAAAGTGTCTAAAATGCGAATCTCAAACAATCGCTGCAATGTACACTGGAGTTACCTTAGTTACACTTGATGAAGTAGAAAGTGTAACAGGAAGCTCTGCAGAATCAGGTGAACCAGGAAAAACAATCGATGAACCATACCAAGAAGATACTAGTGTTGCAAACATAGAGAAAATAAATATTGCCGATCATATTGAAAAATTTAAGGAATACATTCGAGAGGGGATGGAAGATAATTATGTACAGAGAGGACAGCTACTCCATTTTCAAAACAAATTAGATAGCGATCCTTTAATCCAAAAATATTACAGTGCTAAAGAATATATTCAAGCTGTTCAAAATTTAGAAAAGCAATTCGATTTCCTTAAGAAAGACAAGGATCTGGTAGTTTACCTATATTCGTTATCGATACAATCTATATTAAGATACGCTGAAATTGTACATAAAAAGTACGACAAAATAAAGCCAGCTTTAGGTAATCAATGTGGATATCCAGCTACTGCCCTTTGTGATGAAATAAAAGCCTTAACACATCTTTACAGCATGTTAACTACCAAAATTCATTGTATAAGGAATGATATTTATTCCAATTTAGTTGTCGATATAAAGACTTATCTTGATGTTGTAATGCAAGAAGTTAAAGAATTAGCGGATTCATTAAAACAAAACATTATTAACCAATCAACTCAAAACTACACTATGGCAATTGACACTCAAATCGGTGAAGCAAAAACTATCATTGAAGACAGTTTAATGCCCGATATTGATTGTATCTATAAAAGTATCACTACACAGATGGATCGTCTCATAAAAGAAGTTTTCAGCATGGAACAAAATACACAAAAGAAGAAAAAGGATTTAGCGAAGAAAAAGAAACAACTTGAACAGCAAATGAAACTAAATATTGTCTTTGGATGCTTAAAAGGCATCAGCACAATCCTTGGCTTTTTAGGACCAGTCGGAGCTTTAGCTGGAACTGTTATCGGGGCTGGTACACAAGTAGCAGAGAATTTCCTCATAAAATCTGAAGATGGAGATTTCGCTTCTCTAACGGAAGGTTTACCGGATCATATTAGTAAAACACTTAATGCTATGGATAAATTATATGATGAAAAAGTGAAAGGGAAAGCCGAAATGTGGAATGCAGAATTAACCAAAATTATCGATACGGTCAAACCAGTCGTAGGTAAAAATGAAACATGGGTCGATAAATTGGAGAGGCAAAAAAAGGAACTCAACGATGCTGTAAACAAGGGTGATATGGACAAAATTTCAAAATGTGAAAAAGAAATTAAAGAAACGTTAAAAGAAGACAATATTGATAAACTTAGTGGTAAGGTATCAAGCAGCACAAAAGCAAAACTGAAATCAGCAATTGATTATTTCGGAAAAGCGCAGAAAGTATACGAACATGCAACAGGCATTTATAAACAATATAAAAATGATACAAACAAAATAGAAGAAATCGAGAAAGCAATCAAGAAGTGCGAAACGGACATTGGTAAACTCAAAGATTACAAAGACCAAATCAATAATTCATTAATGCCAATGATGGGCAAGATGAGAAAAGATCTAAAACGTACTATGAGGGACCTTTCTAGCAAACCGAAACCGAAATTGACATTTGAACAATATAAAGTACAGCAAAAATTAAAGGATATCAGACTTCTGATTGCCGAATTCGTCATTTCGGGCCCAGCGGATATTCAGACAAAATTAAAATTATGCGTGGATAAAATGATTGAAGTAATGGACACCACCATCAACATATACAATCAAATCGAAAGCTACAAAGAACGAAAACAAACGGCCGACTTAATTGCTCTAGTTAATACTCACGATGTCACGTATGCGGATATTGAAGATAGAACTTTGAAAGCCGGTATAGAGTACTTGGATCTACAAATACAAACAAATGTCGTAAATCAACTGAAATTGGAGACCATGAATCAATTCAAAATGAAAATTTTCCCACATGTGAAAATGTACATTCCACCAGATCAAGCGACGGGAGTGCTCGATCCAGTCAAAATCGATTTGCACGACATGAAGAAGAAAATTATGGAGTACGAATCTAAAATTGTTGAACAGGACGTACACACTCATTGTAGTACATATGAACCTGGCACGTCAACAAAACCGTTCTTTCTTTGGCGTAACAGTGAGCACAAAGAACAAATTCGAAAACTGTTATCATCACAACCAACTGTTTTCCTTGCTGATGTAAAACAAACGCCTTACGATGAAAATTGCATAAAATTCCGAAACGTTAATTTAGTCCTGATACCCCATAATAAAAAAATGAGAAAAAAGTTGAACAAACTACTTGACCACTTCCAAATTAGGATGCATCACGGAGGCGCGAATCGTTACAAGTGTAATGATAAATATTACCTCATCCACAGCGAAAGTCAAACCATCATTTATAATCATGAAAAGCGGAATGGTGAATACATAAGAACTAATCAGGTGTACGAGAAAATGATGAAAGGTGATTTGATGTTGAGTCCGTACACTCTCTGGACATTTGAACTTCGTAACGTGACCTCACAAAAGGATTACACCGATCTATTGAAGTATAAAGACGCAGTCGACGTGGCCCTAGTTGGTGAGGGTTGCTTTATCGACCACGAATCTGACATTTGTAACGACTTGAATCAATACATTGAAGATATTAAACTTATTAGCGACGATGAAAAACGATTCATTACACAAGTAACTAAAAATTATAAAGCGAATGATCTTACTCCATTGAATCGAAAGAGGAGATCGACAGACAATATAAGTTCGATGGGTGATTTGGTCAGCTGGACTGCCGACAAACTTAAATGGCTACTCTCCAACACAGTTGGAACAATCCAATCCTCATACAATTGGATCGCAGATGTTCCAGCTAGTATTGACCATAAATTACTTACTACAAATTCGCAACATTCCGAATCACACAATGATTTGACCCAAGCTTTCCAATATGATGTGAATGGCTCTTTATTACTAACGAACTATTTGATCAGAAAACTAACAGGGGAGAAATTTGTTCACACTAGTGAAAATGAAACTGCCACCTTCCAAGAGAATCAAATAAAAGCGATGAAAATTACCAATATTTTGGAAAATATTATTGAGAAGATTCTGAGTGAAACAAACAAGGAACACGTCAATGAATTTGATCCAGTCAAACTGCAAAAAGAAATTTTGCTTTTGCTCAACACTGGAAAACAAGAAGAGATTGGTGTTTTAATTCAGACGATGGCCAACGAAATTTTTACTGGAGAAGATTTAGAGAAATTTAAAAATGTTGTACATGAAAATACTATTTAAATGCCAATTAATGACAAAATTTAAATATTAAATAATAAAGCATAAATTTTATTTTATGGTTGTAGGGATTATATGGGTTAATAAATATTTCATTGAGCATTATGCACTTTTTTTCTGAAATTATCCTGAAATTCCTCAGTTTTTTCTTTTTAGTACTAATATCACAGAACATAGATTAAGACTTTGTGCATTTTAACCAGCGAAGTAGCCGAGCGTGCTTAGACACTAGCAGTTGTGGACTGGTAGGGCGAGGGTTCAAATTTGCGGCCAGCTATGCTTGTAAAGGTTTTCTGTAGTTTCCTTTCACAATACCTACCAAATCCTAACCTTCACACCAGTTTCCTTCTCCTCCACTCACATCATAATTAAATAAAAATTGTAATATATGATTGAATCAATAAAGTTAGAAAAATAGTGATGTGAGTGGCGTGTGTTATAGACTGTTATCTGAACAACGGACATTAAATTTCATTATTGTAACGTGTAAGTAGCAAACTTAAAAGGCGACCTACCTTGTGAAAAAAAATGTCAATAGTCAACACTTCTTGGTTTCAATAATGAGATTCTTTTCATCGTCGGATTTAATTTGAGTCTAGCTATTCCAGGTAACCACTTTTGTCACGATTCATACAAAGAGGTTAGGAGGAACTAACTTTTCACATAATTTACGTCAAAAATGTATCGACGTCGTTGTGTTTAAAAAGTGTATGAAATTTGAGTAGTGGCTTGAAAATATGTAGTAAACTTTTGATTGTTATTTAAAGGTTAGATGCATAATATAATTCAAGTGATACAAGTGTTTGTGAAAAACTTTGTGAGTGGAAATATTTTACAACGTAAATAGTTGATTAATTTGAAGTACGTACTTCCTTCAGTCAACCAATTCAAATATATCAATAACGAGTAAACTTTCTTTTATGATAGGCAACAATTTAAAATTACTGTGGTTTTCTCTCGAGTACTGTCCCTCTTTCTCTAAATCGGGCTCTCCAATTTCTCGTTCGCCCATAGTCAGTAACGTATTCAATTAAGAGCGAGAACAGCAATTGCCCGGGGTGGTCAGTCTTCAAGGGCGGTCACCTTTTGGTTAATCCTGTTGTGTGGATTATACGTTTTTAATAGGCCTTGAAACAAATTAGCGGTGACGTCATCCAATTACGTAATATTTTTTTCAAATCAAGATTAACGGAATTGATCTGAATTAGGGTGACTTGTGTGGCAAGGGTAATTCGAGTATAAACTTTTAATTTTTGTCCTTAAGGTCCTATTCTACAGAATTATTTTTTCTAGTCTGCTTCTACACAGCTTCGGAAACCTATAATTAACTTATATAATTTCATCATTCTATTATCATTTTGCAAACGGCTTTAGGACATTGAAACACAATAGTACTTTTCATGATACTACTAAATTAAAAAATGTTGTTCGAATTACATAGATCAATTTGTGTGTGAATTTTCCAGTTTTGTTATCAAGATGATATAATTTCTTTTGGAAGTATGACTGATTCGACAAAAGTTTTTTTTTTATATTGCTTCCACATAAAGATGAATCCAGTTTTCAAGTCAGAATATTTACATATATCGCATTATTTTAGTAATTTTATAACACTCTTTTTGATTTTGAAATTTCTCAAAATTATATTGAAACTAGCACTAAACAATGTGTTTGTAGAGGAACGGACAGGGAGGGGGTACACTAGCCATGACCTTCACCTTATGTTCGCCTTTGAAGAGAAGATCAAACTTCTTAGTTTTAACTATTTAAAATGAGAATTACGAAAAAAAAGAAAAAAAGGAAAACACATATCCAGAGAAAATATCCCCAAGATAAAGACGAATTAGAAAAAATAAATATTTCAACAAATAAATTTTCATTACAAAAACTAGGCATGAGTAAAAAAGAAAAACGTAAAGTTGTCGTTGTATAAATGTTTAAAAAACACAAAGACAGCATTTACGAATGGACACCATCAAAAATCTAACCAAAGACAAAATCATTTTATTGTGTTCATTCCAAAACAAACTCTGTTAACAAATAGACATCGTTGTCCTGTAAATAAGGATGGGAATTATATATAAGGACATACATGTATGTAGGTATATGTTAGAAAGAAATTTGTATGCGTATATTTTGAATTGGAACACAACTAGTAACTGTCCAATAACCCAGAATACATAGAATATGGACAATGTCTTAAAGTAGACGTATCAAATTGAGATGGAGAATCAAGTATACTGAATTTAAACTAGTGATTGGAAAGAAAAAGTAGATAAATTCTTTATCAAAAAAATATTTCTATCAAAATAGACAAGGTTCAAGAATGAATAATCAAATCAATTTTAAACCTCAATTAACTCATTTTGTTAAAAATCAGCAATTGAACGACTGAATTAAAGGGGCATTCCTCGAAAACAAAAATTTTGCGTTGTTTAAACAGCTGCAGCGAAAATCAATAAAATTCTTACTTGCATACGTTCTTATGTAATAATTTAATGTTTTAGTACTTTTTTGTATAATTTTTCTTATTATAGTTCATTTTGAAATTGTTTTACTTATGACACATCTCCTTCTCCAATATTTATTTTGACAATGCCAAAGAAATGGAAACAAAGATTGTAATTTGTAACTCAATAACTCAACAATGTTTTTTATAAAATTCAAAGACCATGTATTATCTTTTTATGTCAAAGTATCAAAAACTTCTAGACTTTCTCTGTTTCCGATGAAATTACGATAATAACATTCCGCTTTCATGATGTGGCGTTGAAGCCACTAACAACCCTTTTACCCAGTCAACATTCTGACGTCTTAATGAATTCATAAATAATTCATATTTCTGATTTGGACGTCAGAAAACAAGTTCAGAAGTCTTTTTATGAAGTCTTAAATATGATGTCTTAAAGAATTCTTTTTTCTGACTTCAGAATTGTGATGTCTTAAACAGCTCATATTTCTGATGTCTGAAAAAAGATATCTAAATTGAGAATTCATTATTAGTACGGTGCAATTATTCAAAAAAACGGTCCAACCTAAACATCCAAAGTAACAGTTTTACTCCAACTCCAAATTGTTCTATACGGTCGACATATTGTTTGGCAAAAAGTTACACCATTTTGAGCGTCGGCTTTTGGAGGGAGGGGGGCAGAAGTAGGCAAATTAACGGTTTTTTTTTAAATATTTCGGAAACTATGAGGTTTAGCGTAAAAAGTGTTAGGTACAAAAATAATCTACATTAAATTGCGAACAAAAATGGTCATGTACATATTCTTGCTAAAGTGAATAGTTCCAGAGTTACGGAGGGTGTAAAAGTAGCAATTTTTAGTATTTTTAACCACTACTGCACCTATCACCAGGTGTTGCAGTTGCTGAATAAGAAGAAGAATTCACTCGAGTGGGGGGTGAAAGAAGATTGACGAACACCTGAGGCCAATTACCTACAACAGCACATCCTGCAGCTCCCGAAGAATTACTTTCGCTCATAGTGTGCGCTTGCAAAAACGAATGCGTCGGTAACTGCGAATGCAGAAAGAGTGGTCTAAACTGCTCAAGCATACGCGGTAATTGCTCAGGGCTAAGATGTGGTAACAGGGATACGAACATCATAGACGAAGATTTAGAAGAGGAAGCCGCTATGTTTGAAGAGGACTAATCGCAATTTCTTTCTACAAAACACAATCCTGTATAAAAAAATTAGTTTTCTTAGTGATAATGTGTCATATTTTTTTCAAAAAATTTAAAAATACTAAAAATTGCTACTTTTACATTCTCCATAACTCTGGAACTCTTCACTTAAGCAAGATTATGCATGGGACTATTTTTGTTCGCAATTTAATGTAGATTATTTTTGTATAGACACTTTTTGCGTTAAACTGCATAGTTTTCGAAATATTTAAAAAAACTGACGAAAACCGTTAATTTGACTACTTCTACCCCCCCCCCCCCAAAAAAAAAAACCGATGCTCAAAATGGTGTAACTTTTTACTGAACAATATGTGGACTGTCTAGAACAATTTGGAGTTGGAGTGAAACTGTTACTTTGGATGTTGAGGTTTGGGTCTAATTGCACCGTACTATATTAAGAAGTCATATTTCTGACTTCAGAATTATAATGTCTTAAATAGTTCATATTTCTGATATCTTAAATAGCTCATATTTCTGATGTTTTAAATAGCTCATATTTCTGATGTCTTAAAGAGCTCATACTATATTTCTGACGTCTTAAAAAAGATGACTTTAAGAGGTCTATACCAAAAATTCATTGAAAGTATTAAGGGTAATTTACGAAATAAGGGAAATATAATTAATTTAGTTAATTTTATTTATTTACATAACTGTATATGTACAACGTATATTAAACGTATTTAAAAAATTAACATTTAAGACTAAATTTACTCCAGGATTTTAACAGGAATGTCACAATTTGTACACTAGTCACAACAGAAACAGCCAAAAACACTAACTAACCATATCCTACATCCCATCAAACCACAAATTATTATCATACCTTCTTAAATTAACACTATCATAAATTCACTTCTTTCAGTTCATTTTCACTTTAAATAATTTTCTTTAAGCTACCATTTTATTTTTGTTTAGTATCACCATCACCATCATTTCCATCTTGTGCCAAATTTCTCTCCTATTTTAATCTTCTATTTTTTTGACTTTTGAATAAGTCTTAAAATGGTTTTCTTTTAGGCACTATATTGTTAACGTTGCCAATAAAAATATTAGTTTTAATATATTACATTGCTCGTTTGTTTTTTGTTTTTTCCTTACATCCGAAATATGAACTAATTAAGAAGTCTTAACAATGAAGTCAGAAATAAGAGCTGTTTAAGACATCAGAAATATGAGTTCAAAAAGTAGTCAGAAATAAGAGCTGTTTAAGGCATCCAAAATATGAGTTCATAAAACAATCAGAAATAAGAACTGTTTAAGACATCCAAAATATGAGTTCAAAAAGTATTCAGAAATAAGAACTGTTTAAGACATCAGAAATATGAATTCATAAAGTAGTCAGAAATAAGAAGTGTTTAAGACATCATATTTCTGATGTCTTAAATAAGACTTCTTTAAGAATTCATTTAGATGTCCCAATATTGTTTAAATTACTTTTGTTAGTGGTTTCTATAGAAAATAATTTTTTAAGACATTAAAAATATGAGCTAATTCTGAAGTGACAGGTATGAATTCTTTAAGACATCATATTTATGAAGTCTTAAACAGCTCCTAAATCGTCGAATAAGATATCTTTATGAATTCATAAAGATATCTTTCTGATAATGTTTTCTGATATCTTAAATAGGACTCCTTTAAGACATCTTTAAGAAGTCTTATTTAAGAAGTCTGAAAGATGTCAGAAAAAAGATGTCTATTTGATATCATTAAATTGAATTCATATTTAAGATATCTTTAAGAACTCTTATTTCTAACTTCTTATAAATGATGTCTTAATGATGTCAAATTTACAGTTCAGAAAGATGTCAGAAAAAAGATTTCATAAAGACATCTTTCTGACTTTTGTGCTCACTGGGTAGTGTTCTGCTTTCTATCACTCGCAGAATAACTCCCAGGTATTTTGCTTTATCATTTCCACTCTCTTGCAGTAACATTGTCAAATACTAGATCGGAATGATCACATACACATACTGGGTTTTCTGGACCAAAATCTCAAAGATAAAAAAAATAATACACTGCTAATGGGGGTGACACACAGTTTACATGTACTCGTAACAGGCTTTTATCCCATCTTTAAAGTGATTTTGTACCTAAACTGCATCTTATTTTAAATTTCGTGTCATGTCACGTTTTTGACGTCATGTTTATTTGAAATAAACATAACTTTAAGACAGTGATAGAGTGAAGTGCTTCTTAAATTTTTCTAGTTGGTTCTATGGTGAAATTTTGAAAAGATTGACTGTATAGTTTAGTTTTTTTTCATGTTAGATCAATCCGTAGAAAGAATTAAAGAAACCAACAAACATTATTTAACGTAAATTAAAAATCACAACGTGATTGAAGAAATTATCCGGATCGACCGGGAATCGAACCCAAGATCTCCCGGTAACTAGCCAGGTGTCTTAGCCATTGGATCAACGATCCTGTGTTCGACAGCCACCCGAGCCAGACAATCACTCAGCCACCTATACTCTCTATGCGAGAAACAGTTACAATTTTTCAATTTCAAATATTGTAACTGTTTCTCGCATTAAAGCGAGTACCAATACACATAGATGGTTGAGTGATTGTCTGGCTCGGGTGGCTGTCGAACACAGGATCGTTGGTCCAATGGTTAAGACATCTCGCTAGTTACCGGGAGATCCTGGGTTCGATTCCCGGCCGATCCGGATAATTTTTTCAATCACTTTGTGATTTTTAATTTACATTTGGATTTTGGTCATACTAGCCAAAGAAATCGAGTGTTTAAAGTTTAAGTTTAGCTGAACGATAAGTCAACATATGAATGCTGCGTGTGTTTAAATGCAAACAAAAGTTTGTCATACCTAGTAATGTTTCAGAAGCACTCGATAATATTTGAAATTTAAAAATTATTTAACGTTTCGGACCGTCAAATAAATAAAGAAAAAATTTTAAAAATAAGTATTGTGTTTTTAAAGTAGCAAGAAAAACAAGTTTATTTCATAAACCAAACGTAATTATTTTACGGTTGCGTGGACCATCAAGGAACCAAATCGCAAACCAAAAAATTCTTAAAGACGATCGAATATCTCCGAAGTTATGCCACTTGGTAAGATTTTCGGACACACAAACAGATGGACCGATATAGAAAATTGTTGGAAGCTCTAAAACGTAAAGTGCGTACGAAAATTTCCATTTTTGGAGAGAAAAAAATTTTTATATTTCAAAAGTGATCACAATGCTTCTGTTACTTTATTCCAATAAAGATTTGATCTTATGTGAGAAAACATATTATAGTAAAACCTCGTACGTAACAAACTATCTACCTAAAACTTATACATCACTGGTAAATAATATACATTGTTCAAGAATTCACCTTACTGATTGAACTAGATAAACAGTGCGAAGATGTTGCTGATGGAAGCAGCGTCCTCACAAACGTAGATAGATAGATTTGGTTAGGGAAGTGGATTAGATTCCCGATGTGATATACCCACAGTCTCATCAGTACTCATGGCCGTATAGGTGAATCCCAAGAGATGTTCAAACGTACATACACACATAGTGTAGAACAAATATATGTATGTCTATCCATGGCTTGTATATCACTCACTGGTCAGTCGTATGTGGACGGGACGTATGTATTCACCCTTTTCTTTTGTTGTTCAAATAATATGTATGACCGGTGTCTATCGCGGCACCGTCGGGAATCAGTCAATAGTCCAGGTTTATTTGTAGTTTGCTATTTGAGAAATGGTTTGATAATATTCTGATCTTTTTTTTGTCTTTTCCGATATATTTTGTTTTGTTTTGTGCTTTTTCGCTTTTTTTATTCGTTTGTCTTCCTTTTTTGCAAAGATCAGCTAATATAAGATAATGTTATCTTTGATAATATATACAACAATACTGGAGATATTCGTTTTCTGAAAATAACAAAAAATCGTTTTGATATTTGATAAACATAAATAAAAAGTAAAGGTTTTTTTTTAGTTTTACTTATTATCGAAATCGATATAACTTCTGAATCTGTTCTGAGAATAACCTATTTTCTGGTAAGTATTCTGATCTTTTAAAATGCAAAACATTTTAAGTATCGATAATGGTAGTTATAAAAGAGTCGCAGTAATTTTCAAAATTAGAACTCATTTTGCGTATGCAGAAATGAGGCATAAATAGGTCTTACAATTTTTACGTACCTAAGCAAAAGTTGTTTGGTATAATAATTTGTGTTTAAACGTATATTTGGTATACCTTACGCCAGATGTTTTCAGTCCTGATGATTTTAACTTTATATAAACCTCATTTTCAATTTTCATGATTTTTTCAGCTTTTTAAGTGATCTCTTTGGTGACAAGACTAGCGGACAGCAATTTTTAAATCTTTTTTCATAAATGCATTTAAGGAAAAAGATTCTCTATTTTCTTTACCCCTTTATCCTAAGCCTCAGTTTAAAAAGTCAGTTTAAAATCAATTCTACAAAAAGAAATTAAAAATCCAGAACTATGACAGATAAGACGAAACTGTACGGATTTAGATTTTTTGACTACGGAATCCCAAAATTATATTTATTTTGTCCGAAGCTGAACCATAGTCAGACCTCGGGTACACCCAGATGAACATTATTAGCGAACGATGTTTGTAAATATTTGCCAGCTGATGAAGTTCGCTAAAATAAACAAAGAGACATTAAAATTTCAACATTTTTGAGAATATTTATTTTATTCTTGTTACATATTTCTTATTCGCTTTTGTTGTGACAAAATGTCAATAGTGTTTAATTGAATTAGCGATAATAGGTACTGTTGCAAGGATTTTGATCTTTGGATATTAAATAATAAAAGAAACCTCAATACTAGCTAAAAGGTACCTTAATACAGAAATGTTACGGCTTACAACTATTTAATGGTGCAACGATTACAAATGCGAATCGAAAGTGGATTCAGAGACTTCTACAGAATGTCTAACAAAATAAACAATATTTTTTTTAAATCTAATATTTATATTATTTAACAAACCAATATTGTTTTCCAATGAAAAATGTTAGCTAACACTCAATTCCTTGAAGTTTACTGCTTGTCGACTGGAAACGTAATAATGCGTTAAATAACATTATTTTCAAATACGTAAATCTATCTCGCGATAGAATCATGATCTAATATAATTCCGACACGTACGTTGGTCAGCTTTATATTTTTTTTAATTTTGACATTTTAACAAAAAGCGGAACATATCTACAAAACATTTTAAAATGGCAAAAGCAGTACATAAAATGAGGTGCTTGGGTAACTACTAGTTCGATATAACTACGAAATATCAACGACAATGATCAACAAATAAACACCGGCAAATAATCCCGATTCGATGTCATTTAAAAATTGTGTTTTGTGCAAAGGACAGGTTCATATATACTTGTGAAGATGAGTAGTCGCCGTCCACTTCAACTCTAAGATATACGACGACCTGAAGAAAGCCGAGGATGATATGAAGATGTTTTCCTATATACAACAAAATTGACCTGGTGAACGCGTTGACGGGGAAAATTGCTTACCGCTTACACGTTTTACACGGCTGTTATATGTTGTCGGTTAGGTGTTTGTTATGGCTATATAAAAATGTATTGTCCACAAAACACAGTACCCACCTGTCGATGACGCTCCGTTGTTATAAGATTGATTTTTTTTATTTTGATTTTGTTGTAAACAGAAAATATGATGGTGCAGTGCAGTTTCAAAAATCACGGATAACTGAATCACATAATTTCCATACAGCTAGCCGTCTTCAAAATGAAAATTTAAAATAACCTAGAAAACTGCTAGATAAAACATAGGTGTATTTCAGGTGTTAAATTAGTTATTCCGAAACAAATCTTACAAATTTAATTTGAAATCATACGTTATAAAACGTTTATTTCATATAATGCTTCGCTCCATTCACCAAACGACTCGAAAGTAACATATTAATATATCTAATTTTCACACTTTGAGATGTTTCCATATTAATGGTTTTAGAATTCATTCAATTCTGGATCCTTTTCGGGATCCAAGAACCCTTTTAAAGTTGTGTTCAGTTCCTCTGTAATTAGACGTTAGATACTACTATCCATTTCTAAAGTGAAATTTTAGTAATAAAAGTTCTCAAGTTAACATTTAAATTTTTGAATGTTATTCTTATCGTAACTTAGGTAATATTTCTTTTTCTTTCTTTTGTTTCCGGTTATTGTTAAATAAGTATTTTTGATATGTCAACTTTTGTCTTGAATATATCAACCCCCATAAAGAATATCGTGATAATTCTGACTGACGATATTAAGATGATGAAGCGCCTAAGGAATAAATTTACAGTTTCACTGAAATCTATCCTGTGGTTTTTGTGTTAGCCGTGCCCATAGAAAACCTAACGTATTATTTTATTATATACCTAAATTTTATATATTATGTAACTTCCAAAATATCAGTTTTAGATATACCTACTTAAGAATTTTAAAAAAATGCTCTATGTGACCACTCTGTATCAAGTCAAGAAAGCTGAAATGCCACTGTTAGATAGAATATTAGTAACAATTTCCAGCGAATTCAAATTTGCTGTCAAAAACACTTAAAATAACAGAGTTGGTGTCAACTTCCGGTATAACCGGAAGTTATAGCAAGTTAGAAATATCTTAATTAAAATCTTCATAATTAAAAACTTCTACAACCAAATTTTCGAAAATTTACTTTACTTACAAGACCATAAACTTTTAATGAAGGTTCTATTTGACTCAGCCTGTACATAACTATGTATTTGGAAGATTGATCAGGATGTTAAGATTGATCAGGATGTTAATATGGTCCATTTCACAAGGGGAGTATCAAACATGGGAATCACGGATTTGGGAGAAATTAATATATGTTGTGGAATATATTTCTCTGAGTATTGTAGTGATAATAATTTAGGCCAATGCGACTTTATTTAGAAATTAAACGCAGGAAAAATTTCGAATAACATATCGTGTTTGATATGTCTGCTGTCATGAATGTAATTTTTTTTAACATACAGACAGAAAGGTCTGTGTTCGAATCTATGCCTTTCCAACATAAATATTTCTCTTTTCAATTTTTTTTTTAACTTTTTCAATATTGTACAATGGGTAAATTAATGACATTGAGGATAGTATAGTTTTTTTTTTTTTAAAAGGAGATATAGTATTCTTTTTATGTTTTAAAAATTGAAGTTTGATTTTAGAAAAGAATAGAAGATTGATTTGTTTTGAATATAAGAACTATTTAATTTTTTAACCTTGACTCATGTAAATTAAAAATCACAAAGTGATTGAAAAAATTATCCGGATCGGCCGGAAATCGAACCCAGGATCTCCTGGTAACTAGCCAGGTGTGCTATCCATCACACCACCGGTCGTTTGCTCGACAAGCGTCCGATACAGACAACATTCAACCACTTATGTGTATGTACTCTCTATAATGCGAGAAGCAGTTACAATATTTCTCATGATCAGTTGCATTTGAAACAGGGTTATCTGTATCCCCTGTAAATTTTAACTCAATAGCTTTAATAATTTTTGAGTTAAATCGGTTCGTACCATAGAGTAATAGAGACAACATATCTATGCCTATACTACTGGAACCAGTGTAACATGTAAGAGATAGACAATATGTTGTATACATACACTGGGTTTACATTGTATTAGTGCGATTTTGTGTATTTGTGTGAGTAACGCAAATGGTAGGGGCGATCACGTGGGTCAGACACCACACGCATGTACTAGGGGATGTAACCGACGTAACAATACCAACAACAATCAAGTCCATTATCGTGTGGTTGATCTTCAATCATCGACTGCTACTGACAAACTGACAACTAAGAAGCCTAATGAGCACAGAAGTACACACTCGTGATTTCAGAAAAGAGATAGTTGCTGTACCTCTGTACTCTGGGGTTCGTACAAACAAACAGACTTTATATATATATATATATATATATATATATATATATATATATATATATATATATATATATATATATTTATATATATATATATATATATAAATATATATATATATATATATATATATATATATATATATATATATATATATATATATATATATATATATATATATATATATATATATACACTGACAGGCTTTAATTGGGTTTTATGGTAAATTTCAAATAGTAGGTACTTATTTCTTGTTTAGATTTTAGACGCAGAAAAACTACAGATTTTTATATTTTTGCACTTCTCTGTACAATTTTTTGTCTATGTATACCACACAATAGACCTCCGACACAATCTCTGTGATAGTTATATTTATTTCAAATAATGAACACTTTTAATCACTTTTCTCCAATATTTGTGAGAAATGTTTTTATTTATTATTTCTTATACTCACTTCTAATATCTGTTAGCAAATAAACTTCGACTATTATTGATTTCACAGATTTCACAAATCGTTGTTATGTAAGTTACTCTCAATATTAAAAATTCAAACATATGGAATTTTCGATATTTTTTTGCCAATGTTCTCATTTATAGGTTTATCAGATCAATTTATATTGTACTGATTGTTGACAGAATATACACGGATGATTTATACTTCAATAAAATACGTGACCTGACCGGGATCTAGTCTGTTTGTGTTATTATATGCGTATTTATAAAATATTTATAATTATTGCTATAATGCTATAATAACGCCCCAATAAAATATAATAAATCGAAATACATCATACATTCACTTGAACTTACATTTATTATAAAATATACTTGCATATTCAAAAATTCCGGTACATATAGATACCTCAGTATTAAGATCAATCAGAATACTGTGATCATTCCCAACAGTTCCGCAGAATGAAACGAGAGGAATAACTTTTCCAAGAAATGTTACTCGCCCACCAAAGGCCAATCGCTCGCTAGCAAAATGCTTATATGAATTTCTTTACGTTTAGTTTCAGAATTTATAATTCAATAAATTATGATCCTGTCAAAATTAAAAAACTTTTTGAATTAAGGATAAAAGATATCCCACCACTACGTTATATATGTGCACGCGGAGTTGTGTGTGGTACTACGCTAAATGGTTATGTGTATGCGTGTCTTGTATACGCATATGTTAAAAAAATATATAATATGTATGCGCTACGTAGATGTACGTATACACGGTAACACAATACCAACAATATGACAACAATTGAAACACACCCATTGGTAGCTTGTAAGTTCTGTGTAAATTGTAAATTGTAACATAGTTCTGTAAAAATGTAAATTGTAACATAGTTCTGTAAAATGCACATACTTGCACATAAGTGATTGCAGAAAAGAGACAGTTATATTCGTTCTATTTGTTCTGTGCTTTCAGGAGCATCAAAACAAGTAGGTAGGTATAAAAATAATGATAAACTGTAACTTAAAAATTTAATTTAATAAAATTTTTAATTTACAGTTTACATACAAAACTAATGGCTTATGTTTATATAATAATAAGCATTCTGTATATACATAAATATTATTATTTATACTATGTGCATATAATGCACATGTATACGGTACTGGACTTAGGAATAATTACTTCATAATATCATTAGAATTAGAAAAATTTTTATATAAACAATTAACAAGCTTATTAACTTCCCATTGGAAGTTCTTGTAATGGGTCCGATTTTACGAATCGCTAATTTTGACATATCTCCACGTTTCAAGGTCACTAGAATCCGAATCCATCGTTTTTAGCGTGATGTCTGTGTATGCGTTCGTTCGTTCGTTCGCTAGTATCAACCCCGGGCTAATTTCATTAGATGCGTAATCAAAGAATGAAGACCGGATAAAATTTTCAGCAAATTCGGATTATCGGTTTATTTTTTGTGACAAAAAAACGGAATTAAATTTATTAACATAACATAGATTATATGGATTTTTTACCATGTCTTTATTATATAATGGCCTAAGAACCTTCTGTGATATTAAAAACGCCAGTAATTTATTGTAAAAAAAAAAAAAAAAAATTAAAAAAAAAAAAACTAAACGGAAAAACGAAATAAGAAACTTTTTGTGAAATATTTTTTGTCTCGCGTATATTGAGAACAAATGATGTTATCATTTGTTTGATAAGGGTGCAGAAGGCGAAGGCCCCGGTGTGGTGCAAGGGGCAAAGCATCTATCGGGGGTCCATAAGAGGAGTTTCCTGAATTAAAAAAAGTTATTCATTTGCAATAGTCTTTAAGGGCATCCAATGGGAAGTTGACAGTGTGGGTAGATCTGTCCCCCAAATTTTTTTATTATTTGTTTTTATTTAAAACCAATTTAAAAAGTATTGACTAAATTGTGTAACATTTTTAATTTATTGATAAATTGATAAAATATATCCTCTTATAAAGTTATATGTATTATTTAAGTATTATGTAATTTTTGTTTTTTATAAACAAACCAGCTTTTTTATACCTGCATAACATACTTGTATACAAACTTAAACTGTCTTCGTAACATAATTGTATACAAACTTAAACTGTCTTCGTCTTTCTACGGGTGGGGGGTCCTGTCAGCCCATGCACTGATTCCTAGTGGAATATTGTGCAGTAACCCCGTTTATTCATCAGTTATGTGTAAGAGGCCAGCTTCTGTTATGAAGTCAGTTAGGGCCCTTACGGGATCGCGATGAATAGTCTCAAGCTCTGTACCCGATCCCAGTGTTGAGTGCCAAATGCGAACCAATGCCTCGCATTCAAATAGAATGTGGTGGACCGCTTCATTTTCCACCCCACATTTCCTGCATACTGGTTCTTCTCTGTATATTCCCATTCGATACAGGTGCTTCCTTAAGTGATAGTGTCCCAGTATAGCTTTCATCCTCGTTCTATCCAGTTGTAAAATTTCGGATGATAACTTCATAGAAGGTCCTTTAATCATAAGCCTTGCATGTCTTTGCTCTGCAGTATTCCTCCAAACTGCAGTTGTTTCTTTTGTCATGGATTCAGTAATTTTCCCTTTTGCAGTTTTAATCGTTATCCCACAGTAGGTCTCTGGGCTGTAGTCATCTTTTAATGCACCCTGCTTTGCAAGTTTTTCAGCTTTCTCGTTATCATCAACTCCCACGTGGCCTGGTACCCATATCAAAGAGACTCTGTTCACGTTACCTAGTTCTAGTAGGAGTTCGAGTTCCCTACATTCAAGGATAAGTTTTGACTTAACCTGAAATGAGTTAATAGCTTTGAGTGCCGCCTGACTCACTGAAAATAAAAATATTCTTATAAACTGTCTTACTATGTTTATTTAATTTAGATGATTTTTCGTTCACTTTCCTTTCGTTCACATTATAATATTTATGTATTTCCTATGAAATACATAAATATTATGATAGGTGGTAAAGTGTGGATAAGGCTTGAGTCTGAAACTGGGAAAAGAAAAACTATCAAAAGCGGTGGCCTTGTTAAACCTTGATAAGCGTGATAAATTCGAGAGTCTAAATTCTGAACATGCACAAAACGTTTCAGTCGTTGATTTTCACGCACAAACTACATATTTTATTTTGATACGCTCAATGAATCAAAATAAATAAACGTTTATTAACAAGTGTGTTGACTCTACAGTTTGAAAAAAAGGAATGTCGTGATTCCTGCGGGGCCTCATTGGAATATAGTCACTGTAAGTTCAGAAACGTGTCGAAAATAGCAAAGTCAACAAACATGCTCTGTCTGAAGGTTTATCTCTGTCAAATAACTTGTCAGAGTTATAATATAAATACTACGTACATGTTAAGATAAGGACTTGAACTTCAACTGGATACAAAATTTGCTCGAACAAAAGCTTTCAATTTTCACGGATATCTTCGGCGAAACAATGGCTAATCTTTACCCATTTTCTTTAAGAATTTCTTTGTATTTTAAAAATTGTTTATTACAATTAAAATGTGTTTAATCTGATAGGTATTATTTTATAATATTATAATATACGCATGCACTTACGAACCATTATAATATGTAGTTTGTATTTGATTGCCAGCATTTCTAGATAGGATGGTTATTTATCAATATAATATAAAAATAAAATAAAAAAAGCGAAACAGAAAGAAACTTGATGTCAGATGAATGACATTGAGTTATAACTTGAAAGGAAGGAGTGTTTCTTTATAACAATGAAATATTACAGCATTACAGAGGTACCTATCCGCTACATTCGTCTATATTATGTATTTACAATTTTTATTCTTTTAAACATACTCAAACCAACCACCTATTGGCTATCTTGTATTAATTTATTGACCGCTAATTACAGGGTGTTCGAGAAATAAATTCATTTCATATTAAACTCCACCTACCAATAAAAAAGTATGAAATAGAAGAAATGAATCAATAACGTATTCCACTGTTTGCGTTGTTGTTACTTTGCTTCGATGTTTTTGAAGGCAGGTTTTACCTTGTCATGTCTTTGATTTTCAACTTTCTGCATTGTTATTTTGTTTTATTGCATGTTTGTCTCTTGTTTTTATTTTTGTTTTTATTTATTTATTTGTGAAATTGATTTATTGTTTAAATATATATTATTATGGTTTATGATTAAATTTATAGTTTTCTTTTTTCCAGCGTAAGATGTCACGAGATGGAACATCAGTGAAAAATATGATTTTTTTTTTTAATTATAATGTTTTACTATTATAATTCAAATATATTTCTTTAATTATAATGTTTTAATCAAAGAGTATAAGATACAGAGGAAACTGTCCTTAAGAACTAATGTAAAATCGTTGTATACGAGTTTCAGCGCCTCTACCGAGTAAGGCTTTCACGAAAATCCGAAACCAGTATATTTTCTTATAAATGACTGTGGAATTTATAACACAATATATATTAATATATGTTAATAAATGTATATTAATTTAATCTGTTTTGTTATAAATTTTGTAATTCAATAACCTCTTCGCCCCCGTAAAGACCGACAAACTTTATAATGGTTGCCACAGAGTCAAGATGTTACTAAAAACTTATATTTCAGTTTCTCCTCTATCCCATAGTAATAAAGTGCATCACATATCCTACATGATGTTCTTACCAATTGACAGCAGGAATGTAACAATATGTTCCTTTTTTGTCTTCTTCGGTTGCACTACAAATTATTGCTCGGAGTTTAAATCTGTGATAGATTGCAAGCAATAAAATACGAAAATGAAACTAGTAAAATATTTTTCGCGGAACTCAATAAAATATTTTCGGAATACCCCATAGGGGACAATTTTTGAACAGTGAATGAAAAAAGGGATATTTTCAAATTTTTATTTTTGAATGCAAAAGTTTATGTATCATTTAGAAAGCTTCAAATTGGTTTAATACATACAGGTCATGACATATCATAATGGGATACAATGCAGCGTTAATTTGTTAACATTTTCTAAGAGTACCTATCCTCTTTATTTCGTTCGCACACAGAATATAAACTGTTAACTACTGACACAAATCATTCCGAAATCAGCTATTACAGCTACTAGCATGATGAGACTTGAGCTCGGCACTATGTAGGGTCTTGAGATCTAGAAACCGAAAATAACATTAAAATTTGCATACATATACTTAATTACATAATAAAGTCTTGTTATAGTTAGTCATAATAATATTTTTTTATATACTCTATTTGATGAAGCTAGTATTTAGGGGGGGCCTTTTAGGGGTTTCAATTTTTAACTTTTATCCGCCACTACATTTACGCGAAAATTTTTCGACTTTTTCGGTGGGTCTGATACGCCTAGACGCTCTCTAAATAAACCTATAGGGTTCTAATTTTATATACGATTGTAGTTACACTCTAAGAAAAAAATGTACCGTTTTACTACTATTATAGGAGGCAATTAAATGCCTTCTATAATGACAGTAACATTACAAACCGTAATGTACGAAGGTGAAAATTACACCATCATGGCGTAATTATTACTCACTCATATGTGTAGTTTTACACATGTCGTACGTAAAATTACAGTCCAGGTGTGTAATAGATTACGTTTTATTTGTGTATTAACTACACAACAAGATGTAATTTTACACATTCAGTTCGCAATAGTGCGCAGTTAAACGTAAAATTACATCATATTAATGCGTTTTAAACCACGCCTGTACACCTGAAAATGTAATTTTACACACTTATATAGTAATGTTTACACCCAGAAAAGTGTAATATTATTCCAACTGAATCACTCATTCTGATTCAGTTCAACTGAATCAGTATGAGTGATTCAATTGTGCTGAAAAAAATAAACTGATTCAACTTAATTGAAAATAAAGAATCAAAAAAGATTATTGATGGTTTTTTTACATAAATATTTATAATAATCTGAAGTATAGAATAATTTGGAATTATATACAAAAAGATTCGAGATGTTAAATATTTTGCTTATTATGTCTAAATTTCTATATAAGTGTGTCGTATGATAAAATAATAATTTTTTTGGTAAATTTTAAAATAAACACTCCAAAAAAGTGAGATTATAAAAGTTTTATTATGAACGTTTACTTGCTTTCATGAACATAGGTAATTTTTATTTTGCAGTGTAACTGCCAATTAAACTGGTCAAAATTTTGAGATATGACTTTTTTTACAATGCTTACGTTTTGCAGACACAATTATTTAAGCAATAGCTTATAAAAAATTTAATTGTAATTAGATTACAATGATAATATTAAAAACTTATGGATTAAAATGGTAGTTACATCATATCAAAAATATAGTTTAAGAAAATTAAGTAAACAATATGTACTTAAATATAAGAAAAACAATATTCTGCGGACTCTTGCCATTCTTAGAACTTCGCAGAAAATGTATGCTGTGGTTTCATAGATGTCTTCGCCAATTCCAGTTTCTAAACAAATCAGAAAATAAGGGTTACTTAATTTTATAACCATTTTTGATTATTTTTTTTTCTTTTTTTAATAACTATTTCACAGCAATTTAAAATTAAGAAAATTTCGTTTTTGCTACACAATTACTTTTAGGTTACTTTAATGAATGTACAGATATCAAATTTTTGATTAAAAAACTCACCAGCAAAGTAACCCGGCGTGCTTAGGCACTGGCACTTCCGAACTGGTAAACTGAGGGTTTGAATTCCGCAACCGGTTATATGCTGGTGAAAGTTTTCTGCTATTTCCCATCGCAATTCCAGATGAATATCGGCATCGTCCTTAAGAAGACGGTTGCAGACGGACACCTGCCAAAATCTTTATACCGCTTTTCTTGTTCTCCGCCCATATCATGATGAAAAAGTTGAGAAATAATGATGTGAGTGACGTCCGTTACATACCATTGTCTAAAAAACGAACGTTAAATTCCATTATTATTATTACCATTGCTATTATTACTTAAAAAACTCGATTTCCATACGTCGTTTCAATTTAAACCTGTTATGAATTTATATTACTGTAAAGCAAAAAAAAAAAAAAAAAAAATTGTTAAGTGCGTGTTTTTGACACGCACTAAGTAATGCCATCTCAGTGAAAGTGTTAATTTATGATTTTTTGTTAACTCTATAGTTGTTTGTTAACTCTATAGTTAGTAGCCCTCTTGCGTTTGTTCAGTATGGATGTACAACTTAATAATTATTCAATCACGTGTTCAATTCAATCACACAACGATATTAATACGTCATCTTCGATGACATAAAAACGAAATATTATATACCTACATTAATTAAGGTTTCTGTTGATTAAAATTTGATAAAAAATTGTAGGTATTTTGTTTCCCAAGTCAATAAATTTTAGTAAAAAAAATATGTATAATTCTTTTATCACTACAGATTTTACCAATTTACCAGCATTATATAATTTTTTAGACATATCTGAATGAAAGATATCTGAATTGTAGATAATGTTTTAATTTTCACAGAAATTGAGAGCCCCACAAAATAAATTATTAGTCAAATTGTAAAATAAACTTTCATCAAATTACATAACTATTTGTATGAAGCAAAATTAAAAAAATTAACTTACCTGAAATATTTTAAATGTATCATCAGGACAGCATTTTGGAAACAAACAAATTTATATTACAGTATTCTTTGCACATTATTCCAGAAGCCATTTTTACACAATGCATATAAAAACAAAACATCAGTACACCACTATAACACTGTTTATGTAACATATTTAAAGATTAATTTATCATACACGTTATAATTATATTAACTGTATATCCTATCAAAAAATACTTTTGTTTAATTCAGCTAATTTGAACACATAATTTTTAACCTTTAAGAATATTACTTATGTACGTATAAATATTACAGCAATCCAATAACAGATAATTTTAAAATACATAAAATCATATGCGCGCGCATGGGTTTTGCTATTTAGTGGTGTAAAAATAAACCAAAAACGTTGTAAAAATCCAAAGTTACACCTTTATTTGTGTAATGTTAAAAAAAAAACAGTAATTATACACAAATTATATAAAAATACACCAATTTTTTCATATTACACAAATAATAGTGCATATTTTCAGAGCGAGGAGTAATTTTGCTCTAAATTTAAGTTATTTTACACGTTTTTGACCCTTTTTTCTTAGAGTGTAGTATCCAGGATGTGCTTTTTGTGGATTTCAGTTTTTAACCCTAACATCCTTCCATTTTTGCACAAAAATTACATATTTTGTCGTGTTGTTCGGTAGGTATGACGCGCATGTAGGGCCCACAAAAAACGTAGGTGGTCGAACCTTTATATATGAATGAAGTTACCTTTTGAGAGTTTTGATTTTTAGCCTTTACCCCCATCATTTTTAGACCAAAATTCGATGTTTTTCGTGTTTTTCGAAAGGGCTGGCTCGCCTACAAGACCCCGAAATAAATGTAGAGGACTGAAATGTATATAGAGTTAATATGTCCCAAATGCCCTTATTGCCATCATTATTACACCAAAAATTTTTACTATTTAAACAATAAAAACATAAATTTCAATCACATTCAGATTTTAAAAATATCGGAAATAAGGGGAAAATTCGACTCAAAGGATGGGGCATAGCTTTTTTACGGTACTCAAATGGCTCACTTGAAATTATCAAATGGGTCACAAGTTTCTGTATAATTTATACATATAATAAAACTGTAAATCTGTCTCTGTCTGTCTGTCTGTCTGTTCACACATCACGTAAAAACTACTGGACGGATTTTAATGAAATTTGATATGATTATAACTTATTACCTGGGTGAACATCGAAGATACTTTTTATTCCGGGAAAATATCTCATTCCCATGGGAAAATGGAAAAACTATTTTGAGCATCTACGCACATTACGCCAATTTACATATTTCATAAAAAATTTCATAACTATAGTAACAAAAATTGTAAATAAATTTTGTAGTTTGGAAATTTTTCTGAATTTTAAATAAAAAAAAAAATGTTGCTAACTGTCTACCGAAAAATACAATAAATACACAATTGTAAATTTCGAGACAATTTAATGCATTTTGTGTTGCAAGAAACTACAAATTGGAAAAAGAAACTACTCAACGTTTCGCGTGAACAACGTCACGGGTACGGCTAGTACGAAATATAAGTGAATTAAACTATAATATACCTAATTCAAATAGGGTAGCTGATTTCGAGGCATATTTACTTTTCATAGATTTTCTCTGTTTCCATGCAGTATATAATTTTTTTTCATCCGAACAGGTTGTTCTGTATTCAGCACATTCTGAATAATAAGTACACAAATTTTAAGAATGTTGCTAGGAAAACTATTTCCCCGATGAAGCTATGTTAATAAAATTATTGTGAAGTAGCAAGAAAAGTGTAATTTACGAGCTTTATATTATTTCCACAAACAGAAACATGGCATTTCGCTCCCACCTGTCTCATAGCACACCCTACAATTGAAACAACAACAATATTCTTCACTTTGTCTAACATAGCCACGTAGCTATAAATATTTTTGGATTTATTTGTTGAAGCCTATCTGTCTAGTAATATTTTAACTACTTACTACATCGTGCTAGTTATATTATACAGTGAGCTGCTATAGGTAGTTATAGCAAATTTTGTAGGTTGTGGAATGGGAATGAATGTATTTCATCCAGTAAACATCTGTTCATATACACATGCACAAATCTGCCACTTTTTGACATGAAACGATATAATTCACAACAAAACGTATAACATTGCATTTTGTAAAGTTCACGTGTATATGTCTCACTAAGAAAATAGTGTTCCTTACTATTTTTATAAAAGGTAGATACAGATAGGAAGGAAAGGTAGATATTAGACAATACTAACTTACTTTATAGTATTTTTGTATTAAGGGGCACCACTAGTGTAAACTTTTGAGAAAATCGATTTTTGTTTTTTGCATATTTCGATAGTCTATGCCTTTAAAAATAACATACTAAAATTTCAAGTGCTTAAATAGTTTTTGAACTACAGCCATCTATTGGTTTTGAGGTACTGAGAAATGCATGAAAGTTAATAGGTAGGGGGTGGTTTCGTGGCCCTGGCACATTTAAACGACTCATCTTGTTTTACTGTGACTAAATTTTTCAAATTTCCTGCAGCTCGTATTCGTATTCGTATTTGCATAATCCGAAGACAAATCATCCGATCGATTTGATTCTTATTGCAGTTTTTTTATATATGTTTTTCCATATCATAAACCTCTAGTTTTTCGATCGAATAAAAAAATGTAATTTTGGCAGGCGAAAAATTATCAAATTTTCACGCGAATTTGAAATTTTTTTTAAAAACTCCTCCAGTTTTTTTTTTTTTTTTTGATCGAGGGTATGCAATATTGCAATATTTTCTAGTTTAATAAACTTTTTGGTTTTTTTGATTTCAAGCACTGTGAAAATCACGATCACTGCAGCAGTGCGGGAGGGCACTATTTTTTTGGAGCCTTGAAAGATTGTCACTAACTCGCTGAATTTTAAATTTTTTGATCCAAAAATTTTATCATGTACTTACTATGTATCAACAAATATAACATTAAAACATTTCGTGCGGTAGTTTTCTTTAAAAAATCGGGTCACATAAGTGGCCTCCTTAAAAAAAAAAATAAAAGGATGTTGAAATAATCTAACTAGACCAAAATTAGAAATCTAAAAGGTGATTTTAAATAATTTTCCGTGCTACTGTACTTAAATTTTTCAATTTTTTGGTTTCCAAAATTTATATACAAATATAATATTTATTTATAATTAATTAATAACAGCCCTAAAAGACATTTTCATAAAGACGGAACTAATCTCAAGTAAAAAGGTTTAATTACTAGGCAAAAGAAGAAAAAAAAAGGTAAACATGAATAATTTTATTGTGCCGTATTAAAATAGTATCTTGTGTACCTAGCCTAGCTAGGTAATTAAAACGTTTTACTTGTCACTAGAAAATTGTTAGTAAAAAACATTTTACTTGTCACTAGAAAATTTGGCAAGTGCACAACACTGGCAAGTGCATTTGTTCTTTCACAAAAACTACTTTTTTTTTAAAATTTTATTGCAATACTAACGTTTTAATTGCTTTTAAATGCAATTAAAAGGTTAGTCTTGCACTAAATTTAGAAAATTAGTTTTTTGTAAAAAACAAATGCAGTGCATTAAGCGGCCCCTACACGCTCAATAATATTGCACAAAATGGCTAACTTCAAAAATGCATCACTGCTTGCATGAGGCAGAGTCAAAAGTTCAAAAACGCATCACAACGAAAAATCAAAAATTCATTTTTGCATTTGATGCGTCAAAACAATGCATCAAGAAATTTGATGATGCGTACCATGCGCATAATGTAATATCACAGCTACTTACATTTAAAATATAGGTGGCTGTCGTGGCTATAGAGTCTGGTAGAGTGGTGACATGTGTTCTGAACGCTGATTGGTTCCGGCTTTTTCTATCCAAAGTTTGCGTAAAATACATTGGAAATAAATTAAATGTCAACAAAAGCCATTTAGTTTAACTTAGAAAGAATAATTAAATTAAAAATTTTTGATTGTTCATTAATGCATAACTTATTAACAATAATTATGTACTCAAAAATATTTAGTCAAACATGTGATAATTAATTTTGATGCTTACCGCTCTGTTTTGGATAGAAAATGGATGACATGTCATGAGTCTCTTTATTATAGGGACTCTAGAGTCTGGTAATGTGAATAGTGTGATGATGCTATGCCTATGACCATAACGGTTATAGGAATAATTCCGAAAAACTAAATGTTGAAAAAGATTAATTTATTTATGTACCTCTCATTAAAATTGTTTAAACTATCTGAATTCATCTTGCACTTAAAATATGTAATATTTTTTATTCAAATAATTTCAATTTTTTCAATTTCAGTAACTTCAAGTTGAAATTCAAAGATAATATATACAAGGGCTGTATTGCTGTATTATCTAAAGGCTAATCATGCTATATTATCTATAGTCAAATCAGAGGTTAAATGATGCCAATATCCCGTTCAAAAACATCTAATGTGCATCAAATTTCAAGAGAGCATCAGTATCGCATCATGTAGTATTAGACGCATCAGAAAGGTTATGATGCTGCTTCGATGCGGTCAAGTTTACATTTTTGAAGTTACCCAATCTTAGGTGGCACAATATTATTGTTTGTCTGTAGGTTATATTGAAGGGTTGTACAATATATTGTGCTGATCAAAAACAGTTTGAAATATATTGTGCAATGAATGAATATTGTAACGTCTATAGGTTCTGCAAATATTATTGCGCAATACGACTTTATTTATTTAAGTTTCAATTTATTAATTGTTTTATAATACCATATTTGATGGCTATTCATTGAATCAGTTTGACTTATTAATTTACAAGAGTAATTATTTACTGCTTCGCAACATCTTTATCACTTAATATTTTGAATTAAACAACAATTCAATTATTGTATAATTCCTACATTCAATTTATTGTACATTTTTTTTTTAAAAATTATTGAATTGTCTGGAGGGAAGTTCAATAAATTGCACAAGCTGATTGCACAATATTATTGAGCCTGTAGGGGCCGCTTTACACAGTGTCGCTTGTGTGTTCTTAATAGAACACGGCCATTTTATAGCCAAGTGAGGAAACACCGTACGTTGGGATAACTCAGATCACAGTAAAATGGGACACATTGTACTGTATATTAAAATTAACGTTTTGAGGAAATTTAATTAAATTTAAATATTTTTATTAAAAATTAATGCGAGAATGTAACAATACTTACTCAATTAAATAGAATTTCTATAATTATTAAATTTAGATTAATTTGCATAAACGTATTCCAAAAATTTAATCGTTTGCAATGAAATGACGCCGCATATAACAAATGATGAATACGATAAATACCATGAATACCATGAATACGTTAATCTGTACGTTTGTAATACCTAGTTTAAACGGGGTTAGTACTAAGAATTAGTACTCGCAACTTGTAGGTAAAAAATGTCGTGTAAACATATCGAAACAGTACTAAGCAGTAGTAAAATTGCGAGTGCAAGTGAAGGGAACTCAGTTCTATTTACTAATGACAAGTGAATACCCCCACCACGATTCCACTGATTGTTGCAATGTACAGTTACTCACGAAAGTCTACGTACACCTGTGTAAATCGTTAGTAAATTTGGAAATATTTAAAGCTAATTTATTTCAAAGCGTTGCAGAACTACAGCTCAATGCAGATTTGATTGGGTAGATTTTAACCCTATAGAACATTTATGGGGTGGACTAAAATGGCGACTGAAAAAAAGATAAATATTTATAATCGTAAACTACTGAGAAAAGTGATAAAATTGAAGAATGGTTTGCAATTTCAAATTCACACCGAAAAATTAGTTAAATCTATGTCTCATAGAGTAGAAGCCGTCATAAAATCAAACGGCGGTCTTACCAAATATTAATTAAGTTGTTATTAATATCCACTAATAAAGTATGAAGTGCACCTAGATTTTTGTGTGTTTCTGTTGTTAATAAAATTGATCTTTTTGTTATAAAAAAATTTGTATTTATCGACATTTTCGCTGTGTTTCTTTTAAATAAATAGTTTAATAATAGTTTAAAAATAGTTTAACTATATATATATATATATATATATATATATATATATATATATATATATATATATATATATATATATATATAATATATATATATATATATATATATATATGTATAATATCTCAAAATTAAGGGATAAAATAGAAAGTCATAAGTGCTTTTTCTTACTAGCGAATACCTATTCGAATCGAAAAATCAGCTATGGCAGCCACATATTTGGTCTATTTCAGTTAAATTTAACCATGCTTCGTCACTTTGAATTTAAATAATTTCCGCTTTCTCGGCTTTATCTCTTTCATTATTGCATTTACGTAAATTTTAAATTTGAAGTTTGTCTTTAGAAAAGAATAGAAGGTTGATTTGTTTCGAATATAAGAATTATTTAATTTTTTAGCGAAAACGCATGATCAATTGTATCTTAAATGCGGTATATATAAATTTTAGTGAATATTATTTTCGGTATTTCTAGGGACCTCAGCATAAATTTCTGCCATAGTCCCGGGTTTAAGTCGTGTCATGACAGTATGACAGTGGCTGTAAAGGATGATTATTCGATTGGAAAATTCGCTTATACGGGAAAGCACTTATTTGATTCATGTGGAGGCCCCTGTCGTGTGGAGGCTCCGGGCAAAGGGCCCCTTCTGTAAATCCGGCTCTGCTACTGATTAGTATGCATCCGTGTTCAGATTACCAAGACAAACCGATAACCCGCATATTCGCCGCAAGGGAACATTTATATGGACCCTCTCACTTAATAGATATATAAACATTACCGTCAAAAAAAATATTTCTTCGTCTTAAAAAAAAATGTTTTTGTGTAAATTGAAAAAATCGTTTTTTTGTGTCAAATAAAGTCTTTTTGAGAATTTACTATAAAATAATCGAAATAATAAAATTTTAACTTCAATATCCTAATTCAATTTAAATTTAAATTGATAGATGTGTAAAGTTATTTCATCACATACAGTGACGACATATGTGATGACGTCATTACTCAATCAAATGTCAAGTTAACGGAATAAGTTCGTTAAAGTGAGGATGAGTATGTATTAGCGTGTTATAAATACGGTCGCTATCATACGATATTGAGTAAAAATAATTCACTTGTTACGATAACAACCACCAAGTGGTGCCGATGACGGTGACATCGGAGCACATTATTCACGACGCGACGATGTATAGTTGAAGGAGACGAATATTTTGTTGAAGAAGATGAATTGATACACTTTAAGGCACTTTGAGGAGTGAATGATTCATCCGTATTTACGTATATGTTTGTTTATTGATAGAGACAACGGCGCGCGATCGATAATAGAGTAATGCCGCTGCTACACGATGCTACGAACACCTTCCAACATTCGACGTTGGATGGTTCATAGCATCGTGTAGCCGTTGTTCGAACCTACGAGTGTCCAATGTCGAGCGTCAAACATTCGCATTTGGTCGTGTCCCGTTCGATGTCGGTATTCTTGCACCGAGTCAAAGGGATGCTTCGAACGTTTGAAGGTCAATGTTGGTTGTGTTCGTTGGTTGCGCACGACTCGTTCATGTGAAGAGAGACAACATCAGTGTATAACATTAGAGATAACATCAGACAGATAACATCTTCGTCACGTTTGTCCCAACACATTATACAAGAGAGACAACATCAGTGTATAACATTAGAGATAACATCAGACAGATAACAGCGTTGTCGACTGAGTACCAACACATCATTATTCGTATTGGATCAAACATTCGACTCACCGTGTAGCAGATACATTCGTCGCACCAACTATCGAACTTAATTGCCTCAAACGTTCGATCGAATGTTGGAAGGAACGTTCGTAGCATCGTGTAGAACCCGCTTAATATATTGGATAAAAAAGAGATAGAATTATATCTTATAGATATATATATATATATATATATATATATATATATATATATATATATATATATATATATATATATATAAGAATGTAGAGAAGAAGTGATTATTGAAAGTTTAGCGAAAACAAAATTATATAATTTTATCGTTATTGATGTTGGATACAAAATTTCCACTGAAAAACTTTATAAATTGGAAATAGAAAAATATCATTCCATATCCTCACGTATCCTAAGTCGGAGATATCATGGGTTAGGTGAGACAAAAATACTTTAAGGATGGAATAGGATATTAGGATATCTTTAACCGATAACGATTTTTTATACCGATAATTTATTAACCGATATCTCTGTCGGTTACTGCTTGCAACATAGTTATGGATCATCTAACTGATACTGTTCTGGACCGACTGGACTGTACTGTACCCTTTTTCTACAAATATGTTGATGACATTTTTTGTGCCTTCCCTTTTGACATGTTTGATCATGTTCTATCCACATTTAATTCTTTCCACAATAACCTACAATTTACTCTGGAAATCGAAAAAGATAATAAAATAGTTTTTCTAGATACGCTTGTCTATAACAACCACAACATACTTTCCACTATGTGGTATAAAAAACCATATGTTTCCTCTCGTATTTTGAATTTCCACTCCACTCATATTTTCCAACAGAAATACAATGTTGCCTCTAACCTCATTAGTAGAGCTCTTAAACTTAGCCATCATTTACACCGTCCAATCGCACTAAAAAATACACAACATATTTTGAAACTAAACAATTATCCGTGGACTTTAATACGTAACATCACTAAAAAACTTGTGTTCAATCTTTTCAATAATCGCTCTTACATCAACAAAAAAACCGATAAAAATCAGCAATTCTTCTCCCTTCCGTATCTTGGACAGACATCTAAAAACATAAAAAACATTTTAAAACCGTTTAACTTGATACCAGCTTTCAAATACCCAAATAATCTTAATAAATTCTATTCCAATCTGAAACCACTTGATCCTGTATCTAGTTGTCAAAATGTTGTATACATGCTTCGATGCTCCGAATGTCCGTCGGCCTATATAGGTAACACAAAACAGCGTCTATCGCAAAGAATTGAACAACATCGAAGAAATGTCAAACGTGGCGATCTTGCATCTGGCTTGGTACAACACGCATGGAACAATGACCACCGTTTTGATTTTAACAACCCCACCATCTTACAAACAGAGGCTCATTGGAGAAAAAGATACTTTCTAGAATCTTCTTGGATCTCCTCTATTCATCCAAATGCTAATCTTGCTGCTGATTTGTCGAAATTGGACAACACTTACGTCAATGTTTTCCAGAAATTTTCCCCTCAACAACTTCAATAACATATAAAAAGGGTCATTTTAAAATCGCATGTTCAGTTTCTTACCATGGACACTACATCTATTATTACTATTATTTTTAAAAAAAATTTATTGTTTTTCTTTTTGATAAAACTTTTTAAATAACCTAATTTTTCAATTTTTATATTTTGACACAGTTATTATTTTTAATAATGTAAATACTAACAACTTAACACAACAAAAAAAAAAACTTTTTATGTAAGTACTGCATGTTTTTTCAATACTTTTTATATTTTAAAATTTTTTTGACATTTTTGTAAAAAAAAAAAAAAATTTTTGACATTTCTAATGTTTTTGTTTTTGCTTACTTCTATAATAAAGCATCTGCCATGAAGATGGGGTTAATTTCCCCGAAACCGGTAGCAGAAAATTAAAACAAATATTTGTTTTTCATTTTGATGACTTAAACTCCTAATATCCTATTCCTTCATTAAATTATTAGTCATCTAATTTTATTCCTTACATACTTTAAGGATGTTTGGGAGGTACAATCGGAGACAAAAGTACATGAAATTAGAAATTCGTGAATAATTGCGTTGTATAACAAACTATGAGGTAAATAAATAGTTATCTTTGTTAAATAATAGCTATCACTATAACTGATTGTACAATACATCAAACTATAGCTCTCAGCTGAGTACAAGAGCGGAGTACATTCTGAGGATTTTTCGGAGAATTTCAAAATGCTACGAGACGATTGAAAATTTAGTAGAACGTTCCTCATTAAATACTAAGGCCCCTGTGAAAATTTCAAACCGATTCACTAAACCGTTAAAAAGTTATTAAAAAAAAAACTAATTTTACACGTACTCTTATGGAAATTCGAAAACAGAACAGATTAAATAACTTTTTAACGGCTTAGTGAATCGCTTTGAAATTTTTACAGGGGCTTTAGTATTTAATGAGGAACATTCTACTAAATTTTCAATCGTCTCGTAGCATTTTTAAATTTCTCCGAAAAATGCTTAGAATGTACTCAACTCTTGTAGTCAGCTGAGAGCTATAGTTTGATGTATTGTACAATCAGTTGTAGTGATAGCTATTATTTAACAAAGATAACTATTTATTTACCTCATAGTTTGTTATACAACGCAATTATTCACGAATTTCTAATTTCATGTATTTTTATCTCCGATTGTACCTCCCAAACATCCTTAAATATAATATATTCGAAGCCATGTACCCATTTTTTGTAAGATCCAGTATTTTTGTCAGAACAGTATAAATGTATAGAATAGAGTAGGAACTTAACCCTAAATTTTCAACAAGCGACAACGAGCGTTCTAGTGGCTGATTTTTCTTTTAATCTATTCAAAATTTAAAAAGTAATAAAAAGTTCCAATACTATTTTTTTACCAAATGCCTGCGTCACTGTGAAAAGTTGAAGTTAATGAAAGTAATAAGTAAGATACATGTATAAATTTTTAGTCGAATTTTCTCCGAAAAATTAGACTTATACAGTCTATACGATAAGAGCTGCGAGAGGCGAGAGTAGGGGCGCTATCCGTTTTCGGACCCGTAGAACACGAATATGTAGAAAAAAAAATGTCTGATATATATATATATATATATATATATATATATATATATATATATATATATATATATATATATATATATATATATATATATATATATATTTTCCCGCCACCTTTTAATTTGTGTAGGGCCCCCCTATGGAAGTTAAGAGATGAAATTTGGTAAATGGGGCTCATTTTCGAGGCACCTCATACTATCAAAGTGGGGTCAAATTTTGGGCAAATTTTTTTTCTGACCCGACCTTTAAGGGGGTGGTGGGGGGCGGAAAAGCAATAAATCTTTTCCAAACCGGTTTTAAATAATGTTTCGTTCAATTATCTACAACATATCCAAAATTCAGCTTCCTAGGATGATATGGTGGGAGTAGAGGGGTGAAAAACGATTTTCGCTGGATCTAACAGGCCCCCAGCCCCCCAGAATTAACGTAGAGGGTTGAAATTTGGTGTGTTGATAAAGTTCGTACCTAGGTTGTGCTTTTTGGAGGTTTTAATATTTTACCTCCACCCACCTCATTTTTAAGCTACAATTTCATGCATTTTCGACGTTTTCGAAGTTTGTACCACTCACACAGGTCACCCGAATAAACCTAGAGGGCTGAAATTTTGTATTCGGATTGAGTTGGTATCAAGGGGGTGCCTTTTGGGGGTCTCGACTTTTAACCCCTACCCCCACCATTTTTATACCCAAAAGAACATGATTTTTCTTGTTTTTTAACAGTTTCGTTCGGGTCAAAATCTCCCCAAATAAACCTAGAGGGCTGAAATTTGGTGTACAGGTTAAGCTAATAGCCAGATACTGTTTTTTGGAGGTTTCAACTTTTAACCCTTACCCCCACGATTTTTACACCAATATTTCCTTAATTTTTTTGCTTGTTTCCTAACACGTCTACAGACTCCATAAGGAAACCTAGAGGGCTGAAATTTTGTACGTGTATTCAGTTAGTATCCAGCTAGTACCTTGTAGGGAGTCCGCATCACTTTTCCCCCCACTTCTCCCATTTTTACATCGGAATTGAATGCTATTGTTAAATGTGTTTTAAAAGCATTATGTTTATTCTAAATACAAGTAGGCGGAATAGTAATTTTAAAAATTTTAAAAAAAAGTGAACTTACTTTTATGACAAATGAAATACATACATATTAAGTAATTTAAAAATGTTATTAAAGTCATTGTTTATTTATAAATTAGGAATTTTGGATTTTTAGTATTTAAAAAATAGAAATTTTGGATTTTTTTGGAAAGAAAAAATATCTTTATAAAGGCCTTCCAGTTTACTATTTAAGGTCCTTTTTTAATTTTTAAAACTAAAACATAAAGCCAATTAGCGGATAAACATGGGCAGGAATGTCCTCGTACGAATTGTGTTGGCTTTTTTTCTGCTATCTGTTTTCGGCACAAAATTGAAATTTACTGAGATACAGCCCTTAAATACTTAAAACCTTTTTTTAAAGCCTCGATCAGCCGAACACTCATCACCAGTTTTGAAACCAACAAAATGACAATTCGGTTGTAGACTTTCAATCACATTTCGCTTGTAGACATTCAATACCGAAGATGAATGGGAAAATTCGACTACCGTGATGGGGCCCCGCTGCTCACGGCGTTTTTATTAGTAAGGGAGAAGTGTTTCAGTAGTAACAGTGGGTCAATTATAACTTTGAAATTTGCGAGACATCTATCAATCCTATTAGGTGACGGTTTTCTCTCAGGAATATCAAATGTGTTTATATAAGCTAACCGAGAATTTTGAGTTTATCGACAATTTTTTGACTTTTGCAGTAAATACTCCATTAGTTGGAAGTAAAGTGATTTTACTGGAAACAAGAAATCAAATGATATCGTCAGATAGGTAGTATCGTCATTTTAATCATAGTTACTATTTTATAAATTTTTTTAGAAAATTAAACAGCACTGCCACAATTGTAACAAATTCAATAGTGTCAATTGTAACATGTTACAATTGACACACAATTATATATCCACAATTTTTCTTTTTAGTATTTTAAATTTAAGGAACTGAGCACATAGAGCCGAGAATCAGTATAGGGTTTCAAGTAAATAAAGTTTAAAAACTTTTTCGGTTTTTAAACTAAAATAAAAATTATAACAATTTTTTTAGAGAGAGAAAAAAACTGTTGACAAAAATATGATATTTTGGAATCAAACATTTATAAGAAATACTTTTCAAATTATTTATTTTTATCAATTTTTAGCATTAAAGTCGTAGTTTAATCAAAAAATAGTATTTGAATTTTATATTTTATTTTAAATTCTGCATCGATTAAAAAAAAAAAAAATAAAAACAAGCCACTAGAACGCTCGTGGTCACTTTTTAAATGTCTAAGAATCTTTTTAAGGGTAAGTTCCTAGCCTATATTGCACTCTCAGATATATGTAGACTATTTTCTCAGATGTATACAGACAATTTACTGATTTTTGACAATTTATTCTGTTGATTATAAGAAATCATTAGAATGGTAAAACACACTGGTCGATTTCTAGAATAAAAAAAACTAGTATCGATTTAGTTATCATCGTAAATATTTAGATAGCATTCGTAGCTGTGTCTAGATATACGTAATCCAAATTAAATCCCTTAAAATTTAGGTCAGTATACGTCTGAGTGTGCGATGTCTCATGACCTTTTCTGGAAATTTATTCGTCTTAATTAAGTATCACGCAGTGTCAGTTCACTCAAATAATATAAATCAACGGGATGCCACGAAAGGATTTAGAGCTCAGACCCATTATTTCAAGTTTTTGGATGAATATTAGGTACTTATTATGTAAAAACTAGACTAAACTTTTCCAGATAAAATTGTAAATATTTTTCGAAAATTCTGTAAAATACAAAAACTATAAGATGATTTACCATAAGATGATTTATGTAGGCCAGTAAGTAATGATAAAGAATTGGAAGATGAAAACCAAAATTAAGACCAAAATCCTAGCAATCTTGGCTAACATATATATAATTCGGATCATAGTCTTGTTCAGAAACACTGCAAAGTTACGACTAATCTTTTCAATCCTTGCATTTTTAAATTCTGTTCCGAGGAAATTTACGAAATTTACTTTTAAAAGAAGAATATCATAAAACAGTACCAAATAAATTTATTGTACGGCTCCACGAATGATTTTTAACGCCAATGTTGAGCGTTCAATTATCCTAGAATTATAGATAACATTGATATGAATTGATTTGACTATATGGAGTAAAAATTATAGCTTGAATTAAAAAGAAACGCGAATCTAAAAACGCGAAGGCCTATAAATTTGGTGATAAAAGACGCGTGCGACTGGCTATACGCGAGTGACAAGTAACGCCAGTAATGTTCTTTATCGAAAAATACAAATTAAAACTGGACAAAGGACAAAAGGATACACGTGTATAAAGACGTAATTTTTTAAAGCAAAATAAATCACTATCATCTTCGTTATTGTTAGAAATGCTCGAGTAGACAATACTTTTATGAAACTCTTTATTTAATGCCTGATTAATGGAATTTATTTATTGCTGATGTAGCTGAAGTTCAGCGTTAAAAATTGTCGTGTTAATTTCCGCTCAAAAGATAGCTTTAAAAACCGCTCGTTTAGCCGTATACTTACAGTTGTAAAAAAAATTAATTTAATATTACAAAAAGTTAATTAAAACAATTAACTTGAAACAATCCCTCTTTCACTTATTCGCACAATACACCAATATTAATAGCAATTATATTTAATAAATTAGATCTTTCATTCACTCTAGCTATTAATTTGTATATCATCAACTCCATGATATCTACAAACACACTATGTACATAATATACCTACGTACCTCTATAAAACACATACATATTCATGTGAGTTGTGTCGTCACATTGATTGATCATCATCATTTCTACACAGCGCTACCACCATGACACCCATTCCAACGGCACCGGCTGTCTGTCTAGCGGATTTGGTTGTTGGTTGGTTCCTTGCCGCCCAGGACAACTTATATACTGCATGTATATACACCGTACCGTTATAGAACCATGTTGATAGTTCATCAGTTATAACGTTATATACGATCGTACCGCGCGGCTACGAGGCATATAGCATTGCTATAGCTAGCGTACTAGCATGGTATATAGCACAGATTGTATGGTAGTACATCATTTCGTCTCCACATTGTAAATTGTGGGACCGACCTGTTGCTATGTTATACAGATACACGTACATGTACATAGAGAGGTATTCGTAGGATATAAATTTGTATAGACTCACAGAGTGAGTATAGAATACAGCCGAGTCACTGAGAGAGCGTAATGTGGTAGTAAAATATATACATATAATGAATTTACGAATGTTAAGATTTGGTGAGTAAATTTATGAAATACAAATTAACGGACGGGAAACGTCAAATATTACTGAATGCGTGTCCAATCTTACTACTATAAATGAGGGCTGTCATTCCAAAGTCAACAATCTCCACCTTGCTTAAATTTTGGTAAATCGCGAAAAACTGATTTAGACTATTGGACATTGTAAATCTGAGCCACAGAAAGAGATTCCCGGTGTCAAAATCCACGTAATTTTTAAACTTTCTGAGTTATTCAGCTCTATATGTTGGAGATAGCTTATTATGATTTGAATTAGTGGATATTGTCGACTTTGTTTCAAACGGAATTGGATTTTGTTTATTTTGATCTAAATATTCATACAATTTGAATTTTACTTCACGGGATTCTTGGTTCGAATCCCGGCTGGGTAGAAATTTTCTACTCTGCACTTTGGATGTCCGGAGTGCACTCATACTTTGTGAGGAAAAATGAGTAGTTACTTGTATGAGTAGTGGCATTAGTACAGTAAAAATAAAATAATGTTAAGGATTTAGAAAAATGATGAGGTTCTTTGTGATACCCACAAAAATTGTAAAGAGGCTTTTCGTTCACCAAAAAGAATTCATAGTTTACTTAATTACATTTAATTAAAACTGATGGAGATGAAAAGGAACTGAAACAAAATGAATACAATAATGTTCAGCTTTCTGAAAAAAATAATATTTTTTCAGAAGATTTATTTTTCAGATTTATCTTTTATAAAAGCTACAAGTTAACAATACATTTTTTTTACGGTAGATAGGGCCCACATAAACTGATGATGATAAAAAAAATCGAACAAAAAAAAACCGTACAAAAAAAGACGCTTAAATTTTACACAACTAAACAACAAACTCGGTCAACTCAGGACACTTGCATAGGAACCTGCTCTATTTTTTAATTTAATTATCAAACATCAAACTAAACTAACAAATTATTACAAAAAACTGATAAACTTGTGACGTGTGTCCAGATACAGCATCAACAATACTGATTGTAAGCAATTAAACCAAGCGGTTAACCTGCCACACGTGCTTCTGTTCTTGATTCTGATTGGTTGATAGGATACTGTCGAGTTTGTTATGAATTACGCATGGAGATTGTAGTATTTGAAATGAACGGCAATGTTTAGGCTTAGATTTCACCAGGATCTACATAGGTGATTTTTAAAAGAACTAAATTTACTAATCGATAGAGGAGGAAAATAGTACTATTATCCATTAATATCTCATTTTTTTTTTCAAGTGGAGATAGCTGACTTTGGAATGACACCCTTCAAATTGTTTCTTGTATTCAAATGGCTTCTAATTTCGTCAATTTAAGGAAGGAGTGACGCACTAAAAAACCGTATAACTGCTGTCACTAAAAAAAATTTTTAACTTGAAATTGTTGATGATTTTAGCAGTTTTTCACTCATCTATTTTAATTTTTAATCCGAAAAACCTACAAAAATTATTCTGTTCATTCTTAAAGACAATAGAAAATAAAAAGCTTATTTCTCATAAGTAATTATAGTGTAGTATATTTAAGAATAAGTAGTGATGATCCTATGGTCCAGTCAATAAGGGCGCGCTAAATCAATGTATACACAGGCGACCTTGTAAATGAATACCCAAATTTTAATTGGTTAATTTCGTAGATATTTCAACAGCCATTTGATTTTAAAAGAATTATAAACATTAAGTAGTGTTTGGAAGATATACAAAAAAATTTAATAAATATGTAAAAAAAAGAAAAACAAAGTACAGAACCCAAAGGTTGTCTATCAAAGTGTGACAAAAATTATTATTTTTACTTGATGCAACGAACGATGATAAAACTTACGGGAAAATGGTAAAAGGAATCTCAAATTCATTTTAAAAACTTTCTCTAATGATATTTAACACGATGTCGTGACCGATGGACAGACAGACAGAAAAATATAAAAAAATTTGTAGAACCCTAAAAAAAACATTGTTACTGAAAATTTCGAAAAATTGTTAATAAAACAAATAAAAGAAACTAAAAATTTCAAAGGGGTTTTGATTAATTACCATGTCTCGCGGACAAAACGCAAAATTTATTTTGGTTCGTGATATATAGGAAAGAGATTGTCCGCACTGTCAGTTCAGAAAACTGAAAAAAGTCTTCTCTTAGGTCTAAATTCTGAAATCAACTTCTAATATTTCTGAACGATAAAAAGTAATTCGATACGTATTCAGTACCTAATGATCCTATAGTCAAAATAGTAAATTTTCCGAAACCCCAAATGAAAATACCTAGCAATCATACAAATAATAAACAAAGGCGGTAGAAAGGGTGTAAAAAGTGTGCGACAATACTAAACCTCACGCTTTCTGGGATCTCGCACTGCTAAAAGCCAATAAAACATGAAAGTGGAGAGAGAACTTTATGATATGTTTTTTTCTTGCTTGTCAACTGTAATTGAACTAGTTTTGTATAATTTTAAGAACTGTAATACTTGGGGGGCCTCTTAAAAAACATACGTGTATATAAGAAAAAGATTTACAAATTAGAGGAGGCTTCGGAAAACTCGTCTTGCGCACTTTCAATACTTATTAGTCTTGTGTCACCTCTGTTATTATATATAACTATAGTACAATAATTAATATAATATAATTACAAATATAAAGGTTTAGATGACTATAATATTGAAATAATGGAACATTATTTTAATATAATATAATATTCAAATAACAAATCATTATTCATAGGATCATCAACAAATTCTCACGTATGCATCATGTATTACATCCTGAAAATAAAGAGTCAGAAGATGTCATAATATAGTATAATGAAGTGACTTTCTCTTGTATGTGTCACCAAACGTCAGATGACAGAAAACAAACAAATGGTCGGACGGATTATATTTGGTCCATCATGACCATGGCTAACCATCATAAACATTCACTACATCGCTATACACGCGAATGATTAAGTGAATAAATAAATTATGCGATTTCGAGCTTTATAGCTCGTAAACTTGATGAGGTTGTCGTAAGTTGTATTTAAATTTAATAACGGTTCAACTACCATTAATCTGTGTTGAATACACGCATAGTCGCGTCAAAATAACTACCAATGATGGTCGCCTCGTATAGTTGTGAGATACAAGATTATAATTTCATAGCCATGTCGTGTAGTACTCGTGCGATTCAAAATAACTTCAAAAGGTTCAACTTAACAGTCTGTAGGTCACGGTCCAAATGGAAGTAGAAAAATACACCTGCGGCAGAATCCTATATAACATAGCGAATTTCCATTTACAAAAGAATAATTAGTTTAGTAAAGCCCCTTTTTTATGTCATTTTTGTCCTCTTTCCAATGTTGTAAAAAATGTCGCAAAAACTTTTGATACTGGAAAAATTTTGACAAAAGACTAATTCCTTTTCGCAAAAGATGTCCAAAAACAATGTTTCAGGCATCGGAGGTATCTGACTGAAGAATCCATCGAAGATTTTTGAGAAACTTAATCTTGTAACCACAGTAAGGCCGGGCGCACATTGAGACTTAAGACGCAGTTAACGCAGGCAGGGCAGCGCAGTTTCTGTGACTCGTGTTGTAGAACGGGATAGCGCAAATTGAAACGCAGAGCAGCACTGCGTCGCACGAGACGGATGTTGCATTCGTGAATGTGACACAGAAACTGAGCGATGCTGGGTGACATTATAACACGTTCTCGAGTTTTAGTTGGTTTTATTTCACCGAAATGAAAAAAATTGAAGAAATGGAAGAAAAACAGTGCTGCTCTGCTTTTAAATTCGCGCTGTCTCGTTCTACAGCAAGAGTCACAGCACCTGCCCTGCCTGAGTTAACTGCGTCTCAATGTGCGCCCAGCCATACAGTTTTTTCTCGTGCTTTCCTGCTCTGCCGTGCTCTGCTCTGCTCTGCCCAGCCCTACGTTTGCTGCGTGACGCAGCTCAATGTGCGCCTGGCTTAATTGTCAATAATTCCTATTATTCAGGCTTAAGTTTAAATTGAACGGATTGTATGTGTACAGTCAAATTTGTATAAGGTAGAACTGGGTAAGCGAGAAAACTTTGTTAGCGAGAGTAATTGTCAGGTCCCGTAATTTTACCACTCTAAAACCACTATGAGTGAGAAATAAAAACCTGTATAAGTGTGACTGTCGTTTTTCGCTCATGGACCTCCATAACTGAGACTGCTAAATGCCTGTATCTCTATAAGTGAGAGTTAAACGTATTTTAAATTTACATACATAGGTATATTGCCTGAATACCTGAATGGTGCACATGTTCTTGTTTTCTTATAATTCGAGAAACTCATTTTCTATTCAAATAGCCAAATGTGCATGCATGCTGACTTATTTGTCAAGCTTACTTCAATTGATAAATATATGAATTAATTTCATATATAATTAATATATGAAAAAATGTGTACAAAATGTGAAAACAGAAACGCAAAAAAAATTAACTGATTTTTTCAAGTAAATTTTGATGTTTTAATGTTTAGTATTTTTTTTTTCTAAGCATATCTATATCCAAATGTATATTATTCTAATGAGTAGTATTCATACAATACATTTTGGTTGTATTTTTTCTAGACCTCTATAAGTGAGATAAATCTTCTCCCGTACCCCTGTAAGCTAGAAACTCGGGTTAGTGAGAACCCTCCATAAGAGAAAAATAGATCGCTGTCCCTTGAACTTTCGCTTATCCAAGTTCGACTGTATATAATTTTTAGTGAAGGGCATTTTCAGTTTCCAGGACCCCCAAAATAAATTTTTTTCATAGCTCTTGACTCAAGTCGCGTCAGGACAGTGGCTATAATAGCTGAATTTTAGTTCGAAATTTCGCTAAAAATAAAAAAAAAAAGAAAAAGACAAGAAGCCGTTGGACGCGACTACTAGGGTGCTAAATGACAAATAAGATTAAATTTTTTGATATTCTTAAATCTTATTTGATTTTGAGAAAGGGCATAGAGAAAACGACCCTTGACGCAAAATCGATTGCTTTTATAGGAAATAATACTTCTAAGCCCCAGATACATTCCTGCCAAATTTCAACCCTCTGAGGCTAATAGTTTATGAATACAAAAACAGAAAAAAATTTTCAAAAAAAAACTGAGCCGATTATTTGAGTTTAATATATATATTGTGTACTCACCTTAAACAAAGTAATAAAAAAAAATTAACGTTATATCCCTTTATTATACTAATTTTTTTAAATTTTTAAATTTAATTAAATTTTTTTTGGCACTTACGCGTTAGCGACAACCACCATTTTTTGTTCAATAATATGTCTCTTAGTACTCTATAACATATATTTTTACGGAAAAATTTTAGTTGGTAGAACATATTAATATTTCAATACAAATACATGTCATGTTCGGTATTACATATATTACTTATGTATTATATATATTACTTATATATCTGCCTGATTTCTAAAACACAGTAGAACTCTGAGGAGTGAAATAAAATGTTCTCCTCCCCCCTAAGTTGCAGTTCTTGGAGTTCCTGTGATGGTCTAAAAAAATTTATATTTTGACTTGTAATAAAAAATATGTTTCTGCTTGTTAAAAAATAATTTTCAAGGTTAATTTTACCATGAATCTGAATTTTTGAATGAAATCAATAAAATTATCTCAGCATACTTACTAATTAAAATTACATCTAACCCAACAAAAATTATAAGTTTTAGAAACTTTATTTAAATAAAGATAATAATAATAACAATAATACGTCTTAAATGTTATATTGTTTTAATAATAATAAATATTAACTTAATAGACTGGAACAAAAAAATTCAACAATGTATAGTAATAACAACAGTCCGGCTAAAACTTGTAGTTATAAAAATATGTAGGTAAATTACTTGTTATAGGTACATATAACTAACTTTAACAGACCCTCTCACTTGATGTTTTTGTTGCACTTTTTAAGGAGGTGCAGAAAGTGGGTTTTTTCTGTAATAAAATTACATACGTTCATAACAACGACAAACAAGCTTAGACAAACGTCTTCTTTTATTAACACGATGACGGATCATGGGGAAATATAACGAAATGACCAACTGGTATACTATTTTGACAGTTAATAGACTTTGTATGAAATTGTTGACGTCGTAATACGTGGTGTATAAGCTAATAAAGTTTCACTTAACGTCTTACAAAGAAAACAACTCTAACAAAAGAGAAATCAATATCCATTTTGTTTTATTAATAAAAAAGGCAAACGGCATAAAATGTTGGACTTGAGTAAATTTAAACTAGTTTATCGTAGTTATGAACGTATGTAATTGTATTATTTTAGAAATAAGGTAGATATTTTACTTTATAGCCCTTCTTATCCATAAGTAATATATGTAGTACCTAACATGGTATGTGTTTGTATTGAAATATTACTATGTTCCACCAACTAAAATTTTTCTATAAAAATATATGTTATAGAGTACTAAGAGACATATTATTGAACAAAAAATGGTGGGTGTCGGTAACGGGTAAATGCCAAAAAAAAAAATTTATTTAAATTTAAAAATTTTAAAAAATTAGTATAATAAAGGGATATAATGTTAATTTTTTTTTATTACTTTGCCTAAGGTGGGTACACAACATATATTAAACTCAAATAAATCGGCTCAGTAATTTCGTAAAAAAAAAAATTTTTTTGAAAATTTTTGTCCGTTTGTGTATTCGAAAACTATTAGCCTCAGAGGGTTGGAATTTGGCAGGAATCTATCTGAAGCTAAGAAGTATTATGTCCTATAAGAACAATCAATTTTGCGTCAAGGGCCGTTTTCCCTATCTTACCCGGCTATGCCCTTTCTACGCTGTTAACACGGTTTTCTTGTTCAAAGACGAATATTTTTTGATTTTGTTTTCATTGAACCAAAAAAAATATTTCTTTGAATCAAAGAAAATACTTTTTTTTAAAATAAATAATTATATTTTGAATTTTTTAGTAGTCGGATTAGTAAAGTTATTAGTAGAGAAATTATCTGTCTTTGACTTAAAGAGATCGTTTTGAGAGTATGGAATACTGGTTATTACAAATGAAATCGGCCGAATATTTCTGTTTGTCAATATGATACTTTAGAACGTAACCTTTTCAGATGAAAACGATTCTTCAATTTAGGCGAATAACAGGATTAGATGTGTAGTTAATGTGAAAAATGAATCTTCGAGAAAAAAACTTTCAAAGCATCTGGCGAAACATACGAACTTGCCAGTTTTTCTCGGAAAAGTGTTTATATAAAACAGTGGCTAACAGACCGATCGTATAGGTGTCAGAAATGAATACTTTGGATTCATTTTTTTGAGGATTCATTTTATAATCCCTCTTTCCCGTTAATTAACTTTTCAAAACGAAAAACCTTTTAAATTTCCGATTTCACCGATGTTGCTTTTGCGGAATAGGTAATTTTGAAAATGATCGAAAAAATTCACTAACCCGTGGAGTGACGTTTTCATTGTTATACCTTTATTGAATTTTATAGCATGTATTGTTGATAAAATATATCCATATGTATATGAGATTGTGGGCACATGATACAACCAAAACAATATATACACACAAATATATATACATTACAGACAGATGGACTCAGATGGACACATCTAGTGTACTAAATAAATGTATGAATGCGCTCATTCATTCATATCCTTCATACATCTCCGTGTATAATTCATCAGCGCCACCTATCATCATCATTATTTTAACATACTCAATGGTCAAAAAACATTGTAACCATTATGTACTTGTGTAACGTCCATCATACATATTTATTTATTTTGTACAGTACACGACAAAATATAGAAACATTCACACAAAAACCGGCGGTGCCGCGGTAGCCAAGAATAGAATGGTAATTAGAACAAGATTTTAAAGAAAAATTCTTTCACTGAAAACAATTATCTAATGTATTGTGTTTGAAATTTTTCACTTCCAGAGAAAACTGTGTACGCAACTTCATTTTAAGAAAGAAGATACCCCTGTCGCAGCATCTGCATAACATAGCGAATTTCCAAATATTGGGCACTGGCGGATCTCATCTAAGACCTGTAACCATTTAAAATAGTTTAGCTTTCTAAGAGTAAAAAAATTTTTAAAATCGGCTGGGTAATTAGTTTTGGTATTTTTGGGACCCAAGAACCTGAATGGACTTTGCACAGCATAGTTGTATCCATCTAAAATAATTTAGTTGTCTAGCAGTGAGAAAATTTTCAGAATCGGTTCGATAGTTTATTTCTGGTGTTTTTTTTCGGATTTGCAAGATCCCGGTAGACTTCATTAAAAAATCAGCTCTACCGTATATTCTAGGTGGACTTTATGTAATATATCTATCTATCTATCTATCTATCTATATATATATATATATATATATATATATATATATATATATATATATATATATATATATATATATATATATATATATAAGATATCTTACCTTTCTAACAGTAAAAGTATTGTTATCTGAGATCCACAACTGTCCTGCGAATGCAAAGGCGACGTAGAATGCTATACAACGGGTTTTGAAAATACTGTTACTGTTAGAAAGGTAATACAACCTGTACCTATCTAAAATAGTTTACCTCTGTAATAGTGAAAAGATTTTCAGAATCGGCCAGTTGTTTTATTTTTGACACTTTTGGGTCCCACTAAGGCTGTCGGACCTTACATAACTTAATCTATATCTATCTAAAATAGTTTAGCTCTCTAACAGTGAAAAAAATTTCAAAATCGGTTGGTTAGTTTATTTTTATCACTTCTATGTCGCATGGACTCTGGCGGGCCTTATATAACGAAATCTATATCTATTTAACATAACTCTCTAACGGTGAAAAAAATTTTCAAAATCGGTCGGTTAGTTTAATTTTGACACTTTTGGGTCCCATGGACCCTAGCGGACTTTACATAATCTAATCTATATCGATTTAAAATAGTTTAGCTCTGTAATAGTGAAAAAATTTTCAAAATTGGTCTTTTAGTTTATTTTTTACAATTATGGGATCAGCAAACCCTGGCGGAACTCACACAACATAATCTTTATTCGTCTAAAATAATTTTAGTACTCTAACAGTAAGAAAAGGGTCGTAGGGATCTCACATAACTTATGGCACTCCGTAAGATTCTTGCGGACATCCTTTAATTACTTAATTTGTTCATATATTTTATATATATATATATATATATATATATATATATATATATATATATATATATATATATATATATATATATATGTCGCCACGATGACTTTTGAACGAAACGTTTAATGCTTATGAAATTTTGTGTGCGATCTAAAATCCGGATTCGCTCGGCTAAGTTCGTCAAGTTCGTCAGCCAGACACGTCGGAAGCCCAGAAGTAGGTTTTCTGGCCATTTTTTATCATTCGATCCTATTATAAGATAGTTCGATTTTTACATCGTTGAAATGACGAAAAAGAATTATGAAGAAATTGTTCTTATAATTTTCTTTCTATGTTAAGTATTTTTCAAGAAAATTGTAATTTTTCACATTTGTACCACTTTGCTTTCTCTGTCAGTGTAATAAGTAATTTATATTTCTGTCTCAGTTCATTATAAAATACAGAAAAATCGCTTCTTTTTTTAAAGATTTTTTAAAGAAACAAGTGATATATACATATAATATATATATATATATATATATATATATATATATATATATATATATGTATATATATATATGTATATATATGTATATAATATATATATATATATATATATATATATATGTATATATATATATGTATATATATGTATATAATATATATATATATATATATATATATATATATATATGTATATAATATATATAATATATATATATATATATATAATATATATATATATATATATATATATATATATATATATATATATATATATATATATATATATATATATATATATATATATATATATATGAAGTTTACTAAGATTTTTCAGTGCCTTAAAAACCGTTAATGAAATGATAAACTTATGGAACTGAAAGAGAATTATTGATTTCTGAAGTTGTTCTTTTCATGCTATATACCTATTGGTATATTTTTTTTTTTAAATTTGTAATGTCAGAAAAGGATTATGACGTTTTTAAAAAGATATGACCGCCTCCTAGTTTGAGAGCTGGATCCACTCCTGCCAGGAAGCACTAAGTAAATTTCGGTGCCATTATGCTCGTACAGCTTAGTAACTGTTAGGATCTTAAACATTTTGTCGCTCTAGGTATTTTTTCTACATTCAATCCAGTATTACATCCAACTTTTAATATTTATATGCCGCCATATATATAGTAATATATATATTAAACTATATGCCTGAATTTTAATATTTTCCGTGTTATCAGCAAACTAACGCCATATAAATTTTGTCCATGGATGTGAAATATTGAAGAGTAGAAAATATGAAAAGGAAACACGTGTACGGCTTTATGTACTCGTATGTGCCCCGTATGTGTAGGAGTACATGAAAAAGGGATATAAAAATGGTGTTGTATTTATTTTGTTATAATTTGTGTTAGTAAAATAAATGTCATACATCGCAAAAATTGTTTTTAATATAAAATTGTTAATATATCATTTAACATCGTAAATATTTGTATATATAGGTATATACCGATATGTAATTCCACTGGTATCTAAGAGAAAATTGACCAGTATCATAGTAAAATCGTTATTAATTGGTTCGTAAGAGCACGAGTTATCCGTCACTTCATGAGAAATATTAAGAAAGGCGTATGAAACTTGCGACAGTACCTATCTAGTTGACATTATAGATATAATGTTAATTAACAGTTTGAAAATTAGTATATTTAAAGTTTTATCTAAGGTAAAAACGAAATTAATTTTAGTATAACTTTAAGTTTACCAATACTTAATCATTACTATGTAAATTTTTCCTCTCTTATGCATATAAAAATTTATAAAAGTATTTTTCCCCTTTTTGGAGTTTATTGTCAAATATGTAAAGATAATTTTTACACAAGATAAACTAATAGAAACTTTTTTTTATTTTGGATAACGAATACTAGTAAATAAAATGTAGCCATTTTCCAATAACCAAGGTGGTGATGGTTATTGTTGCCTTCAAACAAATTGCCTTTAAACAGCGGATACATATTTTCTATACTTTTTAACCGCTAATTTTAAAACCTGTTGAACTGTTTTCACAACAATTCAGTAAAATAACTAACCCAGTACCCATGAATATTATAAAAAAAATGCGCATGTCTGTGACAGAAAACGCAAAATTATAAGGTATTTCGTAGCAAGATTTTCTACGAAATCCTAAAAATAAATAAAATTCTAGTACCCATTCAATATAAGTTAGTACAATGGTTAAGAAAGGAATACCAATTTCTGCTATAAGCAGGTAATTTGGTAACTACAATATCAGGTAAATTAAAAAAAGGTACCCGATTTTATGAAAAAACACCCTCTATAGTTTTTCTCGACGAAGAGGAAGAGAAATGAATGGAGGAAAATGGATTATACATTTGGGTAAGACTGGGTACCTCTTGTTAGTATATAAATCAACTGTTAAACAGTGTCCAACTGCAAATTTAAAACTTAAAAAATTTGGAGAGACAGGTCTACCCATACTGTCAACTTCCCATCGGGTGTTTTTAAAGATAACTGCACCTACTGTACATAAATAATTTTTTTTTCATTTCAGGGAGCTCCCCCGCCCCAAACCCCCGACAAAGGCTTTAAGTTTTGCGCTCCACGGGGAGCGGGCTTCGCGCCCTGTGTCTCGTGGGGGACTCCACGCCTCATTATACAAATGATATCATCATTTATTCTTGAGATATGTGATAGGATGAATATTTCACAAAAAGTTTTTAATTTCGTTTTTTTATTATAAAAAAGAAACCACTAAGCGAATTTGCTGAAAACTATATCCGACCTTCATTTTTTAATTACGCATTTAATGTTGTTCTCGAGATATGCGAGACGGAAAAAAATTCACGAACTATCTAACAAACGCACATACAGACATCACGCTCTAAACGATGGATTCGGTTTCTAGTGACTTTGAAACGTGAAGATATTCCAAATTAGCGATTCGTAAAATCGTACCCATTACAGTAACTTCCAATGGGAAGTTAATAAGGCAAAACAGAAGCTTTTTTTAGTAAAACTTTATTTTTAAAATTTATTTTTTTGGCTTAGCTATGCAACAGCTCAAGTCCTACACCGTCAGTTGGGGCGAATCTGGACGATTTTTCCAGTTTTGGACAATAAATTGTTTAGAGTTTATCTAAAAAATTCTTAAAAAAAAAATTTAAATGTTTTAATATCACAAGCATATAGGGCAGTAATAAAAATATCAAAATTGGTACTGCAACATTTTTTTTTATGATTATATACTGTCGAGATTCGCCCCTATTAGTGGGGCGAATCTGGACAGTGCTTTATTTGCAATATAAATCACATTCAGTCATGCGTATGGGTAAAATTAGACATAAAATGATAAAAATATATGAATTTCCAATCTGGAAATTCGCTAAGCAAATAACTGCATTAACGAATGACTTTTGATGGGTGGAATAAAACATTTTGAATTTAAATAAATTTTATTTCGATTTGCCTTTGAGTCTATCATGCAAGGTCGATTTGGGACCATGGAAATATTCAGCAGCTTTTCTAAGCGATTTTCTTTTATTTTTAATATCGGAAAGCAGAGGCGAAACAACTACATATCTACAGGGGGTCCAACAAAAATTTAACCCTTACCCCACCAAACCTTTTTTTTCTTCCGAAATATAATATAAATTTATTTGGACAATTATTTATGGCCAAACGAATCATAATAACAATATGGTCGACCAAGGTCAAGAGCTGATTTTACGTCATTAAATATAATCTTCGCTACCACTGAGATGCACCGCAAGGCTGTTTAAAGCAACTTTTGTCCCATTGGTACTAAATATTTTCTGTGGGACGCATTATCCCAATGGTTCTCGAGATATGCGAGACAAAAAAATTTACGAACGAACGAACGGACGAACTAACGAACGCACACACAGACATCACGCTAAAAACGATGGATTCGGATTCCAGTGACCTTTAAACGTGGAGATATGTCAAAATTAGCGATTCGTAAAGTCGGACCGATTACAATAACTTCCTATGGGAAGTTAAAAATTAAGCACAGTATAGCTTTCATTTTTGGTACATGTATTATCAAGAAAACGCCAAACATTTTGTTGGCAGTCCCTACTTTATCTATCTATCTATCTATCTATCTATCTATCTATCTATCTATATATATATATATATATATATATATATATATATATATATATATATATATATATATATAACTGCTTTTTTTTACAGCAGTTTCTTTATAAGATTTCAAAACGCGCGTTATTCTTAAAAATTATAAACAATGCGCCTGTAAAATAACAAAATGCAAAGATGTCACGTTCACCGCTTTTCTTTGATGACTTACTCATAACTAACAAAATTCAGTAGCACAAATTGATCTATGACCTTGTATGGTCATAACACTGACGAAGAAATATCGAGTACTGTTGAGATCTCTGTGAAAGATGACAGTGACGTTAAAATGGTTTCTCGGGGCCTTGGAGCCTTGAAGGGTCTAAATAGAAACAATTTAAAACTGGTGGTCTAGGTACCTATACTAAGTTCTTGTTGTGCGAAAATTAGCCATGCTAATAAAATGTAAAGGTAGTTATTTTAGAGTCATTGGCCGAGCAGGTTCAAGTGTTATAATAGATAACTGATTTTGCAGAGCATTTGGAATATATGGTTAAATTGACCTACAAATTTCCCTGTAATTCAGATAATTTTATGCGAGTGAAACCGCGGGTCGCAGGTAGTATATTATATATATATATATATATATATATATATATATATATATATATATATATATATATATATATATATATATATATATATATATATATTTATATACATATATATATATATATATATATATATATACATATATATATATATACTTATATATATATGTATATATATATATATATATGTATATATATGTATATATATATATATATATATATATATATATATATATATATATATATATATATATTTCAAATAATTTTTTTAATAAAAATTGCCAGTTTTTGCCAACAGTAGTCAGTAGATTTAAAATAAATATCATTGTTATAATTTCTAATAAAAAATTCTTGAATTATATAAACTGCCTTTTATTTTAAAATAACAAATTTAAATTTGTCTATCTTTTGCACTATACGTATGAAGTGTCCTTTGAATGTCATTAAATTCATAATTTAACATTTTGTTTGTAATCGTACAGAAGTGTTCAATGAAGAAAACGATCCATAAAATTTTCTGACTGACCCATAGATTACAAAAAAAGACTACTGGAGGTTTTTCCGGCAGCGTAATACACGGAGAGAAAATTCCTATAAAAATTACTGTGCTCAGCACTACAATCGACGTGTAAAAGGCGAACATATTAAATTCTGTAAGGTAAAAATATGAAGATTATAATTAATCATAAAAAATTTAAAAGATGGAATGTTCTTTTCGTAATATTATCTCCGTAAAATTTGTAAAACAGCACAGTAAAAAGTTCCATTACCGACAAAAAAATAATTTTTTTAATTGTGTTTATTAAAAAAATTACCATGCTAACATGCTAATAATAGAAAGAAAAAAAACAGAAAGAAGGTTGGTTGTGTTGGGATCGCTGTAATGAAATGTACCTCAATCAGCGAGTTACATGGGTTACATGCGAACCATACGTGTAGACTGTGGAAGAAACTTTGTCAGACAGCTCGAACCAAGCACCTTGATGCAGCTAGTAGTCAGTTGCTTTTACACTCTCTTAGGATCATGTCATCGTTTAATCCATCTTTTTGTTATTTACCTATCTTTAGTATATGTATTAGAATTATATTGTTGGCAATCATTTTTGTATACATGTTTTTACAGGTACAGTGCAACCAATATAAGGTCGCGAGTCAGATGCGCAAATGAAAGAGTACGACAACAAGAATTAAACTATAATATACATGCATAAGAGTGTGATAAAAGTTGTGTTAGCACCACATTAAATTTTACCGTGCTAGCACATATTTTTTATTTTGGTCGTCGATCGCGCACGGATTATAGGGGAGCATGGTAATTTTTCTGAAATTTTCTCTACAAAAATTATAGGATTTTTCTCTCCGTGTAGTTGCTAAAAAAATATTTTAAATAATAAGGGAAACACAGCAATAAACTAGGTATTTACTGTTTTAGGATAATTTGGAACAATTAATGCAATTGTTAGTTCTTGCTGGAAATTTAGTTTAGATTTAAATGTACATAAATTTTTCACTGTTAAGAGAACTAAACTACTCGTATTTTAGTTGGATATACGCTATGTTATATGAAAGTCCAAAGGTTCTAAAAACGCCAAAAATGAATTATTCAACCGATTTTGAAATTTTTTTCGTTTTTATAGCTAAGCTATTTTAGATGGATAACGGGTATATTCTCTAAGGTATTAGGGACCTAAAGGCCTCAAAAGCAGGGGCGTATACAATGGGGGTCAAGGGGCATGACTTCCCCCCTCCCCGAGAATTATAAATTTTTAATTCTCGTTTTTTTGTCGTCAGCGGTAGAGAAGAAGTTTAATTTATAATTTTTTTGTTAATTTTGTTTTAGAAATTTTTTTAGTCTTATTATTTTCCGCGTTATCTCCTCCCCCCCCCCAAGAAGCTCGACAGTATACGCCCCTGCTCAAAAGTAAACCACCCAACCGACATTAAATCTTTGGAAATTCGCTATGTTATGCAGATGCTGCGACAGGGCTATTTTACACATAATTAATTGTAGATAATTTTTACTTTGTGTCTTTGTGAAGATCCATAATGAATATGGTGAAAAAAATTTTTAATTTTGTCAAATTTTCACTTAAATATAGAAAAATGTTACTTTCCACAAACTAGTGTTCGATTGATTAAATCATCTTCAGGTGAAAAACTAAACTGAACAGGGGTATTTTATTTTTTCTGTACAAAAATATTCAGATAAATGAAAATATTCCCGAATGTTCATAAATTAATTTTTCGGTTTTGCTTTACTGTTTGTTATATCACATCAAGGGGTCAAACTAGATTGTCTATGTCTCTGTTCCACTTGTAATGAGTTTATGACGTAAATCTCCCCACTCTGTTTGTGTAGATACACACTGTTTGTAGTGTATTAGTTTGGAGTTTTTTAGTAGTGTGCGTATTTACGCACACTACTGCATCACACGTATTACCAGAGAGAGCTGTCCAACGTGTTCAACTAACAATGGTAACAATGTACATATAATGCACTGTGCGTTCGACGACGGACACGGACTGACTAATGTCTTAAGCTGTGACATGTCTCCAAATGACTCCAAGCCAATTAAACTTTTTTTGATATTAGTTGGCTTCTAGTGTTCTATGTATCACATAGTTAACGTAAGCATTAAGAAATAAGCTCAAACACTGTTGTGACAGTTTTCAGAATTCTTTTCCACCTTTAGAAAGCTAAGTTATTCCAGAAATATTATACATGCGCTATATTCAGTTCGAATACAATATATTTATTACTCAATTAAAAAAAAATCACTGTTTGCTGTTTTCTTACTTTACACTGATTTTGTCACAACAAAATATTGGACGTAGAAAAGATTTTTGTCAGAAATCTAGAAAAATTTGCCAGGTAAATATACATAACTTACATATTTTTCTTTTATGGTCTAAAACGTATAATACTTTTGACTGTGGGAAACTACATGGAAAGCGTTAAATGCAGGTGCATCAATTAATTTTGGTTTTGTTTGTTTCAATTTTAGAAAATAATTCGATGTTTCTAAATCGTGCGACACATTATACTCCACAACATAATTTACATAGGTGTACATACACATACGATGTAGTAAGAGTATTGCCAGTGTTGCACATATGCACCCATGTACATAAATACATGCATACAAATGGGTGCCGCCACAGTAATGGAAGTGACGCGCACGGGGTTAAACTATAAGATTGCGCCAATTAAAGTAATCACCGTTACCACTTACCCATTATAGGGATTAAGTTGAATAGAAATGTTGGCGGTTGACTTGACATTTAAAATAGTGTATCAAATGGAAAGCAATGACGCTGTAGGTAATCATTTAAAACGGATAGAATTTTAAACAAAATATAATAAATTATTTTAAAAAAGAAATTTTAAGAGAGGGCAGTAGGAGCCGAAAAAAAATACGTAATTTCCTTAAAAACATGCTATTATTAAAAAAAAAAAAAAGAAATTGTTTTCGGAGAGGCTTTACTCGCTGTAAGGAAGTGACTCCCTTCAAAGATTAAAACAACTTGTTCTTCAAATGCAGAAAAGCATTTGGTACCGTAAAACCGTCTAGACCCGGACACTTTTTACATTTTTTGGTATAATTTTATGTTTATACATGTTTCCTTCATAGATATCAGAAAGAGCGTATATTATTTGTTATATCCCTGACCCATTTGTTTCATTACAAGTAAAAATAAAAAAAAATAAAAAATAATTAGTAAGTGCCCGGGTCTACACCCCAAATCCGTTTCGACCCGGACACTTACTTAAATAATGTAATAACATGCAAAGTAACCTTTCCCGTCGGGGTTAGGACAGTGTTTTGTATCGTCTGATATCTTTGAACCTGTCAAAGGCTTCAAAACATTTTGTGGAAAGGGAGAGGGGTCAATGTATAGTATGCCTTTCTATCAAGTAAACATGCGATATAACACCAGAAGGAGGCATAAGCCGCGTAATTCTGGCGGGAATATAACGTATGGATAGTGGGAGTTACAGCCAGTGCGAATCGCGGCCATAGTGTAATAAACTGATGTGTCCGGGTCTAAACGGATATATGTATATAGCATGTATTTTTTTTATATATACATCGAATATAACTTCAAACATCATTAAATGATGCGCGATAAAATTCTGAACACATACGTATCAAAATTAAAACAATATGACAATTATGACGAAAATTACATGTCTAAGTTAGACACACATTTTATTTCTTTGAAAAAGTGGAGAATAGTAATCCTATAAAATGAGATAATAAAAGTTAAAATCGGTAGTTTTTATTGGTACAGCTGTTTAGGGGATGTTTTTCTCTCTCTAATGACGCCAAGAACAAATGTTTATTGTAGCAGGTTTATGTAGAAACTACTTACTTTGAAGAATGGTGCAAAGTGTCCGGGTCTAGATCCCCTGTCCGGATCTAGACGGTTTTACGGTATATTCTTTTAACTCGTTGCAGGCAACAATAAAAAAGATTGAAATACAATCATGTGCATAACTTTTTTTAGGTAATAAAATTCGCATATATGTAAAAAGAGTAAGGCGTATGATTCTATTTCAATTTTTGATGCTGCTTACAACGAGGTCAAAAGCGTATTATGTCAAATTTTTCCTAAATAGTTTGATATATTTAAAAAACTTAAGTCTCTAATTTTCTAGGAAAATTTGAAAAACTTGTAAACAAAAATAAAGTGAGACAAACAAAAGTTTGTTCTTCTAGCTGTCGTATAACGTACTAAAGTGTGCATGCCATATTTGTACTTGCATCTTTTAATGGAATATTTTTTAAGTATACTAAGGGTTTCTCGGCTTATTATTAACTGGCTATGCCCTGCCGTCTGATGACATTCAGGTAGAATTATTTTAATTGTGAATAGAATTACTTTTAAATCAGATATTCAAAACTTGTATTACTTTTAAACCAAACATTCGCACAAAATTAGCTCCTTACACGGTTTCACGATGCTGGCCAAATGATTCGAAATTCTGTACAAAATCAGTTCCCTTTAGTATTCCCCTCCGTTCGTTAAGCGACTCTAAAGTCTCTCAAATAGTGTAAAACGATGTTTTATAAATGCTGATTCGGTACAATGATTAATACTTCCGGAATCTATAAACATCGGATCCAACTTTTACAATTACTAGTACTTATAGTGACACTTAAAGTGTGGCACATGTCCATTCCAAATGCAACAATTAGCACTGAACATTATAATTTTCATGCTTTTAGGAGTAATTAGGCCCCGGTCTTCCCAGAATTGTCTCGGTCTTGTTTCGGTGTCTAACCAGATTATAGTTCGGGACGCCTGTTTATACTAGTTTCTTAAACTACTTATTATCATCACCTTATAGGCACACAATTTTTCATTCTGAGTAGCTATAATACCACAAAATAGTTCAGTAGGTATCATACTGAAATGATCAATTGTGCATTTTGAGTGGGTTGGTGTATTTCTGGAACTCGTAGAGAACTTTCTCATAAGTACTGTAACTGAATTTTCGGGACTGACGGTGTTATAGTTCAGGCATGTCTTTTAGAATAAGGTTGAAATTGATTTTTCGACTATCTCCATAACTGCAAGTCTAACGAAAATTTTGTAAAGGCTTTTTAATAAATAATTAGTAACTTATTTGTGAAAAATAAACAATCAATACCAAGGAAATAGCAAACTAGGAGCCCAAAGAGGACGGAAAACAAAGGAATGAAAGAGGCAATCAAACAACAGTTCTATTATATGTATAGATATTTATCTAGGACAGGGGTCGGCAAACTTAATACTGGTATGATCGACATTAATTTTTCTTATTTATGCGACTCCGAAAAATGCGAGTTAAATTAAAAACAAATAAAGTATCTTTCCTGTCAAATGCCCACTTGGGAAATATAGCGTTGCCATAATTCAAAATTTTCATTGTAATAATAATTTAGGCATTATATTTGGCTATTTTTAGACAATTACATAATAGTTTGACTCACGATCACCACCCATCGACGGTTTCTGTTAAAACTCTTCTGGCAACAGTGCTGCCTTGGAATTAGTCAGGTCAATTTTAGAATGTGTTTAAATTTAAATTCGTGTTTCACCGCCTGCTAAATTTTTAGTAAATATTTTAAATTAAGGAGAAATTCGCTAAAGAAAAAGAAATCCATTTTTTTTCTTCATAATTATGTTCTCTAAGGTGTTAGAAATATTCTTCTAAAATTTTATTTTAAAAACAACTCAAAAAGTTATAGGCATTTTAGTGCACGTACTTTACTATAATTTAATTTAAAAAGAAAAAAAAACAAACTTTAAATGCTATTTTCTCGAAAGTACATTTATTTTTTGACATGGTGCCTCATGTATTTCAAAAAGTATTTAAGATATCGACATAAATCAAAGTGCATATTACTCCTCGATACCGTCATTTTGGCAGGAACTAGGATCTTTTGGTTCCGTAATATATTTTCAAAATGACGGCTATTTATAGTCGAGAAAAGGCGGTGACTTTTGAAAATTTATTTTCAAAATGCAATTTCTCGCTGGTTTTTTATTTTTTTCTTAGATCCTAGTTACTGCCATAACTTTGTATGTATATTTTCAGAAAATTCTTGATTTTTCGATTTTTTGGTTCACTGGGAATTTCAGAACGCAAGAAACCATCAAGGTGGAAAAATCTCGCAGTGTCGGCTTCAAAGCCATTTATACTGAGCCCATTTTTTAATTTTAAAAAAAAAAAGTTTTTGTAATCTCAATCCAATATGAAGAAACAATGTTGTATATTTAGTTTTTTAATAAAATATTTATTTGTATAAAAAATAATAATAAAAAAGTAAAAAAAGTGTTTTTTAAGAAAAAGCTTTTATTTAAAAATGGGCTAAAAAAGTAAAATAACGTTTGAGTGAAGTTTGAAGCAATATGCAACATAATTTATAAAAGCTTGAGGTGTTATCATTAATTAGGTATTTCTGTTTTGGATATAACTGTAGCCATTTTACTTTTCAGTAGTTGCCAAACTTAAATTAAACGCCTCAAGCTTTTATAAATTATGTTGCATATTGCTTTAAACTTCACTCAAACGTTATTTTATTTTTTTAGCCCATTTTTAAATAAAAGCTTTTTCTTAAAACACATTTTTTTTACTTTATTTTCTACTTTTTAGTCTGATTACAATTAATTTAAGAAAAACAAAAAGAAGTAATTTTTTTATCTATATTTTATGATAATCGGTCAATTTACCTTAATCAGACATAACTATGGAAACAAAAATTGCAATGTAAAATCAATGGACAATATCTGACAATTCGAAATGTCAAAAAGTTGCACAGGACTAAAAATCAACAATTTTGGTTTGGGGCGATTTCGGACAAAACTAATTATACAATATTGCATTGTCACCAAGATGAGACACATATGCAAAATTTGAAACCTCTAGCTCAATTAGAACCTGCCTAATTTTTGATTCCAAGATTTGATCTAAACCAACATACTAACATAGCAAGTTAAATGAAAGCTTTTAGAAAGGTCGATTTTTGATGTTTTTTTGGCAAACCTCCCCTTAAAAGATTTTAAGTTAACCCAGTAAATTACCTAAAATGTCTGCGATGGACTGTCGAACTGTTCGCGATCGACCGTTTGGTTTAGGATGATTTTTAGTTTCATCACTTCAAGTTCTAAAATTTTTTCAATAACTGAAAACTACACTTATAATATATTACGGATAACACGAATTCGCATAAAGCAGATTATTTCCGTCCATTCTTTAGTATTACGATCTAGGCACCTTTCTTTAATAATACTTATTAGAAAGCGTATTAGAACATTCTAGAAAATTATGTAAAATGTCGTTGAATATAAAAGAGAGGTGTTACGTTTTACGTTATGTGACATGAGTTTGATCGTGAGCCAAAGCTTTTAAATTCATTTCGTTCGGTATATAGTTGAAACTTGGCTTAGATCAAATCCATATTCAAATATCGCAATACATATCTTTAGTCTTTATCTCCCCGCATATTAACATAATATACATATAATACAGTAATACACGTATAACTAATATCTCTGTAAACGTGAATAAATTTTCTTTAGATACAGTGAAAATTCAATATAAGCATAGAATTTTCTTCAATCTAAATATTCAATGATATCCGGTGGGTATGGTGACATCTAGAGGAAATCACAATTAAGTGATATTAAACAGAGAAATCCCAATATCCGATAATATAAAAATTTTCTGCAAAATGAATTTTTTTATGGCAATAACAATAACTAACAACGTAGTTTAACGTCCGTTTTGAGACTTACCTCATCTATATAACAGACGCCATCGACGTAATTATTTGTACATTTTATTTATAATTTTTATTTTTTAAAGTGAAACTTCTATAACGGGGGTTAGTTTGCGTGAGAGTGTAATAAAATCTGTAATGCGAAATTGTAACGAAATATGTAATACGAGAGTGAAAACGGTAAAATTTTGGCTGTGATGATATTTGCAATTGCAATGGTTGTGTAAGGTGAGAGTCTAGCGTTGCCAACTCTACCAATGAACATTTCGGGATCTAATGGGAAAAAAATCGGGACGGGAAAGTAACGTCAGGTCTGTTAAAAAAAAAAAAAAAAAAACGATTTTAATCAGCCAGTAGGAAAGATATTCTATTTATATTTATTATTTGTTACTAACAGCTACATATTTATACCATGATCTTACAAACCTTTAAACAAAACAATTTCTTGAAGATAATATCACAATAATATTTGTTTATTTTATTTTATTAAATTAAAAATCGTTTTTTAATTTCTAGATTTTTAAATTTTTTTGCTTATCAACTGTATATAAAGCGCGATAATTTGGAAACAACAATAGCGAGACTAAAAATGTAAAAAAATTGTACATGTTAAAAATCAGGACAATTAGCGTCTCGCTACTGCTGTTGTCGGGACGTGGGACACATAGGCCTAAAATCGGGACATCCCGGTTAAATCGGGACAGTTGGCAACCCTAGGTGAGACAGACGTTGGTGACTAGTTGGTTATTTTTAAATGATTAATTGTTGACAGACAAGCACTACCACTAAGAAGCATGGAAAAGCGTCTGAAACAATTTAGATGCGGGTGATATTGTTAAAATTCTTACTTTACTCTGACAAACATAGGCTGGGTGACACATAATATAGTAAAAACATATCAAAAAGTATTTGGTAATGTTGAGGCAAACTAGCTTTGTGTTTTTGAGTTGTACCAGGGCAAATGCTCTGTAAATGCAAGGAGCTCTAGACACGCGGCTTTATAGTCGTTTTAATGGTTTTATCCAGCTATAGAAAATAACAAAGCTTTCCTGTCATTTTAAGTAAAAGCACGTGTGCTGTGCGTGATAAAATCTCAAAACCAATGTTTCCTGCTGAACAGGTCTTGCAAAACATCAAAAAAAAAAAAACAAGCTTACTAGGTCCTTGCCCTACCTCCTGAACAATGGCACGGCTCGCTAAGTGTCGATAAAGATAATTTGGGGGAAAGAAACCTCCAGAAGCATGTGCCCTTAAAAAAACCATTCAATAACTGTGATAAGAATTCAAGGATAACTTGTATTTAACTTTTCAGTTTACCTTTTTGTGATGGAAGTGATGTTTTTTTTTTTTAATTTATGATATTTTGTGAGACCTTTCCATACTGATAAAAAAACTGGTAATGAGCCTTAATCGCACACGCTTGCTTTTTTTAAGGGTGAGAGGAAGGCGTCGCCATATTTTATGACTAAACAAGCCCACTATGGTGGCTACAGCACCGAGTGTCACTAAAGCCCCTTGTATTTAAATCCTTAAATTAATTAGCCTTACTTGGCCCAATTTTGCGAAATATTTTTAGACATATATCTACTAACTTAGATGCGTAGATTTCAAAAATCCAAGGTCACGTTTACATGCATATATATATATATATATATATATATATATATATATATATATATATATATATATATATATATATATATATATATATATAATACTTATGCATTGGGAGGAACGAAAGTGGAAAATCGGGAAAAATCCAAAATTGAACATTTTGGTACAACTCGAAAACGCAAAGCAGCCTTGACCTAATACTGCAGCTATGGAATACATGTGCAAGGGCGAACTCTACCATGGCACCTCCGACCCATGTTGGACCTTAGGCAGATTCAACTATCTTATCCGGAGGGGTCCTTTATATATATGTATCTTATCTACTATTTTCATTAATCCTACTTTCCACAGTGACGCCGGCATATAGCAACATATCACTGTCGAGAAATCTCATATTTATTAATTTTTCTTAATAATAATACGAATAAATATACATTTTATCACCTAGAAATATCCTTACGATTAAATTAATATTTCCCTTCACTAAAATTTAAATAAAAATAGCTTAACTTTTCTTTCATTTTGATTAAATCTCAGTTAATTTCTGTTCTTGTTAGACTATTAAAATTCGACAAGTCTATGGAAACGGAAGTAAATCAAAATAAATTTTGAAGTTTAAATAATTCAAATTAGATTTAATATGCATTTTATTAGTATCCAATAGTAGTAAGAATATGGGGCTTTGGGGCCCTCCTTCCCTCCTGCCGACTTTTTGAGTGACCTCGGCAGGAGGCAAAGCTACCGAGGCGGTTCTAGAAGCCTCCGGCGGTGGGTGGAGCAAAATTTTTTTCTAGCCTAGCGGAACTTGATCCAACCTAACAGAACCTAAGGAAATTTGGCGTAACCTAACAGATTGTTTCTAACCTAAGAATTCCTTAATAGATGGCGCAGCCACCTTCGAGCCCTGTAAATTCCCTAATAGATGACGCAGTCACCTTTGATAGCGTTGCTGGTCTGGATTCCTGTGTGTAAGTTTGAAAAATTGTCAACAGATGGCATCGAAAACCTTTTTTTTGATAGTTAAACTAGCCATTAAAAGATGGCCTTGCTTTCATAATTTTATAATATTTTTATCTGAAAACAGGCTTAAACTGTCAGCTGACGTCACTAAAGGTAAACTGATATCAAACAGCGAAGATTTCTCTCTAATATGCGAAAATGAATTTTATCATATGATTGTATATTTTTATCTGAAAACAGGTTTAAACTTGTATAAATTGTCAGCTGACGTCACTAAAGGTAAACTGTTATTAATAGCGGAGATTTCTATCTAATATGCAAAAAATGAAGCAACAGGTTTTAACCTGCATGGCTACATAAAGTGTGATAAATGACGTCATCAGGCTATCTTTCTGCTATAAAAGGGCGCGACAGAATTTCTTCAGTTACAATTTTGTTCGAAACTTTAGTGAAAAAACATTAAATCTTATTGTTGTGAATTTTCAGTTGTTGTGTTAACAATTAATTATTGCCAACAATGGAATCCATTACTACTGGTGCTTCATCTGGAAACAGAAACTTAATTCAAAAAATGGCTGGAAATTTTGTGGAGGAATTGAATCATCTTGGTGCTGTTAAACGATGGATTAAACTTTCTGATATGGAAATTGGAAAAGTATATAAAATAATGGGCGCAAGTCAATTGCCGTCAAAATTCGATTCATCGAAAATGAAGACAATATTGGAATTGGAAATTGGATACATTTCGTTACCAGCGAGATTTGACAATTTGAACGAGCAGATGCTGGCATGGTTGCAAAGCAATCCAAAACTTGGTATTATGAATAATGGACCCATTGGACTAACTCATAAATTGCAATTTAAAACGTTGGGTCTTCTTGAAATCGTGGAGGATGCTGAATGGGGAATTTTGTAATTTATTCTCTTCAAAATGTATTATTTAATTGTACTATGTATTTTAAAAATTTCAATATTGTATCAATTTTTACATATATTTAATAAAAAATTATAAAAAAACAAAAAAACAAAAAAAAAAACAAAACAAAAAAACAAAAAAAAAATTTCGATTTTTTTTCAATACCCATCGCTAGACATTGATTTATATTCTAGTTTTGATTATGCCAGATTAATAAATAAACATTATTTGGTGTTTAATAAAAAATTTAAAAAATCGATTTTTCAATTCAGGTCTCGTCTCTAAATCACAATTTTTGAACTAAGTATAAATCAATAATACATATGAGTAATATTTGATATGCATCGTATTATTAGGTTTTATGGTGAATAATTATAAAACAAAAAAAGATTTAATATCCCCTGAAAACGAAAAATTTAATTTTTCACATGCTTAATAAAAATTATTTTTCAAGTTTAATAAAAATTATTCTTTATAAAATTGTCTATCAAATATTAGCCTTGCACATACATATAAGAAGTGCTGATTTGCTAAAATATAAATCTTGGAATGTGGATACATAATGTTATGTATAAGTCCAATACGTTCATACATATGTATATATGAATATTACATTGTAATACAGGTATTCGCTATATCTATATGAATCGTGTTTAAAAGCCAAATTTATTTTCCTGAATTTTTTAAAATATATATAGTAATATAATATTTCGCATATATACAGTACTCTGTTAAAAGTACGGGTTTCTACACCGTTAAAAACATATATTTTACAATATCAATATATTGTAAAAAATCATATTTCTTAATATTTTTAAAACTGAATATGTAATATCAAGAATTTAAAACAGTTTTGAAACATTAATTTCTCCTCATAATATTTTTTTAGTCTTAAATTAATAGCACAATGTTCCATATATTTTAAGAAAATTTTTCTTTTAATATTTTATAACTTATCTAAAAAATTTATAGCTATTTTTATCAAAAAAATTATTACTTGCTATTGTTAAAAAATTAGTTAAATATATCTATAGGTATTAAGTGACCCCTAGTTTTGTGAAAGACGGTAGTAATAGCAATTCATCTTAAATACGAAATTATTTTATCAATGCTAAATAAGCGTTTTTTTTTCTCATATTATCATACTCCAATATATTGTATATTATTATAATTTATAAAAATGTGTTTTATTTATTAAAAAATTTAGCAAAATTTTAAATAATATCGCATCAAAATAATATTCAGAAGTCAATAAAAGACAATAGCAGTAAATTTATTAAGATAACTATAAATAAATATTAATCTAATGTTGAAATATTTATTAACAAATAGTACTGCTTAGTAGAAAATTAGGCACCTATTGTTTTGTTTTCAAATTTACCTTTTTTGCAATTAAAGAAAATTTTAGTAACTATCGATGCCTATATAAAACGATACCCATAAAAGACAAGCATGCTCTGATCTCAACAATTTTTTCCCATGTTAAATTTGTATGTTCTTACTTCGCTGAAACTTATTATGTTTATATATTCCCCGCAATATTTTCTACCATAAACAATAGTTATAGCAAGCTAGGTAGGTATTGAATAAGTATTTTTTGTTTGTTAATTTATTGATGATAGAGAAAAAAAATTTATGATTTTATAGACAGTGAAATACATTTAAACTATTTTTTTGCAGTTTAATTTTGTAAAAACACCTAAAAATTATCAGTCACAGACAAATATTTCTAATCAAACGAATTGAAAATGTAGTTTTATATCATAAGAATAAATGCGTATATATAGGGTGGACAGTAAATAACTCTCATAATTTTTAAAGAGCGGATGAAAACTTTAATTTTGGATTACGAAATTTTATTTTTTTTCCGGAGTTAAGCTGCATTCAATTAATTAACCCTTTCCTGCACAGCAGTTTTAGATCATTATTGTTCAACGATACTTTATTTTTTAACAAATCATTAATAATATGGGTGAATACTTATTGGCAAGAATTACATAGTTTACACATATGTTCTATCGCACCAGAATGTTAATAGGACAATGCGATTTAATTGCCTATATTCAGGAGCAAGCAAAAACATTACCTATTTTAATAGCTTAGAAAATACACATTACATAGTTCGTTGTAAGAACAATCATTTCGGTGATCTTTTTTAACGAATTACTAAAATTGCTTAAGGACTGTGGTATGTAAGAAATAACAACACTCACATAATTTTAAAATAATTAACATATAGCTATTGGAAAAGTTACAAAGATTTTTTTTAACAACTTATTAAATGCCGATAGCTTATTTTAATATCTCCTATAGGGCCTTAAGTATAACCCTTCACCCGAAATTTTTTCATCACCATCGTTGGCGACTGTATTCTCGTCATCATCAGCTTCTCCTTCGCTCGCAGTATCTTCGCTATCGCTAGTAGATGTTTTTTCATCATCATTGAATACATATTTTAACACTGGTTCAATAATATCATGCTTTTCCAATTCCCTGGTTATTGAGATAATCCGCTTTCCAATGTCACTTTCCTTTAAATTATTAAAATGGCTTCGTTTTTTCTCGTTTTCGATATAATCCGCGAAGCTGGGATTTATAATATGACTCCTTTCCATTAAATTGCACACAGTATTAACCATTTCTTCTCCAATTTGCGTTTGAGTCGCTAAACTTCTTAGTTCATCAACTAAATGGTTCGGGTCATCAAAATATTCTTCTCCATCAACAGGTTTCGAATGGCCATTATGAAGGTTAGTATTTTCATCATCATATTTGAAACGTTTAGCTTCTCCATTTATTGAATTAGATGTTGAAGGTTGGTCCTTTTCTTCCGAATTTTTATCTTCTTGTTCTTCATCCTTTGCGCATGCGTTCTGAAGCTCTTTGACCATTAATATGTCTAGAGCAGTTTGTAAGAGACCAGCTATCTTTGGAGTAAAACTTGTTTCTTTGTAGTTATCAGGCGATGGTAAATGCTTTTGTTCATCAGATCGATTATCTTCGACATTTACCGATTGTAGAATATTATGCGAGTTTTTTAAAGCGTGGAATTTACTTCTGATTGCTTCTGCTGCAGCCATCATACTTTCATCAAAAGTATTCAAGTTTCTTTTAGATAGATCTGTATCATTTTCGTGTTGATTTTGAAATACTGGTGCTTTATCTTCCTTTTCTTCATTTCTTGCTTCAAAACTATATTCGGTTTCATTATCATCATTTTCATCATTAGATTTTGACGATTCACTTTGTCTCCTGTTCTCCGCGCTGTTCACTTGTGTCCCATTATTTACCGTGGTATATTCAAACTGATTATTTGCGATCTGGTCATTATTGTTTGTTTCATGTTCCTGAGTATGCACTCTTCTTTTCATATGACGTAAAAGAGAACTTCTCCGCGAAAATGTCTTGTCACAACGTATACAGTTAAACATTTTGATAGATGTGAAGAGTTCGATTTATAACATAACACTGATTAGTTTTTATATCGACATGATCTTATATAGTACAACCAGAGCAGAATTGACGTAAAGTAACGCCAACAGTAAAGCAGCACAGAGACTGGTGCATTTTAGAATTTGTTTTTGGCGTAATTTGATGTCTTTATGGCGTATTTTTGATTTAACTTGGAATCATTTGGTGTCATTTGGTGTAATTTTGGTGCACCTTTGGAGCAGTTTGGTGTCAATTGGTGCACCTTTGGTGCATTTTGGTGTCATTTGGTGCAGTTTGGTGTCATTTGGTGCACCTTTGATGCAGTTTGGTGTCATTTGGTGCAACTTTGGTGCAACTTTGGTGCAGTTTGGTGTCATTTGGTGCACCTTTGGTGCAGTTTGGTGTCATTTGGTGCACCTTTGGTGCAGTTTGGTGTCATTTGGTGCACCTTTGGTGCAGTTTGGTGTCATTTGGTGCAACTTTGGTGCAGTTTGGTGTCATTTGGTGCACCTTTGGTGCAGTTTGGTGTCATTTGGTGCACCTTTGGTGCAGTTTGGTGTCATTTGGTGCAACTTTGGTGCAACTTTGGTGCAGTTTGGTGTCATTTGGTGCACCTTTGGTGCAGTTTGGTGTCATTTGGTGCACCTTTGGTGCAGTTTGGTGTCATTTGGTGCAACTTTGGTACAGTTTGGTGTCATTTGGTGCAACTTTGGTACAGTTTGGTGTCATTTGGTGCACCTTTGGTGCAGTTTGGTGTCATTTGGTGCAACTTTGGTGCAGTTTGGTGTCATTTGGTGCACCTTTGGTGCAGTTTGGTGTCATTTGGTGCACCTTTGGTGCAGTTTGGTGTCATTTGGTGCACCTTTGGTGCAGTTTGGTGTCATTTGGTGCACCTTTGGTGCAGTTTGGTGTCATTTGGTGCAGTTTGGTGTCATTTGGTGCACCTTTGGTGCATTTTGGTGTCATTACTTTACGTCAATTCTGCTCTGGTTGTACTATATAAGATCATGTCGATATAAAAACTAATCAGTGTTGTTATAAATCGAACTCTTCACATCTATCAAAATGTTTAACTGTATACGTTGTGACAAGACATTTTCGCGGAGAAGTTCTCTTTTACGTCATATGAAAAGAAGAGTGCATACTCAGGAACATGAAACAAACAATAATGACCAGATCGCAAATAATCAGTTTGAATATACCACGGTAAATAATGGGACGCAAGTGAACAGCGCGGAGAACAGGAGACAAAGTGAATCGTCAAAATCTAATGATGAAAATGATGATAATGAAACCGAATATAGTTTTGAAGCAAGAAATGAAGAAAAGGAAGATAAAGCACCAGTATTTCAAAATCAACACGAAAATGATACAGATCTATCTAAAAGAAACTTGAATACTTTTGATGAAAGTATGATGGCTGCAGCAGAAGCAATCAGAAGTAAATTCCACGCTTTAAAAAACTCGCATAATATTCTACAATCGGTAAATGTCGAAGATAATCGATCTGATGAACAAAAGCATTTACCATCGCCTGATAACTACAAAGAAACAAGTTTTACTCCAAAGATAGCTGGTCTCTTACAAACTGCTCTAGACATATTAATGGTCAAAGAGCTTCAGAACGCATGCGCAAAGGATGAAGAACAAGAAGATAAAAATTCGGAAGAAAAGGACCAACCTTCAACATCTAATTCAATAAATGGAGAAGCTAAACGTTTCAAATATGATGATGAAAATACTAACCTTCATAATGGCCATTCGAAACCTGTTGATGGAGAAGAATATTTTGATGACCCGAACCATTTAGTTGATGAACTAAGAAGTTTAGCGACTCAAACGCAAATTGGAGAAGAAATGGTTAATACTGTGTGCAATTTAATGGAAAGGAGTCATATTAGAAATCCCAGCTTCGCGGATTATATCGAAAACGAGAAAAAACGAAGCCATTTTAATAATTTAAAGGAAAGTGACATTGGAAAGCGGATTATCTCAATAACCAGGGAATTGGAAAAGCATGATATTATTGAACCAGTGTTAAAATATGTATTCAATGATGATGAAAAAACATCTACTAGCGATAGCGAAGATACTGCGAGCGAAGGAGAAGCTGATGATGACGAGAATACAGTCGCCAACGATGGTGATGAAAAAATTTCGGGTGAAGGGTTATACTTAAGGCCCTATAGGAGATATTAAAATAAGCTATCGGCATTTAATAAGTTGTTAAAAAAAATCTTTGTAACTTTTCCAATAGCTATATGTTAATTATTTTAAAATTATGTGAGTGTTGTTATTTCTTACATACCACAGTCCTTAAGCAATTTTAGTAATTCGTTAAAAAAGATCACCGAAATGATTGTTCTTACAACGAACTATGTAATGTGTATTTTCTAAGCTATTAAAATAGGTAATGTTTTTGCTTGCTCCTGAATATAGGCAATTAAATCGCATTGTCCTATTAACATTCTGGTGCGATAGAACATATGTGTAAACTATGTAATTCTTGCCAATAAGTATTCACCCATATTATTAATGATTTGTTAAAAAATAAAGTATCGTTGAACAATAATGATCTAAAACTGCTGTGCAGGAAAGGGTTAATTAATTGAATGCAGCTTAACTCCGGAAAAAAAATAAAATTTCGTAATCCAAAATTAAAGTTTTCATCCGCTCTTTAAAAATTATGAGAGTTATTTACTGTCCACCCTATATATACGCATTTATTCTTATGATATAAAACTACATTTTCAATTCGTTTGATTAGAAATATTTGTCTGTGACTGATAATTTTTAGGTGTTTTTACAAAATTAAACTGCAAAAAAATAGTTTAAATGTATTTCACTGTCTATAAAATCATAAATTTTTTTTCTCTATCATCAATAAATTAACAAACAAAAAATACTTATTCAATACCTACCTAGCTTGCTATAACTATTGTTTATGGTAGAAAATATTGCGGGGAATATATAAACATAATAAGTTTCAGCGAAGTAAGAACATACAAATTTAACATGGGAAAAAATTGTTGAGATCAGAGCATGCTTGTTTTTTATGGGTATCGTTTTATATAGGCATCGATAGTTACTAAAATTTTCTTTAATTGCAAAAAAGGTAAATTTGAAAACAAAACAATAGGTGCCTAATTTTCTACTAAGCAGTACTATTTGTTAATAAATATTTCAACATTAGATTAATATTTATTTATAGTTATCTTAATAAATTTACTGCTATTGTCTTTTATTGACTTCTGAATATTATTTTGATGCGATATTATTTAAAATTTTGCTAAATTTTTTAATAAATAAAACACATTTTTATAAATTATAATAATATACAATATATTGGAGTATGATAATATGAGAAAAAAAAAACGCTTATTTAGCATTGATAAAATAATTTCGTATTTAAGATGAATTGCTATTACTACCGTCTTTCACAAAACTAGGGGTCACTTAATACCTATAGATATATTTAACTAATTTTTTAACAATAGCAAGTAATAATTTTTTTGATAAAAATAGCTATAAATTTTTTAGATAAGTTATAAAATATTAAAAGAAAAATTTTCTTAAAATATATGGAACATTGTGCTATTAATTTAAGACTAAAAAAATATTATGAGGAGAAATTAATGTTTCAAAACTGTTTTAAATTCTTGATATTACATATTCAGTTTTAAAAATATTAAGAAATATGATTTTTTACAATATATTGATATTGTAAAATATATGTTTTTAACGGTGTAGAAACCCGTACTTTTAACAGAGTACTGTATATATGCGAAATATTATATTACTATATATATTTTAAAAAATTCAGGAAAATAAATTTGGCTTTTAAACACGATTCATATAGATATAGCGAATACCTGTATTACAATGTAATATTCATATATACATATGTATGAACGTATTGGACTTATACATAACATTATGTATCCACATTCCAAGATTTATATTTTAGCAAATCAGCACTTCTTATATGTATGTGCAAGGCTAATATTTGATAGACAATTTTATAAAGAATAATTTTTATTAAACTTGAAAAATAATTTTTATTAAGCATGTGAAAAATTAAATTTTTCGTTTTCAGGGGATATTAAATCTTTTTTTGTTTTATAATTATTCACCATAAAACCTAATAATACGATGCATATCAAATATTACTCATATGTATTATTGATTTATACTTAGTTCAAAAATTGTGATTTAGAGACGAGACCTGAATTGAAAAATCGATTTTTTAAATTTTTTATTAAACACCAAATAATGTTTATTTATTAATCTGGCATAATCAAAACTAGAATATAAATCAATGTCTAGCGATGGGTATTGAAAAAAAATCGAAATTTTTTTTTTGTTTTTTTGTTTTGTTTTTTTTTTTGTTTTTTTGTTTTTTTATAATTTTTTATTAAATATATGTAAAAATTGATACAATATTGAAATTTTTAAAATACATAGTACAATTAAATAATACATTTTGAAGAGAATAAATTACAAAATTCCCCATTCAGCATCCTCCACGATTTCAAGAAGATCCAACGTTTTAAATTGCAATTTATGAGTTAGTCCAATGGGTCCATTATTCATAATACCAAGTTTTGGATTGCTTTGCAACCATGCCAGCATCTGCTCGTTCAAATTGTCAAATCTCGCTGGTAACGAAATGTATCCAATTTCCAATTCCAATATTGTCTTCATTTTCGATGAATCGAATTTTGACGGCAATTGACTTGCGCCCATTATTTTATATACTTTTCCAATTTCCATATCAGAAAGTTTAATCCATCGTTTAACAGCACCAAGATGATTCAATTCCTCCACAAAATTTCCAGCCATTTTTTGAATTAAGTTTCTGTTTCCAGATGAAGCACCAGTAGTAATGGATTCCATTGTTGGCAATAATTAATTGTTAACACAACAATTGAAAATTCACAACAATAAGATTTAATGTTTTTTCACTAAAGTTTCGAACAAAATTGTAACTGAAGAAATTCTGTCGCGCCCTTTTATAGCAGAAAGATAGCCTGATGACGTCATTTATCACACTTTATGTAGCCATGCAGGTTAAAACCTGTTGCTTCATTTTTTGCATATTAGATAGAAATCTCCGCTATTAATAACAGTTTACCTTTAGTGACGTCAGCTGACAATTTATACAAGTTTAAACCTGTTTTCAGATAAAAATATACAATCATATGATAAAATTCATTTTCGCATATTAGAGAGAAATCTTCGCTGTTTGATATCAGTTTACCTTTAGTGACGTCAGCTGACAGTTTAAGCCTGTTTTCAGATAAAAATATTATAAAATTATGAAAGCAAGGCCATCTTTTAATGGCTAGTTTAACTATCAAAAAAAAGGTTTTCGATGCCATCTGTTGACAATTTTTCAAACTTACACACAGGAATCCAGACCAGCAACGCTATCAAAGGTGACTGCGTCATCTATTAGGGAATTTACAGGGCTCGAAGGTGGCTGCGCCATCTATTAAGGAATTCTTAGGTTAGAAACAATCTGTTAGGTTACACCAAATTTCCTTAGGTTCTGTTAGGTTGGATCAAGTTCCGCTAGGCTAGAAAAAAATTTTGCTCCACCCACCGCCGGAGGCTTCTAGAACCGCCTCGGTAGCTTTGCCTCCTGCCGAGGTCACTCAAAAAGTCGGCAGGAGGGAAGGAGGGCCCCAAAGCCCCATATTCTTACTACTTCCAATACTTAGGTATATAGACATAAATTTATTTTATGGTAAATAGACTACTAGTTATTGGTTCTGGTTCCAACCTGGAGGCATTTAATTTTGAACTTGGTTTGAAAATAATTATTATTATACGTTTTCCACATTTTTGTTGTTGGTTTTACACGCTCATCGATAACCATGATTCGTTCAATAAAGTACTATGTATAGAATACACTACTTCGAATGCATTACGAGATCGTTATAGAAGTTTTCTATTCGGTCGTGTCGTTTTAAGCATACTTACAATTTTTTTCCAATACTTTGTTTTATTCGGATTATGATGCGAGTGGGGTGCAAGACTAGGAAAGTGGTGGAAAGATGTGTGTTTGCGAACTGTTTTTTTAAAGAAACTATGCCGATATTCATCATGAAATTGTAGAGGGAAAATATAGAAAAGCAGAGTCGACTGCCGGATTTAAACCCTCGATCTACCAACTGGCTAGTCCCAGTGTTTAAGCAATCTCGGTCACGTTCGCTGGTTGAAATTTCCTTATATACACCATTTAAGAAAAATTAATTCGATAATAAACGTTATTTAATAGACTCATTTTTTAATCCAGTGATGTTTTTGGTAAAATCCCTTAAATTGATATCTACAATCGAAATTTATTACTCTCCGGAACATTTTTTTTTTTAAAATTTCATGTATTATGTATATCCTGTAAAATCCACTAAATAAAATATTTTCTCTACATCCAATCCACAGCAGATATCAGAAAATATCTAGACGTACATTCAGCCCATATATAGGCTGTGGATAAAAACCTTGTTAAAATTCCTAAATAATGAAAAAATAACCTGTAGGTACACATAAAAGAATATTACAAAAAATAAAAAACAAATACACTTTTCTTGTCTTAAGAAACTGGAAATTCTTTAGTAAAAATCGTAATTATATATATATATATATATATATATATATATATATATATATATATATATATATATATATATATATATATATACAGGGTGTAAAACTCTCGTCCTTTTGTGGGGTGACTCCTAGCACCCTGTAGACACATAATTAATACATTATACACATTAATATATACATTATACACACATACATATATACACACATATATATATATATATATATATGTATGTATGTGTGTATATATATTATATACAGGGTGTAAAGGAAATAACTCTTATCCTTTTGAGAGGTGACGCGACTGTTAATTTCGAAAAAATTCCTGCGGTTTTAGTGTCTACAGGGTGCTAGGAGTCATTCCACAAAAGGACGAGAGTTATTTGTTTTACACTCTATATATATATATATATATATATATATATATATATATATATATATATATATATATATATATTAAAATTTTTTAATACTGAACAAAATTTTATCAGGATAAAGACTTTTTTCTACTCCTGTTGAAGAACGCCCTCATTAAATATCTATTAAATGTTGAGAGAAAGTTAAGCATTATTCAAAGGTGTGGAGGAATGATCATTACTCAATACCTTTCGACCAATGAAATCACTGAATCATTATTCAATAGGCTTGCGATTGTTTTATGCTTAATATATGTATGTATCAAGTTTTAATTTCATATATGTTGCATAGTAACGTGTAAGTAAGCATAACATTTTTAATTTTATTTTTATCGTATCCATAGATAGGTATACGTATTTTTTATACGTATTTAATAAAATTACAGATAGATTAAGAATTTTATCCTTTAAATTTATTTATATTTAATTTTATTTAAATCAAATGGGAAAAATGTCATAGAAAAAGTATGGTATTCTACTCGCTTGCAATGGCTATTACTCACTCAGATACATTACGACACTCATCTCGTAAACTTAGTTCATGTCGTAGTTTCATCTTCGTGAGTAATAGCTATCATTATCAGCTCGTTGAATAATATACTATTATCTTGGTATATTGTACACGGAAATAAATTGATTCATTCATGTTATGTGACACATCTGTCTAATCTGAAATTTCAGTTTTCGAAAAATATGTTTTCTTTAGGTATATTCTATAAGTAAAATCACCTCCTTTTTAACATTATAAGGTAAGTTCGCCCGTCCCCCTAATCGGATGTCACAAGAAATGAATATAAGAAAAAATGTATTAATATAAGAATTTGATATTACAGTATTTAAAAAAGAATAAATAATTACAATTACCTATACCTTCAAGTTATAGTTTCACGGCGCTATAAATAAAGGGGCGCTTACGAGTTAATAACATACGAGATTTAATCTTGCTGAATTTAAATTGGTGAATTGTTGAAAATAATTAACTATGTAGTTTCATCAGTATCAGCGTGTGTAGAAACTTCAGACAAAAATTACTCTGAACAAAATATTTACCTTTTATCTTACGTTATTTATATAAATGACGTCATGTAACCTTTTTGTTACTGATAATTTAACAAGCACCACTACAAACAAACTCCCTATATGTGTACAAATACAGAGCTATATTTGTATTTTGTTTGTTTTGTCTTGTCTTAAAACAGATGTGCTAATTTTCTCATAGCAGGTACCCCAATATAGCCGGTGTAACTATATGTATTCTTCATTCACTCATTTTGGTGTTGTCTCCCCTAATTTTGTATAACAAAATAACCTTAATAAAATGAAAAGGACAAGGATAAATAAATGAAATACATTAGTAAAAGTGAATAAGACACTGATGTACATAAACGTAAATTTGTAATAAGTTGATTTACATACGGCATCAAAAATACGGTCTTGTAAGTTAAAGATTTCCTATTTTTTCAAACAAGAATTGATTCTTCAAGTAAACCTTCGGCAAATGGTAAACGAGTTGGAAGTCGTTGGTATCTAGAGTTCGAACGATACTTTCGATACTGATTAGGTATCGATACTTGACAGTCAATACCGGATACTTGAGTAGTCGATGCATTAATATGATATTTTGAGTATAGTACTCAATTAATTACTCAATATCGAGTACTAACCCGCTTGCTGCTACTTATTCTAATTTACAAAATTTACAAACGTTTCAATTATTTTACCCGATTAAGTGCAATTGGCATGTTAACATGCCAAAGAAAACAAAGAGGGAAATATATCTTACAACAAAAGACAAGACTATATTTTTAAAGCCATAAATTTAATCATTTTGACATTTTTATTTAAGCTGCACCCGAATGGTTTAGATTGAAAAATATTGTTTCTCAGTTCTATAATAAAAATAAATTACAAGTACACTAAAAATCCACGCTAGGGTTATTTTTTTAATAAAAATTTTTCCCCAAAAATGTTAAATTAAAGCTAAATTGGTACCTTTCTAGTTATCCAACTTTCTTTCAAATGAAATAATAATAAAAAAATAATACTGTGAGTATATATATAAAAAATTGCTTCTAATAATTGTTATTGAATGTTTTAACATAATTGAATTTATAGTGTACTATGATACATGAAGTAAATATGTTTATTATTGTTAGCAAAAACCGTTTTTCTACCGTTTAACCAATACATATGTATCAATACATACGAAATCATTCAAATCAACATTCATTGTCAGCGATAAAATGATATTTATATAATTATTATCAGCAAGCCATTACAAATAAATACACATAATATGTACCCGTCTTATAAAGTCAGTGTTATACATATATTATAATTTATAAAGTTGCATATACGTAAGATATGCGATACACACAAAGTGGGAATGTTGAATTATAAGAATGGTAGCTTCGATGGTTGCTTCAACTCCCACCTCTAGTTAGTCACCACATTCATACCAAACTTCCGCTATATCATATAATCAAAAAATTGAAAAATTTATTTAAATACGGTCTGAGAAAGTCAACTAGTTTCCAGAGTAAAATTTAAGGGAGAAGTACTGTTAGAAAGACGAAAATAAAAGGAAGTTTTGGAAATTTTTTTAACAAGATTGAGCCTTAATTTTGAGATTTGGCATTTTATTTACTTTGACCTTAAAATGTTACAATATATTTTTTCAACATATATAAAAATGGAGGATGCAGAAATCTTTCATTGGAGCAAGTCACTCAACAAGTACTTAAATGGGGGGGGGGGTCAAAATTTAATCACTACTTTAATTCTTATAATATCTAAATGAGCTTATATCCACTAAACGAACCTATACCTAAACCTTCAACAAACCTATACTTTAATGCTGTTTGACAATTTAGAGACAATTAAATATTACGTTTGATCGGGTTTTGATGTAGTCTTTCAAAACATTTGGTTAGTTTAAAAAATCTAGCTGCCGTAAATACCATCTCAAAAATTTAAAAAATTTTCCGTGTTATTAACATATTATTTAGAATGTCAGTGAACCAAAAAAAATTCAAAAAGTAAAAAATTAGTAGGAATTTTAAAAAAAATTTAAATTTTTATGAAATTTTCAAAAGATTTTGAATATTGCTCTAAAAATTTGAGTCTATTCTTGAGATGTTTTACTACTTAATTAACATTCGTCAAGATTTTCCATTAACGTTCTGAGAAACAAATATAAATATTATTGTGCCTTAATTTTAATGTCTGACCCGACCATCAAAAATCGAGGTGTAAAATAAAAAGAAAATTTCCAGACGTTGAATAATTTTGTGCCGACTTAATTACCGTGATGATTTGTTTTCCGATGTGATTGTTATTTTCAAATCTGCTGGGAAATATTTTTGAAGGTGTAGGGTAAAATAAAAAAGAAAGTTTGAATTATGTGTGGCATTACATCTTCTTACAACTGAGAGGAGTTTTGTTAGATTGATGAACATTAATGTTCAAGTTGATAGTTTAGTGTATAATCAAACCGTAATGTTGTTGAATGTATTCATTACTTCACATTATCTTCTACAACCAACCTATCATCATCTATCTTTATCATTTACTATTTCTCTTCTTCTTACACTTGTAACATATAATATGAAATAAAAAAAATAACTTTAATTATTTTCCTTTTAAAAGTTAGTTGTATTTAACTGCGATTTTTTAACAGTAAATATTATATTTCCCCAAAAATGGTAGCGCATTTCTTATTTTGTTTTTTAGCGGGGTAATACGACAAGTTATTTGGATTACATCCAAATTTTATTGCTTTTCCCATTTAGTGCTAGATACTTATAAGGATTGAATTGATCCAGGATTGGACAAACATTTAATGTAATTAACTAAAAATTATTAAGTCAATTAAATAAAATTCGGAAATATGGTAACGATTGAAAAAAAAATCAACCTATAATTTAAAAAAAAAAGAAATTGAGCAAAAAAAAAGTGAATTAATTTTTTTAAATTATTTCCAATTTACGAAATGTGGGACTTCAAGGACTCATTAGACCTATTCCCAAGCTCTTCTGACAAAACTTTCAATGCGAGAGAACAACTTTTTTTTCGGGAGTGTCCCGCAGAATTCGCGATGGTTGACCGCTTTACTTATAATATAGTAACTCACTCTAAAATACAATTAGTTGCATAATTTAGTCTTGACTCAAGTCTATACTGGGGAATTCCAAAATGTTACGCATAGCGGATTGGCGTTTTTGAATGTATTCGTGCGCTCAAAGTCGTTTTAGAAATCGGGTTCAAAATTATTTTTAAAATATTTTCTCAGTTATAATTCCTTTTAAATATCAGTCTAGAGTGAAGAGTTTAGATTAAAAATCAAACAAAGGTAATGTAATTTCTTCACTATTACTAAAATTTTATAAATCAAAGTTCTACACATTTTACACTCATTTTCGGAATAATATGCAAACAGTTTAAAAACATTATCACATAAAAATGTCAAAAAAAAAACTATAATTCTACAAACACGTAGGCCTCATAATTTCACAACATGATACCTTTTCATACTTGTAGGTATGTTACAATATCAAATCTTAATTTGCATCTTGAAATTCTTAAGAACTTAAGCGTATACGATATTACGCTTTATGCATGCATATAAAATACATACATATATAAATGTATATATAATACCTACCCACCCTTTCAAAATTATGAATATTATTTAAGTTATGTATGAATAAACGGTGACATTATAACATCTAACAGCGAAATAATCCACAGAAATTAACAAAGACAGAAAATATAATTACATATATTTAGTGGTCTTTTTCTATTCAGAAATTATTTGGTAATTGTTCGGGTACGCTTAAGGATTTAGACAGACGTCGCTCTTTCTCTATTCATCTTTCTCGTATTAGACAGTTGTACGAGTATGTATGGAAATGGGAGCTTGGCTTGGTTCGTTTACTAATATAATAATACCATGAAGAATCAGTAATAAACATTACTTTGAACTAGGATTATAACTATGTACGATGAGGATATATCTTTTAACCTTAGATGGAAATAAGTAATGATACATATATAAAGAGATGTCTCTCTGTATGAAATTTATACCATGTGTAAATTTATTAGATAATTATAGGTATGAATCTTCCTGCAGAAGGTTAATTAATTCTTTAAGGACAAAGAAGCATAAGCTTCTTTTCTGAAACTATTTTGTACTATACAATAAAAAAATATCCCTGTAGCAGCATCCAGCATAACATAGCAAATACGAGCGAAAAAATTTCAGAATCGATTGGGTAGTTATTTTTTGCTCTTTGTGATCATCAAGACCTTTTTTCGGACTTCATATAGTATAGTCTATGTTTATCCAGAATATTTTGTTTCACTGGCAGGGAAAGGGTATAGCGAGGTTTCAATGGCAAAACTGCCTTTGGGACCGAGGTTCAAAATGATGTGTGCGGTAGTAAGGGCTTTTGATGTAAATACGATATATATAAGATTTAGCCCCTGACCTTGAACTTTTCTTGAGATATTCGAGAAAGTTCTCGCGGTGCAATACATTTTTTAAATTTTTATATCTCGAAAACTATAAAAGCTAGAAATATAAACTAAACGGCAATCATTAGAGAATTGTTCAAGGTATATTATATATTTTTTTCAGATTTTTGCGTGACTATTATACGTGATAAATCAATAAAAATATTTTTCATTATTATTTCTCGTACAGTTGTAATGAAGTGACACCTTTGAAAAAAATACAAAATGTTGCTTATACTATGTACTTACACTCAAAAAAGTTTCATCAAAATCAAAGAGGCGCTTTTTGAGAAATTAATAAAATACTGCCCTACTCTGTAATCCGCTCCTGACCACTACGTGGTATATGTGGTATATATTGTGCGTATCCGAATAAAAACTACTTACGTATGTGTTTATTCATTGTTGGTTACATTGTTTACAAAGGATAAAGAACCGAACAGACCAGTACGACACACCGTAACAGTAGTAAAGTCATTATATTATCACCCGTCTTGGTTTGTCCTCATATTAAATTTGTTTAAACACGTTTATGAGGAACTGACTGAATTGATCGTCGCTCTCTTACAAAATAAATGTAGTAGACGATTAAAATTTAATACCCCGTTAAATGATACAGTTTCAGAATACATGAAAATTCGAACGACCGTCCCAAATTCCTTACAAGAAGAAGTTAAAAAGCGATATTAGAACCGTTAAAAAGTAACATTTGATGTTACCATTGGTAACATTTGATTTTACCAAAGGTAACATCAAATGTGCTCGATTTTCCGCGACTTAAAGAACAGGATTTGTGTTATGTACTTGTTTTTATCAACTCGCATTAACAATTTCTTATCTAACCGAACTAACTAACTCCGAAATTAATCTTCGTTTACGTCAAACAAATATCCAAATATTATCAAATTCTATGTATAATCACGGCATATAAATAATGGAAATTATGGCATTTTTACTGAATATGTTCCCACCAGTACTAGTATTGAATGTATTCAGCACTATTGTTGTAATTGCCCAAATGTTTTTTTTTTAATAAGCGGCTAACATGGTTTTAAGAATTAGTGTGTGGACTGACCGGGACAGGTGACCGTCACTGTCATATAATTTTATTGCACTACTTGACTTATACCAAAATCTCAAGTAGCTAATAATTTCTGCGTACAATTAAAGTCAATTAGATATTGGGTTTTTATAAAGAAGATTTAATAAGTGTTTTGATCAATTTGTCATATTTTAGCTCTTAATACTTATAAAGTATGCAATATAACTACTTTATTGCTGTCACGATGTGTCGTACTGGTCAGTTCGGTCCCTTAGCATTAACCATGAAGAGAATTTTGCCCATGCTATGCATTTGTTCTCTAAATATGTAGTGTACCCGTATATTCATCAATATGATCAGCACTATAAGCTGTACTATGACTATAAAAGTCATCCAAATAGATAAATAAATTCAGACAGTTCCTCAAAAACGTGTAAACAGATTTAATGTGAGCACAAACCAGGACGGGCGATAATATAATGACTTTATTGCTGTTACGGTGTGTCGTACCGGTCTGTTCGGTTCTTTATCCTTTGCAAACAATGTAACCAACAATATAAATAAAGACATACGTAAGTAGTTTTTATTCGGATAGGGACAACATATACCATATATACCACGTAGTGGTCAGGAGCGGATTACAGAGTAGGGCAGTATTTTATTAATTTCTCAAAAAGCGCCTCTTTGATTTTGATGAAACTTTTTTGAGTGTAAGTACATAGTATAAGCAACATTTTGTATTTTTTTCAAAGGTGTCACTTCATTACAACTGTACGAGAAATAATAATGAAAAATATTTTTATTGATTTATCACGTATAATAGTCACGCAAAAATCTGAAAAAAATATATAATATACCTTGAACAATTCTCTAACGATTGCCGTTTAGTTTATATTTCTAGCTTTTATAGTTTTCGAGATCTAAAAATTTAAAAAATGTATTGCACCGCGAGAACTTTCTCGAATATCTCAAGAAAAGTTCAAGGTCAGGGGCTAAATCTTATATATATCGTATTTATATCAAAAGCCCTTACTATCGCATACATCATTTTGAACCTCGGCCCCAAAGGCAGTTTTGCCATTGAAACCTCGCTATACCCTTTCTTTTTTATTTATTTGGTCGATTTTTGGGTTTGCAGAATCCTGGGGAATCATTTTAACCTAACGTTCATTTTTCACAGAATTTCAAACGACCAAAAATGACAAAAAATGACGAACATTCTGGGTTCCAAAAATCAGACGTGCCTGACTAACGAACTGATCCTGAACTTTTGGACTTTTGTAGTTTTAATTAAATTTCATAAAAACTGGATGCTTCGTTCGAGAGTTATCGCGCAGACACATAATTACGCATAATACATATATAAATTTTGATGAAGTTTATTTTAGATTTCCTAAGGCCTCAATATAAATTTATTTTAAATTATAATGAAATTTATAATATTTAATTCCAAGAATTTTTATTTCAAATTTTTTGTTGCGAGTTTTAAAACACTTCTTGGAATTCTTTGCCTGAGAACCATCTCGCAATTGCCAGCCTTTAAAGTGGCTTGTTAAAATTTTTAACTTTTATCCTGCAACTCTTGAAATATCCTGGAAAAGGTTGGACCCTTTTTCATCAAAACTGGTTAAAAACCATCTCACAATTATCAACTTTTAAAGTGAGTTTTAAAATTTTTAATTTTATTTTTATCTAGAAAACTCTAGAAATATTGGAATATTCTGGATCAAATTTGATCGCACCTGGCTAAGAACCATCCCGAAATCACTAACTTTTACATCTTCTTCCTCACTCCATCGCATATACACTGATTTCTCGTTGTAAGCAACTTGAAATAGAATCATATATCTTACTCTTTTTAGATAATAAAATTCGCATATACATAAAAAGAGTAAGGCATATGATTCTATTTCAATTTTGATGTTGCTTACAACGAGAAACCAGTGTACTTACTCGGTTTCTTTAGTTGGAAGAACAGAATACAATAAACAATTTTTCTTTCTTTCAATCATTAAAACTATGGAATGTATTATTATTATTATTATCATTATTATTAGCTTTTTCTTGGCCACCACTATAAATAACGAGTAATTGCCGAAATTAAAAAGAACAAAACATGCCACACTAGTAAGCTCTATACTCAAAATTAAAGAATCAACATTAGCGATAACCCGTTATAGTTAAGACACCCGGTATCAAATATGTATATTCATATACATGTAAGTATCGGCGGTAAGGATTTTGTGGGGATTAAAAATGATTGTTTCATATCAAAAATTTAGATATGTTAAAACACGAACACAACACAGAACAACGCACGGTGAATACGAACGAACGACATGAGTGAAATATCATCTTTGTCATTAAATAATATTATTGTCACAATTTAGTAGCAATAATATTTTGCAAAGATCTCAAAGATCTATATATACCATGTATTCATTTTATCATGTCATTTGCATTTTATTACTATACCCATAGTTTGTTGTTCTCTTACCATTAGTTGCTGTTTTCTGGTGTTATAGGTATTTGTTAAGTTAATAAGTTACATATTTTTGTGTGTAAATAATGTATTAAAACACACATTGGTAATAGGAATTTAATAAATTATTAAATACGATTATTTTACTAAATTCCTATTAATACGATTAAACATTAAAACGATAAAATATTAATACGATTATTGTAATATTATTTTTATAAAATAATATATTGACATCAGGGTTGTTAGCTAGATAGAGATGTTTCAATGGGTGCAAAAATTTGCAGGAGTAGTTTGTTTCGGCAACATAAAATATGATCAAAATTACTGCAACTTTGTGCAATTGTAAATAAAATATGGGCACGGCAGTTAAAACAATATGCGATAGCGTAAAATACCCTGTCGTAGCATCTTGTATAACTTTGCGATTTTTCTCGGAATTACTTTTACTCAGGAGTCCACTTATATAAGTTAAAAAACATATTGTTTTCGCTCATTGTGAAAAACTTCCGAAAATCTTTTAACTCATTAATTCCCAGTGTCACCTCTAGGTGACAGTGATTTGTGATTTTTTTTTTACAGACAATATAACAAATTTAAAAATAAATATGTTACGAGGGTTGTATTCATAGTTTTAATTTGGCAACACTGAAGTTATGTTAACGGTCAAATTAATTCTGTTGTTTCAAACGATTTTCTGTTTTATTGCGCGTGAGTGTATCTTGTGGTATTTTCGCTGTTATAAAAATATCTAAAGAGTAGGTACTGTTATTATTGTTATAACAGATTATTATTTAAGAATCAAGCTTATAATAAAAGTGATCTTTTGCCGGTAATTTCATACCGTTCTACTCACAATCAGTTCATATTACAAATAACGCCCAGTATGATCTATAATTGACACGCCATTAAAAAAAAACTAAAGGGTATTTTTTATTTTTTATACGTACGTTGAGTACCTAAAGATAAAAACTAGCACAAAATAAGAATATTTTGTCGATAGATCGCGGCTTGGGAATTGACGAGTTAATTTTGACAAATTTTTGCAAGAAAATCATTTATTGTTGTTCCAGAATACGATAGTGTGTCGTTTTCCCTTTTAAAGTACAGATCCCTAAAACCTGCTGGGTGTGCAAAATTGACCGCTAGGGACTAGTTGTGGAGAGGTGTGTCAATTGCATAACTTACGATTATTTCTTACTTTACGATTATAGACTAAACTGTCAACATAGTTAAAATATTATCTTTGAGTTTCATTTTCTCCATAAAAATACTACATATTATATACGTATAATAATATAAGAAAAAAATTTCCTAAATGCACACAACCAAGACCACTTAACGAATTTCGACAAACAAGCTGTCTATCAACAAAGAGTGGCCCTAGAGGAGGCCTAGCGAAGCCTGAATTTTGAAATTCGGTTTCATTTCTAAGTTATGAATATTCAAAGTCTCAAATTTGTTTAGAAAAATTAAACGTAAAGTAAAATTATTTTTTATTACTCATGCGGGAGAAGTACTAACTTGGCGAACACATTTGTGTACGCAAAATAGCTGTTTGTCCACTGTACTCTTTCCACATACTTTTTTGCGTGTGGAAAGTAACTTTTTATTACTCATGCGGGAGAAGTGCTAACTTGGCGCACACATTTCTGTACGCAAAATAGCTGTTTGCCCACTGTACTCTTCCCGCATACTTTTTTTGCGTGTGGAAAGTAACTTTCCACAAGCGAATTGACAATAAAACACGCAAAATTTAATCAAAACACGGAAAGCCGCCTCTTAATTTTTCATTTAATAAATATTTCATAATTATTTCTATAGAAACCACCAACAAAGTAATTTAAACGATAATTAATTTAGAAAAAAAAGACGAACACTTAAAAATATTATTTTAAAAAGTAATAAAAATGTCAAAAATTGTGATAATAATAGAAAAAAGTATGTGAAATTCGTAATAAAAAATAGTATGTGCAACTCGTGCGGGGTTGTCGATTGCCCCACTCAAGCGAATGAGTGCACTCACTACGTTCGTGCGCTCAACTTCGCTTTTGTGGGCAATCGACAATTTCCCGCACTTATTGCACAATATACTTTCCACACGCAAATTAACAATAAAACTCGTTAAATTTAATCAAAGCACGAAAAGCCGCCTCTTGATTTTTCATTTAATAAATATTTCATAATTATTTCTATAGAAACCACCAACAAAGTAATTTAAACGATATTTAATTCAGAAAAAAAGAGCATTTAAAAATATTTTTTTAAAAATTAATAAAAATGTCAAAAATAGTAACAATAATAAAAAAAGTATGTGAAATTCGTAATAAAAAATAGTATGTGCAACTCGTGCGGGATTGTCGATTGCCCACTCAAGCGAATGAGCGCACTCACTACGTTCGTGCGCTCAACTTCGCTTTTGTGGGCCATCGACAATTTCCCACACTTATTGCACAATATACTATAATTTATTTCTGTAGAAATAAATAATTGATTTCAGATAGCCGTACTGTTATTATTCAAATGGGAAATGCTACCTATTTTAAGTCAGCTATGACAATAATACTTTCGGACATATTTTTATCTATATTATACCTACTTTATTTGTGGAACTCAAATGGATCACTTGCAATTATCAAATGGGTAACAAATTGTAAAATATTCTTATTGAATACTTTCTATTAATTTACACCAGTATCTCATTTGATAGCTAGTAATGATGAATCTTACTTATCAACAATTACTTTATCCGATACCTAATAAATATTTAGCTTTAAAAAGGCTCTTTCAATTAATTCGCTTAGCTCTATTACAATCGTTTCCTCGAATGGTGTTACACATTATGTATTTGTTTTGAAATTGGTGAGTATTTTGGAAACGGTTTCACATTTCGCGATAATCTATTTCTTAAAATAATCAAAAAGTTGAACTAAAATTTTATAAAAATTAAAGGTCTCAGTTATGATGAAATAACAAGTTAATGTTAAAACGTTACTCCAATACTATGTAGTGGAACAAGTTTTACCAAAAAAAAAAAAAAATTATCAAAATACTTAACGTCATCCCCTAGCCACAATATCAGGGTTTTTGTGGTTCATTCACCGTACATAATATATAATACATTTCAGGCAACAACATAAATGAGTAATTATGCAAAATTGTCAAACATAAATAAAATGGCAGCTAATTAACATAATATGTCATTAAATGGCATATACAGCACATAATAATAACTCATAGCCACATATCAGGCCAGGACAGGACAGGACAGGAGGGGACAGCGGGCAGCTACTCTGGACGGGACTTCGGGAATGGTTGGATGGTCAGTCACATATGACATTGTTATTTTATTATTTATTATAATAACAAAAGTGCTTCTCTACATATAATAATTTTGATATGATTAGTTGGTCATGTTGTAGCCCCGTGTGTGAGTGAGTATGAATGGTTGGCGGTGCGGTGTGGTGCGGTGCGGGGTTGTGTGATGTGATACTAAATTAAAAGACAAATATACCAATAAAACGACCAATTTAAAATTAACGTTATTATAATGTTGTGTTATATGGATATTTTATGTAGGTAACTACAGATAATGGTATTGTGTGCATGAGAATGTCACGTCGAAAATATTATAGATAATTATTACGTACAGGATGTTTCAGAAGACGGAGCACGCAGTACAGCTTTTCATCATTCGTATTCATAATCGACTCCTCATATATTTGTGTCAGAGACCTCCATAGTCGTAGTTAGCCGCCCCACCCAAAAAAAAATTTGCAAAATCCCAAAAAACTATTAGATAAAAAATAGATGTATTTTAGTTATTATTTATGTGTTATATTAAGAAATTAAGAGTTCTCACCGTTTTCCAGTGAATTAAAAACAAAAGGGACGGCTAGGCTTACGTAAATTTAGCCGTTTCACAGGTAAAAAAAGAGTGTTTTGGGTAATTTATGGAAAATTATGTGTAAATTAGGTGTTTTTCGACTATGCTGACAAAAATTTTGTAAAATAAAAATTTTAAGAAAAATTTTAAAAAATATTTTAAACAATGGAAATTTCACTGTTTGTTGAATATTATATATTATTTTATGTAACTGAATAGAAAAACGCCAAAAATTTTCTTAACGTTCCCAGCGCCCCCACCAACATAATAATAATAATAATGTTATGAATATGATAACTTATTATGGTATATCAAGATAAGAATAAGGAAATGGCCTCCATAGCCGATGTCTGTAACAATATATGACATTCGCACCCCCAAGTGATTACGAAATATAGGGTCATTGACTCTTAACCTTGACTTGTCCTTGAAATACTAACCAAACATGTGTGAGTCCTGTAATTTTTCAAAATCAATTTTCTCAAAAACTATGATACCTAGGAAAATAAAACCGACGCCAAAATTTAGGTAATACTTGGAACAATACTATATATTTTTTTGACATTTTGTCCTTAATTTTAAAGGTTCAAAATAATTTCATTATATATATATATATATATATATATATATATATATATATATATATACATTAGCATGGCTCTAGCATACTTACACTTTTCTAAAAAAATACAGAATATTGATCGAAGAGGCGCTTTTTAGTGATTAGTATACCTACCATATACTTGATAAATTTACTACTATTCAAAAAGAGCATCCTGAATTATGATGAGCTTTGGTGTCGCATAAGTACATAGGTTAAACAATATAATGTATTTTTTGAACGGTGTAAGTATACTAGAACTACCAAAAAATTAAAAATCTATTTTTAAGCACTCTTCTCTACGGTTATAGTTAATAATTTATTTATTACTCAAAAAACGCCTCTTCGATTTCAATGAATTTGAAAAATAAGAGTACTCACACATATTTTTGTTAATATCTCAAGGACAAGTCAAAGTTATGGGTCAATGACCCTAGATTTCGTAATCACTTGGGATGCCAATATCACTACATATATTATTAAAGACATCGGCTATAGGGGCCATTTCTCTATGCTTGTCTTGCTATACCCAAAAGATTACCAGGTAAATATATACCGTAATTGATCCACAGAATTTTGTATTTAGACTGAATCTATTGATCCTGGTCGTAGCGAACGTAATAATTCGAATTTCAATTGGAAATTTTGAGAGAACATGCATAACTGTATGTACTTTAAGGTAAGACCAAAAAAATTAATTTTTTAAAAATTCTATACTGCGATGGTACCTTGATAAACTAACATAATATGTATACATAACGGGTTTCGATACTAATTTTATGTCAGTGGATTTTGTTTCCAACATAGGTGGTTATAGAGGATCTTGAAACTAATTAAATGATTTTTGATACTACTTGATTAGTATTTTTTCATGGATGTAATTCGCGCACACCGTAAAAGTAGTGTAAAAAAGGAATTTGATTTAAAAAATGTAAATTTAATAGTATATTACTTAGTGGGGAACGTAAGGTAAGTGTCGTTTTTATGACTTGATGAAATTTGAGAATCCGAGGCGGAAAGCCGATGATTCCTAAGCATCCATGGCTAGAAAAACTTACGGGTCGAGTATGAGTAAGTTATTTTTCCAACCAAAAAAATGATGAATACATTGAAAAAAATGAATAAAAATAATAAAATTCGTTGAAAATGATATTTTTGCAACTCCAGGACTAAAAGACGTGACTTAGTCCCTCATAATAGGAAATAAAGTGCCACTTTTAGTCCCAAGGGACTAAAATATATTTGCCAGTTGACGGTAAATGATTACTTACGTTCCTAGGAAAACAAGTAAACTTTTATGACATGTTATTTTTTGTAACTATAGTAATAAGAAACATTCTGATTACGACGCAGTCGAAAAAGCAGTTAACCAAACTTTAGACATGCTATGGGGATTACAAATCAAAAGAATAAATCGGATAAGTTCTAAAAATATTAGAGATAAGATAAAAATCAAGGATGTGACAATAGCAGTGAAAAAGCTTAAATGGAACTGGGCTGGTCATGTATCGAGGATGAGCCCCGTGCGTTAGGAGTGGAGGAGCACAATATGGGTTCCGTACAATTGTAAGCGTCCAAGAGACAGCAGAGGGGACGCTGGAAAGATGACATAGCCAAGTTTACGGGTGATCATTGGACACAGTTATGTAATGACAAAAAAGCATGTAAATTGATGGGGAAGGCCTTTGCCCAACAATTGGGTTAGCTATACCTACGCTTTATTATTATAGTAATCAGAAAACAGAATGGTAAGTGTTGCTTATGAGTCAAGTTACCAACTATCTAAACGCCAATTTACGATTCAAAAGGTTGAAAAAATAAATATTACTAGTGTATGTAGATTTAGTTTAAAAGAATCACTTCTTTTTCTAATAAATTTCATTGTTTTTGCCGATTAGAAAGCTTACATTTTGTTCTTAAAACTTTTGTTATGTCATAACAATTTCGGACCATACAACAGTTTTTGTTTGATTAAAACTGCATGGCGTGATTTTAAAATGTATAGTAGTTTTTGAAGCTAACATTAAAATTAGTAATAATCTATATTGGCTGGATGCGTGATGACAACAACATCTATAATATACATTTGTCCGGGCTCATTAACGAATGTAAATATTGGTAACCGTGAATATAAATAAATTTAAAATATTTAAAAAGAAAAACCGTAAAATCTGAATACAAATATTTACAATTTACAATTAATTTTCTTTTTATAAATAAATTTGAACAATTTGAGGTATAAAATACTGGATGAAGTATAATAGTTGTACTGTTGTATTAAAAAAGTAATTAAACAATTTTCGACCTTAACATGGATATAATTATCAAGACAGTATTTCCTTCCAACCCCGGACTATACAGAGAAAAAAGTTGCTGGTGATGGTGAAGGTCAGGAAAATTCGAGAATATTAAGAAATGCTGGCATAAGTCGTTTAGTTGAATGTAGAGTCATAAACGTCAATAACTTTAACTCCTTATGAAACATCATTGCATGTGAGTTAAAATACATCAAATATTTTTAATTCTGTATTTACGGAATGACGTGTAGACGTTAATATTGTTCACAGATAAATAAGGAACGACATATTAGTTGCAATTGCGATTATAATCAAAGTGGATCCATGTAAATATTTTTATTTAATATTTTTTATTATACACTATAAACACATATGAGCCAGTATTAATGCTTGATTTCTCCACTACTCACGCTGCAATCGATTTAAATGTTCCCACTATATACTTAAATTCAATTAAGTAGTAATAGACAGTTGTAACATATAGACACTGTTACCATTTTTTATTTTTTATTTTTATAATATTGTAATAGCGGCTTTTAAAATTAGACGATTCACATGTATGTAACACATAACACATATTATAATATTTATAATAATAAAATATGAAGTTGACGGTGGACATTAAATCATATAACAGTAGTAATTAAATACTTACAAAACATCACAATGCCAGTGAGAGCATTTATAATAATAATGCCATCAAACTGAACATAACAACATGAGCAGGTTGAAGCGGTCTCTGTGCAGCTCTGCTCTCTACTCTGTCCGTGTATGATGAGTTGACAGTTTGATAGTCGATGGAACAAACGCCCATCCAAAATCTACATGCTCGTTTACATGGATGAAACCAAACTATGTGTACCTCTACGTACCGTAAGACGGAAAGAGTTATGATTTAAGGGTAAGTTGGAACAAATCGAGAGTAGTTATTCATGAGTTTGATTAAAAAATACTAGACGTAAAGACGTAAATATATATATATATATATATATATATATATATATATATATATATATATATATATATATATATATATATATATATATATATACGTAGGTTACTCGGTAAGTCTTGTCGCTTAGCACAATTTTTACAAGCTATTAATTTCTTTTGATATCTACGTATAGTGCGTGCTTACACATGTTAACAGGTCGAAACTTGTCAGTCGCCGTCTACTGGGTATTGAGATAACACGTGTGAATGTGTAGGTATGGCATCTCTTACGAGCTCTCAAGTTCGCGCGATTATTTACTACAATTTTAACTTTAACTTACAATTTTTACATGATAACTAAGTACAATAAGGAAACAGAATTTCAGTTATAATTCACTGAAAAATAAAAAAATAAATACTCTGAAAAGTCACTGTTTGACAGATACATAGGCGTCTAAACATATTTTTATAGTAAGTATTTTCAAAATAAATGAAAAGTTTTTTGTGAAAAAACTTCTCTTTTTTAATTTGGTTTTTAATAAAAAGAAAATACTATTGAATTTCAAATAATTTTACACTATTTGAGTACATTTATTAATAATATTTTCGTTTCTAGTTAACCTCACTTTGCTATTATTAAGAAAGGCCAATGTCACTTTGTTGTATACATGTGTTTTATTGCCAACTATTGTTCTCTAAATAAATAAAAAATAAATATATTTTTCAGTAAATTAATGAATAACTTCAAATTCTTTTTAAATTATTTTACTTTAAATACTAATCTTTTAAAGTAATTTGATTTTATTATACAAAAATGTTAAAAACTTGAAATATAAACATCCATATTCATCCGACATCTATATTCCAAAATTTGAATTACTACCATTTGTGCTATAGATACAATAGTGGCAAAGGTTCTTTTCTTGGATGTAATAGAAATGTAACCGACCTAAACACTGTCGATTGAACTAGCCTCAAATACATATGCGTATTTTTACCGCCTAATTGATAAATTAAAGAAAAATTAAAAAAATAAACTTGGGTAAAACAATTTTTTTTCTTCATTTATGTTATTAATTCATGCATTAGATCAGTTTTATAGAAAAATTAACATATATATTATAGTCTCATTTAAAAATCTATAAGTTTGTATCATAGCTCGAAAACGATAAGAGCTTAAAGCTCCTGACATTAGCAATCGGTTGCCCCCGTCGATGTCTACAACTCTTATTTGAACAATTTTTCGATTAAATCAACGGTTTGATTGTAATAAAAATGGCTTGTATATATATATATATATATATATATATATATATATATATATATATATATATATATATATATATATATATATATATATATATATATATATATGGTGTGAGTTTTTCGAGAGTTGCCATTTTTATTACAGTCAAACCGTTGATTTAATCGAAAAATTGTTCAAATAAGAGTTGTAGACTGCCAAGATTTTGAAGTTTGCAGCACTGCCAAGATTTTCAAGTTATTTGAAATTTTCAAGTTATTTGAAATTTTATAGATTTTGGCGTTACTTTATGGTATTCTATTTTAACATAATAATAAGACAATTTTTACTTTGCTAGTACCACTTTTTTTAAAGTTTTTAAATGTCTGTGACATGTTTCGGTCCGTATGGCCATTAACGAACAGTCGTTAATGGCCATACCCGCCGAAACATATCACAGATATTTAGAAACTTTAAATAAAGTGGTATTAGCAAAGTAAAAATTGTTTGCTTACGAAATTTTTACGTTTATTTCTACGATTTCACGTTCATTTCTACACAAAATAATGAAATATTATTCAGTGACTAGATGTTCAAGTACAAAAAGTTCTAAATTATATTGTATTTTACTATATGGGATTACAAATTTTAGTTATTTTTTCGAAAGTTTTTGATTACTGTAATAAAGTAACCATGCTGGTATAAATTTTTAATATTGTTACGTTCTGCACGTAAAATTATTTATTAAATTGTATCAAATTCAAAAAAAAAATATTTATAAATATATTTTTTTTTATAAACGTAAAGTGTACGCCACTGTACACGTAATTATTTCTGTTGAATTAATGGCTAGTAATAGACGTAGGTGCTGTTCATCTAAAATTGATATAATCCAATCAGTTGTCAGTCTTGCTTTGCCGCGAAAACGTCCTCATAAAAACACGGGTTGTTTGACAGAAATCCTTTTTTCATTTACCTTCATTACGACGTTTTGAGCTGGTTTAGTTGCGTAAAAATTCTTTGTTTAATTATTTCATTTTAATTATTTTCATTTATTGTCTGTAACAATCATTGCTTATTATTTTGTATATTGAAAATGTATTTATTGTAATAGGGTAAATTTCATGTTAATGTTAAACTATAGTGATTATTGAACAGTGCTAATAAATTTTTTTGTATTCAGGGAACATATAATTTAACTGACTATTACGTGATCAAAAATAAAATTTATGTGTTTGGAATTAGTAATCAACGTCTTTTAGTAATCAACAAATTTATTGTATCATGGAGCATGGATGTGTGAAATTTAGTTCGCAACCTGTCTACTTCGTATTTGAAAGGATCCATTCCAGAGATAGCCGCATAGATTCAATACCTACCGACAGCCTATCATCTTCTAAAACTTCTGAACAGTGAGATAAGTGCGATTCATTTTGAATCCAACATCTTTTTCTTTGGTGAAATGTTATGTGAACCTTCCAAATTAATTACGTAACTGATAAGGAAATGCACCCAGAGTGAAATTCGGGATTTTGATGAAACTTCGCTGGTGTGTAGAATAGGCAAAAATAAGGGACCCGTATTTTTTTTATCGGCCATCTTCCACGTTCACGGGGTGAAACCAGCCCCTAAAGTTGGGGGTTCAAATCGTATTTCTTAAGATATCTCGAAAACTATAAGAGATAGAGGAAAACTTTAAATTGACGAAATATTACTCTTTGAAAAACCTATTCACCTGTATAGGTTAAACCAGGGTCGGGTTCATAAGAGGGTCTGGAGGGGTGAAAATGGGGGTAAATTTTCTTGTACAGCCTGAATGGTTAAATTTATCAAATTTTTGCCATGATAAATAGAAAGAGCACCAAAAATTAGGGGATACGTGTTTTTGCGTTTTTTCGAAATATGTGTGGCATCCAAGCCATATAAGGAGGAAAAAAATAGGGTAGATTATATTGCATTATTATTGATTGCAAATTCCTTCTATATTTTTTTTATTTTTATGTTTATTTTGATCATTAAAATGTAAATTTTTACTTTCCGATTATGATTCATATATTTTTCAGTACTAACTCAATTGGTAATTTAGCCATGTGTACATTTGGTTACTCATATTAATCATATTCGATATTTTTTATACCTATTTCTGCAAAAGTCAAAGTTCTCTGGTGTGCTTGTGTTAATGAATGCTCGACAAGAAGTAATAATCTCTTTCGCTCAGTTGTCGGGTGCTTTGTGATAAATTTTGCGATTTGGGAAATGCGGTTGACACCTATAAAACATACAAAAAGAACAAGAAAAATAGTTTGAATGTTGAGAAAGAAATAAACCGCGTTTATTTGGTTAAAAACGAATTTGTAAGAAGACAAAGGCAGTTGTTGAACGGAAGATTATTGCTTCTTGCTGAACATTCATTAACACTTGCAGACCAGAGAGCTTTGGTAGAAATAGGTATAAAAAATATCGAATATTAGTAACCAAATATACACATAGCTAAATTACCAATTAAGTAAGTACTGAAAAATACATGAATCATTATCGGAAAATAAAAATTTACATTTTAATGATGAAAATAAACATAAAAATAAAAAAATATAGAAGGTATTTGCAATCAATAATAATGCAATATAAACTACCCTATTTTTTTTCTCCTTATATGGGTTGGATACCACACATATTTCGAAAAAACGCAAGAATACGTGTCCCATAATTTTTGGTGCTCTTTCTATTTATGATGGCAAAAATTTGATACATTGAACCATTCAGGCTGTACAAGAAAATTTACCCCCATTTTTACCTCTCCAGACCCTCTTATGAACCCGGCCCTGGTTTCACCTATACAGGTGAATAGGTCTTTCAAACAGTAACATTTCGTCAATTCAAAATTTTCCTCTATCTCTTATAGTTTTCGAGATATCTTAAGAAATACGATTTGAACCCCCAAGTGTAGGGACTGGTTTCACCCCGTAAACGTGGAAGATGGCCGATAAAAAAAAATACGGGTCCCTTATTTTTGCCTATTCTACACACCAGCGAAGTTTCATCAAAATCCCGAATTTCATTCTGGGTGCATCTCCTTGTGAGAACTAACTCCATTCCCGCGCCCCGAACTTTCTTTATTGTGTGCACATGAACTTATTGTTAATAAATTTTACTTAACAAAATTTTGCTCTCTTAAAATTTGTACGCTTACCTTATCGGTTTTTGATAATAATTAATTTAAATAAAAATAATTGTTATGTAATGTCTTTGACAACTGAAATAATCTATTTTTGATAATTTAACATAATTTTAAATGGCTTATTTAACCAAATTGAATCTAAACTAAAATAAATCAAATTAATTTTACACTTTAGTATAATTTTGCTTGTTATATTAATTTTCCTGGTTGGCTACTAGCATACTACTAGCAATTTTATTATTGTAAAATTTTGTGTACCTGCCGATGGAGACTAAACGCTTCGTTTATTTACCTTTTTTCTTTCTTTGTATTTGTCATAAGAATTTCTAACTTTCTTTCATTATTATTGAATAGAACCGTTTAATTTCCAACAGGAACTTATTTTTGCATTCAACTAAATGTTTTGCTATCAATTTATCAGATAACCAAAGTTTTTTTAAGTTCTTTAACTACTTTTTGGAAAACTTTTACTAATTCTGTGATTTTTATACAATTGTTAAAAGGTTGTTATGTTGATTTTTTTATTAAGGTGCTAAATAAAAATTTCTTTTAAATAATTCCATTCCTGAGAAATTTAAAGTCTCTTACACACAAAAAAAAACTTAAATGTAACCGATGAGCTAGACAATAAATTGTGTTTTGAATTTTCAGCAAATTTTTTATTTTAAAATTTTAAACCTTACCTTTTTCTAATAATATATAAGAAGTATAAAAAAATAAATGTAAAATTTGACTTGGAGCCAATTAATTCTAGTTTACGGTCCGTTATAATAGGGACATTTATAGCGAGGACAAATATGAATGTATAAATATGGAGTAGAGCACTGGACAATATATGACAGACAAGTGGACCACCGTTACTGCCACCACGTCGCGGTTCATCACATCACAGGTCAACCAAAACAAAACACTTACAAAACAAACGGGAGTTATGTACATTTTTGTTTTTGTTTTATATCATTATATTATGCTGGACTAGCACAACAAGAAATTAGTTCAAATTTATAGGAAGTAGTTGGTAACATAGCTGCAGGATTTTCACGTAATGCAGAGCTGCAAAAACGTTTTGAATATTAAGTTGAAAAAGTTGCCCGAATGGAAAAATTCAATAAGTAGGATTTGTTCACCATAACTGACGTTATCCTCCACTCCATTATAAACCTTTTTGAAAAAATTGTTGCCAAGTAACTAGTTTTCTGACTATGTAAAGGATTTAGTACATCTGTAACTGCAAACAGTCCTCAATTTAACTTGTAAATGTTTTGAATAAATAATTTGGTACTAAAGAAAAACTGCTCGATAATTTTGGATTTTGATGGTAATATATACTAACATTTTGTATTTGATTTATATATGTACAGTGTAACTATTGTTTACGGCTTCGTTTCCACTACGTTGTGTTAGGCATTATTATTTTTTTTAAACATTTTGGTAGCCGTAGCAATTAAAAATTTGAGACTAAGAAACGAATAAAACAATTTTAACTATTTAGCTAAAATGTAGTCGTTACGATAATTTAACTATAAGAATCATTCCAAAGTAACTGTAAGTTTTATTTATTAACGCATGACAATCTTCGCCCTTCCACATCACCCCCCACAAAAAAAATTCAAATTTTTTGAGGTGGTTAAAGAAAAGAGCATAATTTTTTGCCGATTACCATGAAATTGCTTGTTTATTGTACAAAATACTATCTAAGTCACCTACATTTTACATGCAGCCATATATCAAGCTGTACAAAAGGTGGCTCTTTACATGCATATATATGTAAAATACCAAAGCTTACTACACTTTTATTAATTCTTATATTACAGTCGAATCTGGATAAGCGAGAGTTCAAGGGACCGCGATCTATTTTTCTCTTATGGAGGCTTCTCACTAACCCCAGTTTCTAGCTTACGGAGGTATGGGAGAAGCCTATCTCATTTATAGAAGTCTAGGAAAAATACAGCCAACATGTATTGAGAAACATGAATGTATTATATGGATACTACTTATTAGAATAATAGGATATTTGGACATAGATATGCTTACAAAAAAAAAAAAAAAAAATACTAAACATTACCTAAACCATAAAAATTTACTTGAAAAAATCAGTTAATTTTTTCTGCGTTTCATGCATGTACATTTGGCTATTTGAATAGGAAATGAGTTCTTCGAATTATAAGAAAGCAAGAATATATACATATTTAGGCATTTAAATAAAATAGAAGTTCCTTGAAAATTAAGAACGAGTCATAAATAGCAAATGTTAAATATGTTTAACTGTCGCTTATAGAGCTACAGGCAATTAACAGTCTCAGTTAGGGAGGTCCATGAGCAAAAAACGACTCTCACTTATACAGGTTTTTGTTTTTCACTCATAGAGGTTTTAGAGTGGTAAAATTACGGGACCTGACAATTACTCTCACTTACAGAGTTTTCTCGCTTGCCCAGTTCTCTCTTACTCAGGTTTGACTATATATATTAAACAGTGAAATACATGATATACATACCTATTATATTAGAATCTGTACAAAATTTTACCTATAACAACTGAATGTTTACGTTTGTTTTTAATAAATTTCAAATACTACATAATTTTAATGTATTGTATTTGTAGAATTGTACCAAATTTTTGTCGTTTATAGTGAATTTCATGTTAGTCGTAAATAAACTATAGTACGTAACTCGGTTCTAAGGCATATTATACACTCGCGCAATTACGCACTCGCCCTCTTGCGGCTCTTGCGAAACTTTTTCGCTCGTGTATAATATGCAACTTACAACCTCAATCACGTAATATACTATTAATCAATGAAATTACTCCAAATGTGGGTTCATATAGAGCGTAATTATATAAAAAAAGTAACTACCAATTTTTAAAATGATTGGTTATAAACTTTTTAAGTTAGATTGTACAAAAATTTAAAATAGCTGAATTTCCAGAATGGAAATTCGTTAAAGGTCGTTTCGGGAAAAACGCGTTTGAGAAATAAAATTTAAATTGTTTGTTTAAACTGCTTACTGGTAAGTCAGCGATTCCAGCACTATATAGCAATCCTTTTTCTTCTTCATTTGAGCCTTCGACTTGACAACATCAGTGTCACTTATCAACAATATTTAATGTGTAAAAATTTAATTAAAATAATTTTAAAAGATTCCTAATATCAGAACGAATTGAATTTTTTATTTGAAAATTTGAGAATATATTTTTGAGCAGTTTTACTAACAACTTACAGAATAAAAATTTTTGACTCTGCTGAATCTTTACCCCCCCTTAATAATGACTTTTTTAGACCCCGTAAATTCAAATAAAAATTATAGGATAAAATACGTAAACCAATTCGACAAAATATTATTTAACAATAATATTTATGTATGTAGCGAAGTGTCACATGTTCACAAATTTAAAATGACAATATCTACATGGATAAAAGAAATTTTCCGCCACACAGAAAGTGTCACTAATTCAAAATCAAGTAAATAATAAATAAGCATTAATGCCAACGTGATATATTGTAAAAATTGGCATTTTGAAATGTTATATCTACATTTGAATTTTATTTTTTCCACAAAAAAAGAAATAAAAAAGTCTAACTAAAAGTCTGTTAATGTCCAATCTAACTAATATCCTTATCCTTCTCATCGTATATCTCATATGTAAAAATGTTCGAAAGCTCCTCTGTACGTTTCCAATTGCTGCTCATGCAGTGGACTAGTTGTCATGTCTAACCAAGTGAGGTTACTTGGCTGTCTTTAGATTGGATATTTTAAATCATCCATAAATGTCCCGTGGTTGTAATATGTAATAAAAAAAAGTTCTGCTTTTAAAATTAGACAGTATGAAAGTATAATAATATAAGCTTTCCGAATACATATGTACCTATGTGCATACTACAGGATGATACCGACATTTAAGGTTATTTGAAGAGTTGCTTGGTCTATCAAAATTTAACAACTTTCAAGCATTATTAACATAGAAACAAATATGTCAATTTGCTAATGTGTGCTAAACGCTGAAATTTTGGGGAAATATAGGAACAAATAGTATAGTATTACGTTATAAATAATAAGCAAACACTTTACTTCGCAAAATACCACTTTTATTTTCAAAACTGTGACAATATTGTTTCAAAAATAAAAGTGGTATTTTGCAAAGTAAAGTATTTGTTTATTATTTACAAATATGGAAATCTATTAATATTACGTTATAAATCTGAAACTGGGCAACCAAAGCTTCCATTTCTTTAAAAAAATTGCAATACTTTCAATTAAAAATGGAGTAAGCTGTGTGTACTGAAACACGGCCACAAGTTTCTGACGTTTTTACATCCGCAGATAGAAAAAGTTGAACCAGCTTTACTTACAAGCTTATTTCAATCGATTTAAATGTCGGATTCAATTAGATGGTTAAAATTTGAAATATCGAAGCACTAATATGAAGATTTACTCCAATTTTCTCCTCTCATCCCATTGTCTATCCGTTTATTGTTAACTCACAGGAATGAGTATTTCTTTTAAGCAATAACATTCCGACAACGTAAACATTTTTCTGTTGCTTGTACTTTTCGAGATGTCTCAAAATGAATATAAGGTAAGAGCACCAGTGGCCGTCATGTTAAGACACGAGCAGGAATTTACATTAAATTTTTTCGTTCACAATTATACGAAATAACCAACAGTAAAGCTAAAACGAAAGAGAATTTTATGATCTTTCAGGAATATTTTAATTTATTTGAATATTTTTATAATAAATAAATTAATAAAAATAAAATAAAGGAAAAAGTGTGGTATACCAATACCCGTCAATAAGAGTGGACACCCAGCATCAGCCATTCTTTAGAATATGCTTAATCTTAAAAAACTGAGCTATATAATTAAAATACTTAAGAATAAAGCTTTATTAAAAAAATTATTTGATTCTGTTATTTCCCTTTTTACAAAATACCGAATATATAAATAAATTTTATTTAATTAAATTAAAAGTTTCGTTATTCGTTTCTGCAGTTCTTGTAGATTGACACTGAACTGATTAATTATTTTAGAATTCTCTTTAATTTTAATGCAATCATCCGTGATGCTAATTCTTCTGAAGCATTTCCCGTAATATCCATAAATGCTGTTTTTGTACATTCTTTTTCATTGGAATTAATAACATTATGTACTGATTTTTGTCCTTTCTATACAATTACATGGTTATTAGCCGGACTCAAAAAGATGCTGATCCATCATAATTCCACCAGACGCTCTGTATCTTTCAAAGTTTCTATAAATTCCTCTTTTTTTAAATATTTTTCAATTTTCTTAAGCCAGTTTTTGACATTTTACTCGGCTACCGAAGCCCTTGATTTTGTTAAATTTTGAGATAATCGCTTAGATAAGTTCGGATGTCTATTGTAAAAAGACAAGAACCATTTTTGTCCAGGTCGACCATGAGTAAATTGATTTTCTCAAGTTTTAGATTGGCAGTTGGTTAGTGTCTGGCAGTTAAGGATCACAGTTTTATCCAAATATATCTTCCACTTTACTATTTTCTCATCTTCTTTATGTTGGTTGAAATAATTGTGGAGGCACTTTTTGCATAATATGAGGTACTTTCCTTTTAATTTATCTGACAATGTGGTCTGACAATTATCTGTGATATATACGAAATTGTTTGACTACGATAGAGATCGGCATTTTTAGAAAAGTAATTTTTAAAAAAGTAAACATTTTTGGCAGAGAAAACTATAACAAAAGCATTTATTAATCTTCATGACTGTATTTTATATTGAAATTTACGTACAAAAAAGACGGGACCAAAAACCGTTACTATAGGGTACCAGTATCCGATATTCATCTATAAGGAAAGGACTACTAAAATTTAATTGTTACAGAAAATAATGACGGGTACTGGTCAGTAGCCTTATCGAATTGTTGTGAATGTAATCCAGATTTTAAAATTTTAGTGTAAAAAGCATAGGAGAATATGTACCTATCCTTTTTTAAAATACAATTTGTTACCCCAGTAACTCTCACTATGACGCTTACTGGAAAATGTCGGCATTTTATGTATCAGTATCCCCCATCAAAAATAATCAATTTCTGTTATCTTGTCCAAAAACTATTTTTTTAACAAAATTAAATTCATAATAAACCTCAAAAAACAAAAAAAAAATATAAGTAATTATTCGTTAAACTAAAACTACCGTAAAATTAAATTAGTGCTTACGTTTGCTAAAACTTGAGAGTTTTAGTGAATATATACAAATTTTGCAAACATTAACTTTCAAATGAGCCGTTATTATATCTAATGCGAACTGAATACTATAATAAATGGAATGACGGTTGGGCATACTTTCTAGAACGTGTATCAGGAAACACAAAAATCATATGCTTGCATATGTTAATATTTATCGTTTTAGTGAAACTTGACGGGTATTGGGTCAATGACGGCTACTGGTGCTCTTACCTTAATTTTAACCTCTTAATATTTGAGAATATATGGTTTTATAAGTTGTTGATGGTACAGTTTCCCGCTAAGTTTACTCTGGCTGTTCCCACAGGAATGTATAACTCTCTTAGGAGTTGATATTTCTTCAATTAAAATTTTTTTCTATCTCTTATGGTTTCCGACATATCACAAGCTAAATACTTTTTAGCGCAGACATGTTTATTTCAACTATGCGACAATAAAAATTTGAATCAGAAAAATTTCATTCCCGTCTTCTCCTCTCCAAAGCCCTTTCACAAGCGGGGTCCAGTTTGATCCACATAAATGTATATCATTTTTATAGAGTAACATTTCGACAGTTTAAACTCTCTTATATGCAGTTTCCAAGATATTTTAACAACGAGTATAAATTCAACCCCAATTTTCGCGATTAATTTTACTCTTTAAAGTTCAAAATAATCCATAAAAATTATTTTGACGGATGCGTGCACTTTTTGTCAACACATACATATATAAAACCATATTATGTACGTTCAGTGCTGGATTTACGCTAGGGGCATGTGGGGCTAGTGTCCCGGGCGGCAAAATTCGAAATTTGATTTTTTTTTGCTAGTCACTTATTTTTTATAGGAAAAAGTTAAAATTTATTAAGAAATTTTTTTTAGGGAAAGGCAGGGGCTGTATTTTCCAGGGCGGCACTTACGATAAATGCAGCCTTGCGTACGGTTTATGTTTTACGTTTCAAGATCGTCCATATTTTTCCTGACGCATCTCACCATAATTTTTATAGTGGAGTCAATAAAGCTTTTCACCTCTAAATTCTCTATAACAGATCCGATTTTGATAATTTTTCTTTCAATTGTTCCTTTTGTAGTATTATTGAAAATCATAAACATTAAAAATGGCGCTTAAAAGGTTTTAGGCCCTAAATTTTAAAATGAAAATTTTTGATTTCAAAAAAACGGTATTTGAATATCAAAATATAATACACATATTTACTTACCGAACTGCTTAAATATCTATATTCATAGCATATTTTGATGTTCAAAGCATCACAGTGAAAAAATGTTTTATCCAAAATGAAAAATTAATGTTTCAAAAGTGACAAGACCTAGCGCTTTGAAACAAAGTCCATTATTTGATTTAACTATTATTCTAATATAGAAGAAAAATTTAAGAAAATTCCTGAAATTTAAATATGGAAAAATGAGTGGTAAATTATACAAATTGTTAAATTTTGTAAAATTCATGTATCTGTTTGTAATAACAAAAACGCCGTGAGCAGCGGGGCCCCATCACGGTAGTCGAATTTTCCCCTTCATCTTCGGTATTGAATGTCTACAAGCGAAATGTGATTGAAAGTCTAAAACCGAATTGTCATTTTGTTGGTTTCAAAACTGGTGATGAGTGTTCGGCTGATCGAGGCTTTAAAAAAAGGTTTTAAGTATTTAAGGGCTGTATCTCAGTAAATTTCAATTTTGTGCCGAAAACAGGTTGCAGAAAAAAAGCCAACACAATTCGTACGAGAACATTCCTGCCCATGTTTATCCGCTAATTGCCTTTATGTTTTAGTTTTAAAAATTAAAAAAGGACCTTAAATAGTAAACTGGAAGGCCTTTATAAAGATATTTTTTCTTTCCAAAAAAATCAAAAAATTTCTATTTTATAAATACTAAAAATCCAAAATTCCTAATTTATAAATAAACAGTGACTTTAATAACATTTTTAAATTACTTAATATGTATGTATTTCATTTGTCATAAAAGTAAGTTCACTTTTTTTTAAATTTTTTAAAATTACTATTCGCCTACTTGTATTTAGAATAAACATAATGCTTTTAAAACACATTTAACAATAGCATTCAATTCCGATGTAAAAATGGGAGAAGTGGGGGGAAAAGTGATGCGGACTCCCTACAAGGTACTAGCTGGATACTAACTGAATACACGTACAAAATTTCAGCCCTCTAGGTTTCCTTATGGAGTCTCTAGACATGTTAGAAAACAAGCAAAAAAATTAAGGAAATATTGGCGTAAAAATCGTGGGGGTAAGGGTTAAAAGTTGAAACCTCCAAAAAACAGTGTCTGGCTATTAGCTTAACCTGTACACCAAATTTCAGCCCTCTAGGTTTATTTGGGGAGATTTTGACCCGAACGAAACTGTTAAAAAACAAGAAAAATCATGTTCTTTTGGGTATAAAAATGGTGGGGGTAGGGGTTAAAAGTCGAGACCCCCAAAAGGCACCCCCTTGATACTAACTCAATCCGAATACAAAATTTCAGCCCTCTAGGTTTATTCGGGTGACCTGTGCGAGTCGTACAAACTTCGAAAACGTCGAAAATGCATGAAATTGTAGCTTAAAAATGAGGGGGGTGGGGGTAAAATATTAAAACCTCCAAAAAGCACAACCTAGGTATGAACTTTATCAACACACCAAATTTCAACCCTCTACGTTAATTCTGGGGGGCTGGGGGCCTGTTAGATCCAGCGAAAATCGTTTTTCCCCCCTCTACTCCCACCATATCATCCTAGGAAGCTGAATTTTGGATATGTTGTAGATAATTGACCGAAACATTATTTAAAACCGGTTTGGAAAAGTTTTATTGCTTTTCCGCCCCCCACCACCCCCTTAAAGGTCGGGTCCGAAAAAAAATTTGCCCAAAATTTGACCCCACTTTGATAGTATTGTTGTGCATCGGAATAAGCCCCACTTACCAAATTTCATCTCTTAACTTCCATAGGGGGACCCTACACATATTAAAAGGTTGCGGGAAAATATATATATATATATATATATATATATATATATATATATATATATATATATATATATATATATATATATATATATATCAGACATCTTTTGTTTTTACATAATCGTGTTCTACGGGTCCGAAAACGGATAGCGCCCCTGGTCTCGCCTCTCGCAGCTCTTATCGTATAGACTGTATAAGTCTAATTTTTCGGAGAAAATTCGACAAAAAATGAATATTGCGGGAAAATTAAAACGTTCGTATTGCTGGCTATCACGGCAATATATTAACCATTCAGTAGCTAATAACATATAAAAGTTTCAAAAATTTTCCCGGTTAAATTTTTTTACAAACGGCAGCCAAAATTTTTTTTTCTGACGATAAAAGCACTTATCTGTATGAAATATTTATATTTAGGTGAAAATTTTTGGAAAACGACTTGCCGTATCGTTTTGATTACTATAGCATTTTATTGCCTATTGAATAAGAAATAATCCGTAAAAATTTGAACTGTTTTTGATCTATCGTTTTTCCGCAATTAGAAGTAAAAATTTTTTTGGTAGAGATAAAGACACTCACATGTTTAATATATTTATATTAGGGTGAAAATTTTTGGAAAACGACTTGTCGTATCGTTTTGATTACTATAGCATTTTATTGCCTATTGAATAAGAAATAATCCGTAAAAATTTGAACTGTTTTTGATCTATCGTTTTTCCGCAATTAGAAGTAAAAATTTTTTTGGTAGAGATAAAGACACTCACATGTTTAATATATTTATATTAAGGTGAAAATTTTTGGAAAACGACTTGTCGTATCGTTTTGATTACTATAGCATTTTATTGCCTATTGAATAAGAAATAATCCGTAAAAATTTGAGTACCAATTTATAAGGCGTATTCATATGTCAAAAGCGTTTTAGACTTTAGAAAAATATTTCGACAATATTCCGGTATTGAACCATCCGGTATCTACGACACATGAAAGATTTTACCGTATAGTTGAACGGTGGTTATGTGACATTCGTCTCTATTGTGGCGACACTAGGAAAAAGATTTTCTATTAAAAAAAAAAATTTAACCACTCATTCGTCGTTTACTTACTTATTTTCATTTCTCTATAAATATAAGTTGTCATACGTAAAATGTCCCAACTCTTTTCATAGAAATCGTTTAGAAGTTTACACATTTTCAGTTTATCTATTTCCACTATTTTGTTCTCGTTTACCGAAATTTACGCAAAAAAATGTCAAAATACTTAAAAATAAATAATATTTTTTTTAACACTTTTGTCACTTATGTTTATTTAGTACTTGTTGAAAGAGCGGTTGAAAAGAAAACGTGTCAATCATTTCACCGTTTTCACTCATGTTGTCGAAAATATGGTAACACGCAGGGAAAATAAACACGTGTTACGAAATATAAAACGCAATATTTTCAGTAAACGACTAGTGATGAAATTTTATCAAAAATTATTGTTTTTGTACATTTATGATACCTATAGTAAATTAAAAAAAAAAAATAATGGAGAAAGCTAGATTTTGGTACAAAGCTTGAAATTGCGGTTTTGAATGAAATGTCAAAAATCTCCATCGAATCGAGTGTCGCTAAAAATTTTTGCGCGGTGTTAAAGATCATCAAAAACGGTTTTCTGCAAATATTTTGTTAACCGTTACTTTTATATCTTAGACGTACATTATATCTAAGGAAATTTTCTACCAAAAAGATGTAACTTTTATTTATAAGGGTATTTTGGAGATAATTTACAGAATTCTGAACCTTACGTTTCCCCATGAAGCGCACATTATTCACACCACCAAAATAATTATTTTGTTTACAAAATAATTGCTTTTATGGATTGTTTTTGGATTTATGAACTTCATAATACTGTTGCCTCAGACTCTATGTTAATCTATATGATCTTTTCTTTATTATCTTTTTGTTCTCTTCCTATTGTCTCCTATATTTCCATGGATTCAACTAGAAAAACAAAAACTGAAATCTTCAGTGAAGCCGTAATTATCGACGTCTTTTAGATCGGATATTACATTTAAATGAGATTGACTTTGACAAATACCATAAACCACCTTTTCTACAATTAGGTTTTTGAAGAAAAAAAATTTTTTGTCTAAAATGGAAAGATTATATATAAGTTTTATAAGAAAACTCTTTTTATTTTTTTTAAACGTAATAATCAAGAAGTTATATTAAAATAAAAATAAATTTTTAAACCGACAACCGATAACGGGCCGATAGTTTCCGAGCGTTTATGTGACGTAATAAAGGTTATATGGCTTGAACATAACTACATTAATCTCACTAAACATTAATTTTAGAATAGATATAAAAATTTTTTAAAAAGAGATTCTTGTAGGGATTGCCGAGGAGAGCATTTGTGCAAAATGTGAATTCCCGGAAATGTTTTTTTATATTGTTTAAACCATAGAATTATAAAGAATGTATATAGAAAGAGTATGTTATATAGAGAATGAAACTCTTACTGAGGTCGTACTGTGGTCAGGTAACGCGAGCTGATTCATTTGTTGTTCAGTCATTGATGTGAGTATATCGATACTGTGTGAACAATTTTAAAGATTTTATTAATTTTTTCTTGATAAAAATGGGTGTGTGTTCAGTATTAATGTGTCAAAACCGAAGTATAAATGCAAGAAAAGCTGATAGTGGCATATCTTATCATTTGTAAGTATAATTTTTTCATTTCCAAAGTAGTGAATTTTGGTACGCCATATTGTATTTTCCAATACTGTCATCTATTTAACAGTATAAATTCCAGGTCCGTATTCTGATAACATGATATTTTATAAATTAAAAAATAATAGAGTTATAAAATTCTATGTACCTTTGTAATTGTTACTTTTTTGCTTTTATATATTTTTTTAAAAAATTTGTTTATTATAATTTTCAAAGCAATTTTATTTTATTTTAGATTTCCAAATGATATTCAACGGAAATTGTTATGGGTACAACGTACAGGAAGACCAAATAGCTGGATTCCCAGTAAATATAGTTACGTGTGCTCGAAGCATTTTACAGTTGATTGTTTTTATACAACTAAAAAAAAATTACGACGATTACAAACTGATGCTGTACCATCCTTGTTCCTACCTCGTTGGGTAAGTTTCTTTTGCAATAATTTTTACAGGATTTGGTTATATTTTATAAATTTGATATGATCATGGTTTTGTTTTTCTTTTTTTTCTTTTTTTTTTTAATGTAACGTAAAAGCCCCTATACCGAAACGCGTTCAATACTGGAACATTTTTAATATTTATCGGGCTTTTTCAAAAATAACTTCATGAATATATAAAATTTTTTTTTGTTAAATAAAATTTTATTATCTAGTTCAACAAAATACATGTTATATTATAGATCTGATAATAAGAATACATAACGATTAATTGGCATTAATGGGTTAAGATATTTAAAATGTATCTATTAGATTTTATACAAAAAACTTTTAGACACTTAAAAGTAGAGTAATTATTCCTGGTATTTTCAATGCAGAAAAAAAACTGGGCTTCTAAGTAACACTAGCCGCGAAAGGGTTAAAGAGTTAAACGCGTTCGGGTATAGGGGCTTTTACGCTGACTATATTTTGTAAATTTGATGTAAGAAATATGAGGTGTTCTATATTATTTGTTAAAATAATATATATGAATAAATATTTTTTTTAAAGGTAATGGCTCAAATGGATACGAAAGATGAACCTAGTACTTCAAATGTCAATCCGGATTCTACTTCAACAATTGATAACTGGGATCAGTCAACAACAGTTGAAAAAGAAGACGATGATTTTTATAATATAAAAGTTGACGATTCACCCAGAAAGAAAAAACTAAAAGCCGAAATAAAACGACAGCGACTCTTAAATGAAAAGAGAAAAAAGTCTATAAAATGATTACAACAAAATAAAAGAAGAAATAAAATAAAAATACAGTCTTTAAAAGAAGTTTTGAGCACCTTAGGAAAAAACAAATTACTAAGTGATAACGAATTATTTGCCTTAAATGGCAATGTGAAGGTTAGCGAATTAATTCAAAGACAAATAATTAAAAGTAAAAATAATTTTTTAAAGAAGCAATATTCACCTAATTTACGTGCTTTCGCACTTACATTACACTTTTATTCGCCGAAAGCATACAAATATGTGAGGGATACATTTGACACATGTCTTCCTCACGTTCAAACAATAAAAAAATGGTATCAGGGTTATAATGCTGAGCCTGGATTTACGTCGGAAGCCCTAAAAGCTTTAAAAATGAAAAGCGATGCCACAAATTACAAACTTATAGGAAGTTTAATAATAGATGAAATGGCAATTCGACAAAATCATTTTTGGAATGGCGAAAAATATGAAGGTGTCGTTGATATGGGTACAGGGATAAGTGATGAAGAAGTGGCAAACAATGCATTAGTTTTTCTTGTTAATTGCATTAATGGAAGCTGGAAATTACCAGTTGGATACTTTTTCGTTAGTAGCATTACAGGCCAGCAACGAGCAAATTTAGTGCTACAATGTTTAGAAAAACTACATGAAGCTGGCATTGATATTGTGTCAGTTACTTTCGATGGGTGTCCTGCAAACATTCTTATGATGACAAAACTAGGGTGTTCCATTGATATTGACAACCTTAAAAGCGTCTTTTCACATCCATCAACAAAAGAAGACGTTGTCGTATTTTTAGATCTATGCCACATGTTGAAGCTTGTGAGAAATAATTTAGAAAAATCTAAAAAATTCACTGATGTATCCGGAAATGTTATAGACTGGCTGTATTTTGTAGAATTACACAAAATACAAGAAAAAGAAAAGCTTCATTTATGTAATAAAGTTACAAAAAATCATATATATTTCCGAAACCAGGTAATGAAAGTGAAACTTGCCAGCCAACTTCTGAGCCAAAGCGTAGCAGATGCTTTGTATTTTTGCCAAAATATTTTAAAATTGCCACAATTTCAGAATGCAAGTGGCACTATAAATTTTGTTAAAATTATAAATAACGTATTTGATATTTTTAATTCCAGAAACTTACGTCAACGAGGTTTCAAATGCCCATTAAATGAAAATAATTATTTATATACTTTGGAATTTTTGGAAAATGCCAAAAATTATTTAATGAATTTAAAAATTTCAGATGAATTTTTAGTTCAAACTAAATTAAAAACAGGATTTCTAGGCTTCTGCATATGTATTGAAAGTGCAAAAATTCTGTATTTTAATTTAATAAAACAGAAGGGACAACTATTGTACTTGCCTCTATTTAAAGTAAGCCAAGTTCATATTGAGCTGTTTTTTGGGAACATCCGATCGCATCTTGGATATAATAATAACCCCACGACAATACAATTTAAGGCTGCGTATAAAAAGCTGCTCGTTCATATGGAGCTTAGACAGTCATTTAACGGAAATTGTATTCCGTTGGAGAATATATCGATTTTAACATCAAATGCCCCTATTGAACGCATTAATCAAACTAGTGAAAACTATCGTTATGCATGCGTTACTCCTGATACGGATAGTGATGAACAATTTCTGGAAATCATTTCCTGTTTTCAATTGTCTGAATATTCCAAATCAGTAGTAATATACATAGCGGGCTTTGTTACAACACGTTTATTAAAAAAAATAAAATGTTATGATTGTTGTAATAGTTTATATTCTCCAGAAAAAAAATTTTGATTATTTATTAATAAGTTTAAAAGATAAGGGCGGTCTAACATACCCTTCCGAAGATGTTATTAATATCTGTCAAAAAGCAGAAACACTAATAAAACAATGTTTAGCTGAAAGTGGTGGTGTGTTAATAAAAACTAAAAAAACTAAACTAGTTCACTTAGTTTTAAAATCATTCGCCAGAGTAAATATTTTTTCATCTTTAAATGATCACCAATTCAATCATTTTCCATATAATAATCATGTTGTTGATTTAATAAGAGCAATTGCCGATGAGTATTTTAATATAAGATATCATTATTTAACAAAGCTTAGCAATTTTAAAGAAACAAAAAGGCAACTGTACAATAAATTAATACTTTTTAAGGGTAATTAAAAAAAATATGTACACATATTTTAAATAATAAAATTATTTTCAAGCATTATACGTAAAATTTTTATTTCAATTTCCTTAATTAATCACTAATATCCTTTAATAATTCTATTTATTTTTTTTTTAAATTAGTAGTATCATGTATGTAATGTGATAAATACTCACTACTAATCATTTTCTAATAAAAATATTTTCATAAATAATTTCTATATACATTATATGATTAGTAATAAAATATTTAAAAAGGTAATTATAACATACCTTCTGTTTATAAAAACATAAAAATATATATTTTTGTAATAAAAATAATTTCCTAAATACATCCCTGTGTTTTTAAATATTTTTGTTGATGTACTTTATGACAATATGTAGGGGGGTGACAGTTAGAAATGGCTTCATTTGGTACAATGCATTAAGATAGGCAATGCTCTATCTATATTAAATTACCACATCACTGGTTTAAACAATATTGAAAATTCATAAATAGCGTTTTTTGACCTTTCACCTCTTACGTAGCGAAAACGATGATAGATACATTAAAAAGTGTTAAGACATTTTTTGTAGAGAATCAAATACTCTACAAAAAAGTCCGCGAGAGCACCTGTCTATCTTGTACAGGTGAAAAGATACAGCGCTCTAAACGCGCACTCAAATCTCCACTTTTTCTAGCGTTCCGGCAGGGTGTGCCGTCCGGAACCTTACCGGAACGCTAGAAAAAGTGAATTTTTGAGTGCACGTTTGGAGCGCTGTATCTTTTCACCTGTACAAGATAGACAGGTGCTCTCGCGAACTTTTTTGTAAAGAATTCGATTCTCTACAAAAAAAATCTTAACACTTTTTAATGTATCTATCACCGTTTTCGCTACGTAAACGATGCAAGGTCAAAAAATGCTACTCATGAATGTTTAAACAATATAAAAAAACATTTCCGGGAGTTAACATTTTGCACAAATGTCCTCCTCGACAATCCCTACAAGAATTTCTTTTTAAAAAATATTTATGTCTATTCTAAAATTAATGTATAGATAAAATTTAGTGCTATTAGACAATATACCTATATACATTTTTCTATAATACATTTTAAAATATAATAAATTGGAATATAGGAGAAACGGTTTACACAAAACCAATATAAATGCCATCAATATAGCAGAAAATTCTGACCAAAGCACGTTAGAATTACTTTTTTTAGGTAGAAAATAAAAATAATGAAAATTTAAAGGCATATTTAAAAAATGGTAACTCACAATAGTTAATTTCTCTATATGTTCCTTTTCTAAAAATCCGAACGAACCAAAGTCCGAGTATGTGAGACAAACTGATACGTAATACATCGGCTACACAGTACTAGACAAGTACTTTATCGCATTACTACTAACTACTGCCACCAGAGCGAGCAAGCAAGCGCCACCATCACATCGTCAAGTTACTGAATGAGTGGACAAGTGACAACCATGTGGCTAATGTCAACTCATCCCACCCTGTCACATCATCCCAACATTTCTCTCTCGGCTAAATATGTCAACCCCCAACCCGACCGCTACTACCTAGTCCTGTAGTATTCACTCACTTATTCTCCATGTCTTGTTTTCTCTCAACTCTCGACCAGCTTTCACGACGTTAAAGTGGCAGGCAACCAGCAGCAGTAAGTGACACACGGGACTTTTAATGAAGAGCTTGTCGTATACGTTATTACGTCGCACAACTGTCCATCTGTCTGTTCGTCTGTCCGTCTTCTATCGTCGCCCGTTCGTTCATCTGCAGCAATAAAATCTCTCAGAGCTACCTCATCTAACTTCACTATACCCCTTCCACTTAATACTTCCATTTCTGGTGATGTCTCAAACCAGTTTTGTTCGCCAGTCTCGGACGTAGAGGGAGTTATCGTTTGGTCGACGTCGAGCCACGTCATAACTGACAGACTGACAGACTGTGACGTGTTGTACGCGATGTTATACTTTTCGTCTTTTTTTTTGCTAGTAGATAATAATATGTTCTCTGTTGAGATTACAAGATTTTAAAAAAATTTTTACCTATTTTTATTTTAAGCAGAATACGTTTTTATCAGAAATTATTTAAAAATTTAATCTTCCCAAAAGAACACATGCATATATTAAAATAAACTCTAGGATTTTTTTGGGTTTAGTTGGTTTTATTTTTAAAAACCTAATATTATTAATTTTCATGAAATAATAAGAAAATAAAAAGCAGAAAAAAAGAAATAAGAGAAAGAAATATTTTTTATGGTGCCAGTAATAAATCGTAGAAACATGTAAGCATGATATGATTCAAGTCATATTGGATATAAAAAGTTATCTCGTTTTCAAATTAAATTACAAATAATCAATTAAACGGACAAGACTACAGCGACTTTCAAACAAATTGTCACAGCCTATCAAAATACTTGCTAATTTCCGCATTCTACTGGTAATTAGGGGAAGGTAGGGCAATGTGACCACCCTAAGGTTTGAATTGATATATTTTCTAAACGGTTTTAATTAATTGATATTTCTTGATATAATAAAATTGCAAATTTAAAAAGGTTTTTTTTTTTTTTTATAATATACATACGGTTCACATATTCACAGTAATAAAAAATTATCAATTATTTCGTATATAAAAACAATTTTAATTATCCAAAGTACTCAGATGTTAACTATTTATTTTTAAAGCAAAACTCACAAGTAAAATCGCCATCTTCCTCATTGCAACCAGAGTAGACTTCATAGACACATCTTTTGCATATCGTACATCGTACTCAGCCATCTTCTGCTATTGATTCCGGTCACAATTCTGGTACCACCACTAGATCCACTGGGCCACTTTACCTTTATACATAGTGGGCCACATTACCCGAAACTAAGTAAAAAAAGAAAACTGAAATAAGTTCCGCCCCAACGTATGATTCTCAATTGTTTATTATAAAATTAATTACTTCAGAACTACAACAGACACAGGGAATATTCACAAAAACCAGGTATTCATAATACAATATATTTTATACAATATTTGTAAGTACTTACCTTAGATCAGAGGGTACAAGAAACACTTTTTTTTAAATAAAATTTTCTAAGTAACACCTAACGAGTTGATATGCACCGTGACACTATGTAAACTGTCAATCTATAATTTAAACTAAATAACAAGAGATGACAGCTATTAGTTCATTTGCAAACTAGTGGTAACCACTTTACCTGCCTGGGCCACTATAGCGAGCCTTCCCCTATATTATTGGTGTCTCATTTGTCTAGACATTGACTTTAACATAAAACAAAAAAAAAAAAATATTCATTTATCATGTAAAATCATCCCAGAGAGTCTCAACTTTTTAGAACGTCGAAAAACAGACAATTTCGATTATTGGCTCACCTTGTCTCTCATTGGCCCTTATAGTTGTAATGTTTCCTCCTGAATGTGCAATTTCTTTCATGTGTTCGCGGCTTTATATCATAAAAAGTGGTGTCAAATAATGTTCCCACAACATGACGTATAGTTTTTTCACTTGAATTTTTGACAAAGTGGAAGATAACTTCCCATGTACAACCTCGAAATTTGATAAAATTTTTGGATAAATATATAACCGTTATTCAAGCGCTGAAGGTTTCATGATGAATGTTGAACATATAACATTTTGAATATGGCCACAATCTCTATTAAAGATACTGAGCTCCCTGTTGGTAGACTCTGTAGTTTAGCTTAAGCTTCTAATAGGAAAATGAAGGTAGTCTAAAGCTAAAGTGTTCAGTATTCCCCACACGGTAGCCCCTGAGCAGGGCCAGATTTTGGGGTGGGGGCACGTGCCCCGGGCGGCAGGTCTTAGAGGGCGCCAAAAATTGATTTAAAAGGGCGCCAAAAGTAGGTATGAGGTTTTTTTTGCTCGTTACTTATTTTTGGGGAGGAAAAAATAAATATTTTTTTTCTACAGGGCCGCCATTTTTGAACCCTGCCCCGGGCGACACTTACGGTTGGTCTGGACTTGCTCCTGAGTAAATTAGTCAAACGTATTATTAATGATACTAGGATTAGCAGGTCATGGTTCGATAATCCATAGTTCAGTTCTCTCCACAGTATTAGATGAATATCAGCAGAGGTTTGCTAAAAAAAAAAAAAAACATTGTCTTTCAAACAGTGTTCTGCGGTACACCGGTGTGTCACAAGCAGTCATCAAGTGTTCCAAGAAAAAGTGGTTAAAAATGACTATGAAACAATATCATACGAGGAAATGGTTTGTTTTTGTTTTTCTCGTTGATTGTATTGATACTAGTGTTTCATAAAGCTTTTTGATTTTAGAAAGAGTTCTATAATAAAATAAGTTGGGGAAATACGACTGTAGATAATTTTAAATGAAATCTTTTTACAGCCAAACTATTTACTTTTGTTACTGATGTAATAGACTTTCATGCAAAAATGTTTACCGATGCCAATTTCAATGAAACAATTTATAAGTGGGAAAAAAAATTTTTATACATATTTCAGAACATAACATATTTAGAACTTGGTTGGTTTGGTATGTCTAGATAACTACATTTATTTTTCTATATACAAATATATATTATCAGTTCTCGTGTCTAACTATCATAGCAGGCCGGACTTCGTGCTAATTTATACACCTCAGACAATGGCAGCTGTACATTTCATCATTGTCATTTTTGAACGGTCTCATTTATAATTCAAATGTTACAAATGTTGTTTGGTACATCTTTGTAATTTTCATGAAGACTTCTAAATAAAATCTTCATCGTTGTGTTGTAAGATATACACGCAGAGACAATTGAAAAAGTTTAATCAATTTCGGTCAGTGTCATTTGACACGAATATGCCGTTTTGATTAATGGTTAGCCACACATCAAAACAGTTAACGTTTCAAAAAATTGTTTGTAAGTTTAATTGTATCACCATGACGTTAAACTATGAAAGATTTTTCTATAGTATAACTAATATTACATTTAGAATAAGTAATATTAAAAACAAAACAATCTTTATATGTAGGTAAACACAATTTCCAAAAATGGGCTTGTTTTTGAATCGTAAAAAGTGGCTTATCTAGGTCTTACGAAAAAAAATCATTTAAACCGTCGATTTTTACCAAGCGGAGACTAGTTTTGCGTATATTAACATCGATTTTTTTTTTTTTTTTTTTTGTAATTTGATTACACAAACAATTTATCCTCCGAAATCAATCAGGAGCTTGGCTGTTCAAGTGCTCTCTAAAAATATGTATATTTTCAGTTTTGTTTATAAATTTTGTATTAGATTTATTTACTAGACTTGTATTTTCTCTTCTATCTATGCTATATACAGGTCCGACGTGAGGGTGGGGTAGCCGGGGTTGTAGCTCCGGGGCCCGTGCTGGAAGAGAGGACCCATAGCGGTCGGTAGGGGCCCAGGAAAAAGTAAACTTTTTTTTTGCTTGTCACTTATATTTTCCGGGAAAAATTATTAAAAGATGTGATTTATTTCCGGGGCCCGCCATTTTTTCTCATGGCCCTGGCTATATATAGCGAGACTATAGGTTTCAGAAAGAATATATGGTTTTCACCGGGTCTTTTGGGGTTTTGGAATCTATGAAATCCAAGAAACCAGAAATCTAGATGAAAATCTTGCAAAATTGGACTTTTATTTCGTATCTTTTGTACATATGTATGTGCATAATATGTTAGCGGCTAAATTAATGGATACCTACAGATCTACTGGAACTGGAAAATTGAAAGCAGGCTCAAAATAATTAGGTATATTTGTAATTTTGACACATTTTGGGCGGTGGTTCTGGAGTTACCACCATTTTTATCTTTTTGGATAAATTGAAAGATGACAATTAAAATATTACGAAAGGTCTTAATTATTTTAAGCGCAAATTTTTTTTCATAAATCACATGACTTAGGAGGAATTTGATTTTTTGTGTTTTTGTTCAAAGACCCCTTATCTTCCCTATCTGAACTGAAAAATGTTTGGAATTTTGTAACGAGTAGCAGTATACTTCCAATCAGCAATCGATTTTTGTAAAAATGACAATTAATGTCGTAGTAGTTGGAGGGGATTTGAAATATAAATCTTCTCCTCCCCTGGGGGCGATCGGAGCAAAAATTTTATAAAATATAATTTATATAATTTTCAATTTTGCAACAACTTTCTTTCCTACAACTTTCTTTAAAAGTACACCCATGTGTCTCAAAAATCGCAGAATAAATTCAGATTATTTATAACCTTTGAACGAAATTGTCTTTTTCGTAACAAATTTTTGACTATTATTCATAAATATTTAAATTTCAATTACTAAACAATTACTATCTCCAACCCTTCCCTCTCAGCAGGCTTCAAAAAGTGCAACTGCGTAGTTAACTTTTTCAATAGTACGATTTTATTGGGAAAACATTAATCCGATTCTTGTTAAGCAAAACTTAAAAATTTGGAAATTCCTGAAGCCACTGAAATTTCAAAATTCGATTATATTATTGAAAATCACAAACAAAATGTTAAATATTGAAAAATCAATATATCGAAATATAAATTTCTATTTGAACTAAAAATTTATTGTTTGACATAAATTGCAAGTGAATAAATTATATGAAGGAATAAAAACTATAGCACACTCTATTAGTTTTTCTTCTTTTTTCTTTACAAACTATGCAGTTGTTTTGTATTGTTTTGACAAAATTCTCTATCGTTTTTTCTAGATCGGATTTGTTTTTTGACATTTTAATATACACTGGCCAAGGGGCCAGTTTCCTCCTATTTGTAGCATGATTTGTATGATTAAGTAAAATGCACTTAACTATCTTCAGCGTAGGTAAAATATCAGTGTGCCGATTACGATGAAATTCATAGAAAAATATCTAGAAACGAATCCGCCATCATATATGGCCCCATATGGCAATTTCATCCGGAGTTATAATACGCGCTGGAAAGTTTTACGAAAATCTTACAGATCAACAGACAGACACGAAACCAATATTATTTAGGAAGTTGTAAGATGTAAAGCGCGATCTGAAATTTTCGTTTGAAGCTATGGGAAGGGGTTATTATTCACTTCATAAAAATAATTATAATGTTTCCGCTCCTCTGGCAGTCTCAAAAACAAAAAAAAAATAAATGTTTCGGATGCTTTTAATATTCTAAAATTGGAAATCTAACTGTGAATTAAAATGATCATGAGGACTTTTCACAAGTACTGAAAACAAATCACAGTAGAACTTCGGTTAACTGTCACTCAATTATCAGTCAGTTTCTGTTGTTATCCATCAACAATAGGTATATATGTTGCAGCTATATTGTCAAAACCGTTTTATTATAATAACGCTAGTCAAATTATAAAAAAACCAAATATTGTCAACTGATGTTGTCCCTTACAATAAACCTAGTAAATTTCAGTGCTATTATAATTTCGCTAGACTCATTTAGAGGAATTGTGAAGCAAATAACAATTGGTATCAAAACTACTAAACCGATCTCAACAAAATTTAGTAGAAATATTTTATGGCTTAGAATAACTGATAGGATAATTTATATGTTGGGTGAAGGTTTCTGCGGGATATTAATACGAAACTAATTAGTGTAAAGCTACAAAATTGATTTCAATTAAATTTAGTGAGGACACTTTTATACTTTGGAATAACCAAAAGGAAATTTGATCCCGATTAAAGGCTCCTGAGGGATACAAAATAAATTATTCAGTCAGGTCAAAATTACTGTAGCGATTTCAGTCTGATTTCATATATAAACTTATATACTTTGAAATAACTGATAGAAACATTTTTATCCCAGTTAAGAGTTCCAGTGGGACGCAGACTAAATTATTGAGTCACCTTAAAATTATTGAACGAATATCAATTAAATTTTTTTAAAAATTTAGATACATATTTATATGATATGCTTTTTAATAACTAACGGAATAATCTGTACCCCGTTTGAATGTTCCTATCGCCTATTATTACGATAAGAAATAATATCAAAACTACTGAAACAATTTTAATCAAATTTAGTATTGGCATATACCTTAAAATAATAAATATTTGGTATACTTTTTTTACAGGTTGGAGGTTCCCGTGGGAAATGAACTACTATTTCATAAACTATTAATGTTGATTTTCTTTAGATTGTTTATTGATTGACTAAAGACTTTAGAAATAATTTTAAATTGCTGTTCCGTTTTTTTCGAGATATAGTTTTATAGGAACATGGAATTTATTGTAATTATATCAAAGCAGTTGAACTACTTTATTGTGAATTAATATGTACAATAGTTTTATCCCAGTTTTCTAAAGGAAAAACCGGACACATAAAAGATTTCAATTTAGAATATTTTCAGTTTTTTATTATTAGCTCTAGTAAAATTGTCATTAAGGGGTAATCTAGGGTTTAAAGCTCAAATACTAATATAATCTGGTTCATATCCCCGATGAGTCTTTCCATGGCATACAAATTAAAATTCTTGTACTGTGGAGATCATCAGGATTTTCTTTTGAAATTCACATAAAAATATCTGATTTATAGCATACGTATTCCAAAATATAGAAGTATTCATATCAAATTTGACTGAAATCGAATCAGTAACTTTGACATTAATTAGTTTCATATTCATATCCCTTAATAACCTTCAATCGGGATACAAACTATCCCAGCAGTTATTCTAAATACAAATTAAATTTAATTGAAATCTGTTCAATAGTTTTGACATAATTGAATAATTTATTTTGTTTTCTGAGGGAACCCTTAATCAGGATGAAAATTATGCTATGTGTTGTTCCGTAAGGTATAAGTATCCATAATAAAACTGAATGAAATCGTTTCAATAATTTTGGGCTGACTGAATAATTTATTTGGGAATCCATGGGAACCTATAATCGGGATAAACATTTTCTATTTGTTATTCCAAAGCATAAAGGTATTCATACCAAATTTGATTGAAATCGGTTTTGTAGTTTTGATACCACTTAGTTTCGTATTCATATCCTGTAGGAACCTTCAACCAGGATATAAATTATCCTATTAATAATTCTAAACCATATAAATATCCCCACAAAATTTTATTGAAATAGACTTAGTAGTGAAGACATTGATTATTTTAGTATTCACAACCCACGGAAACTTTTAAACGAAATAAGAATTTCTTATCGGTTACTGCAAAGCATATTTATGTAAATATCTAAGCTAAATTTACTTAAAATCGATTCAGTAGTTTTTTGACATCATTAGTTTCGGATTCATGTCGTGTTCACTTTTACCACACATATTTTCCTGTAAGCTGATTTGGTTGTATTGCCAAAAAACATTACACTTCACAATTTCTCTAAATGAGTCTAGCGAATTTATAATAACACTAAAATTTACTAGGTGTATTGTAAGAGACAACATTAGTTCACAATATTTGGTTTTTTTTATAATTTGACTAGAGTTATTATAATAAAACGGTTTTGACAATACAGCTGCAACATATATACAAACCCAATTTTCAAACGCGTACAGAATCCCATAGACAAATAAATGTTTTGTATAAGAGAAAGAATATGATTGCAAACAACATGAAATTATTTTATATTGGTGATGGTATGTAGGGATTTCACTTTTTTGTCATCTAAAGTTTTTTCTTACTATACCTAAGCTAAAATTTATATGAATAACATCGTAAAATTAAGTATATTGAATATGTATCATCAGCTTACAAATATTTTCCTTTTCATCTCAAAGATAGTAGTATAATCAACTTATTAAGAAATTCCTGTTATCCGTCTAGTTCCCGGTTCCGGTTCCGACGGTGATGGTTAATAAAAATTCTATTGTATTTATGAATTGTAACTTTGAAGCCTAAACAAGCGATCATATTTCAGCTTCTCTAAACATTAACGTTCGATATTCAAGTTGAAAATACTTTGAATATCTCTCAAAAATCTTTTAACGAATCAAATATCAGATACCATTTTTCAAGAGTTATTTCAGCCTTGACAAAAGCGTGCAACATTCAAGACGGAAGCGAAGTCAGTTTTTGTAAGGTTTATAAATTTCTACTACATATCTTTCACATGTAGAAAAAAAAACTAAAAGTAAAATAAATAAAAAAGATATGTGTTAAGATACTGAGCAGTTTGCAATATATAATGTCATATTGTCACTATGTATCACTTTGCTTGCGTTCGTTCTAGAGTTATACGTTTTCCAAGTCCATTGTTCTTGGTTCACCATCAGCAAGCAATACCTTACTGATGATAGTAAGTGGATCAGTGGCGGAGCGTAGCATTTTGGAAATGGTCAAAGAAGCACTGAAAGAATACCTTAGATGAGTCAAGAGTAGTGAATGTGTAAAACTATGAGAATGACACAAACTTATACAGAGTGTTCCAAAAACAGTTGACTATATTAAAAAGGAATTTATTTTTTGAGAAGAACGAGGATAAGATGGACACTTGTTGAATTATTTCACTTACTATAGAACATAATCTTAAAAAGAGTAAATGAGTATATTATCGGTTTCTCCGATGGTGTCCACTAATTCAATGAAATATAATGAACTGTTACCATTAACAACAGTAACAAGAATATTATATTTATAAAGTAGTTCACTGTATTACAAAATTAAATTCATGTCTTTGTAGATAACGAGCCTTTCAAAATGATTGAATTGCCAAGGTCATTGCTGAACACAAAACTTATTTCACGGTAACTACATAGTATAATATTTTCTATAAAACTACATTCCCTTTTCCAAACAACATGCCACGCTATCCAATGTTATATGTATATATAATTTTGATCATTTTTATGAAGAGCGGCAATATTTTTATTTGTACACATTTTTTGTAACCTTGGCTCTTCAATCATTTTGAAAGGCACTGTACTTTCCGCTTCTTATTAAAATAGTTCAGCCTAAATTACCGAAGTTGTTTTTTATAATACGTATAACTATGCTGACTTTCCTATATATATCGAGGAAAAATGTCAACATTTTCACTTAAATGTGCATCCTCGTCAATTGAAAATAACCTAACATAAAAACCACATTAAAAAAAAAATCACATTTTTTGAAGCAACCTAGCTATTTTAACAAGCAAATGAAAATTCCGCCCTCAAATTATACAGATTTCACTAACGAATCTAATTGGCTTCGTCCTTGTATTTATTAATTTAAAAAAAAATTGAAGTAGGCCAGAGGTTCCCAAAGTGCGGGCCACAAACTCCAAAAATATATCCCGTAATACTAGACCGTTTCCAATTTCGACTTCGCAAATTTATATTTTTTTCGATAAAACTATTAAATATGACTATAATATTATAGTTGAACAATTTTCCGTTGAAAAGTATTAATTTTTATATACAACATACACAGATTATATAATATATAAAACTCAAACAGTCTAGTATTAAGGGACATAGTTTTGTGGGCCGCACTTTGGGAACCTCTGGTCTAGAGAATTAAATTGCAAAAGTCTTTTGTTTCCAATATATATTTCTAATAATAACTGAATAACGAAAAAAAATTCGGTAAAATTTCTGGGTAATATCTTTTTTATACTCCTGTTGAAGAACACACTCATTATATATCCGTTAATTGTTGAGAAAGTTAGGCATTATTCAAAGGTGTGGAGGAATGTTCATTACTCAATACCCTCTTGGCCAATGAAATCACAGTATTAATCATTATTCCATGGGTTGGCTTTTGTTTTGTGTATATATGTATGTATCAAGTTTTAATTTAATATATATTGCCTTGTAACGTTCAAGTAAATAAAGTAGTTTATGTTTTGTTTTGATCGTTTTATACATAATATTATACAAACTTTTAATGAAATTAGAAATAGATTAAAAATTTGATTTAAAATTTATATTCAATTTTATTTAAATCAAAAAGGAAAAAGTCGTAGAAAAAATATCGTATTCTACTCGCTTGCAATGGCTATTACTCACTCAGATGCATTACGACACTCGCCTCACAAGCTCGGCTCGTGTCGCAATTTCATCTTCGTGAGTAATAGCTATTATTACTAGCTCGTTGAATAATATACTATTTTTTTTAAATTTCATTATTTTTTGAAATAATTATACTTTCAGACTTTCATTTCGGAGCATCCTGTAAAAGATGAATTTTAGCCGCTACTCAACCTAGCGAACGAACAGGCGGCAGGCGTACTAAATGACGGGACGCTAGCTCACTAGCTGTACATACATACGTACGGGTAACACACAAAACACCTTTGATTTACAGCATCATTGCTATAATTCTTTACAATGGCCCAACACACGGCAGCTATCTTTGAATTTTATTACGTGTGTCATGGCTATTAAATATATTTTTTATAGTGCATTATAGTCAATGTTGATTTTTTTTCTCGTTGGCTACTGCTTATGTTGTGGACGGTTTGTAGCAGTGAAGAAGTGTATCTTCTCTTGAATATGTTAGGAAAAAAAAACATTGTAACATTATGTAGATTTATTGTTTATATATAAAAATATTGAGAAAAATCTTTTCAAAATATTTATTGAGATATGGAAATTATAATGAAATTCCATTAAGGTAGTAGTCTGGTAACTCGCTCTGTTTTTCATATCTATTTTTAGGGGCATTTTTTTTTTTGAGAAAGAACTAATGAAAAGTGCATTTCTTTAAAAAAGAGCAATATCGCCAATTTAAACTTTTGCTCTATCTCTTACCATTTCCGAGATATTTGAGAAATTAAATTTTTACCCCAATTTTTGAAAGGCGGTTTCACCACCTCTAAAAAACAATACATATTCCATATTTTTCGCGATGTTCTATAATAAATCCAGAATAAACAAAATCGGAAGGGTACGCCCCCGTAACATTCCTCGTTAATCATCTTGTCAAACACAATGCTCCCTGAAGAATAGGAATCCTTCCTCTAAAAAGTAATAAGTTTATACCATATCCCTTAAATCCTCTAACTTCTAAAAAATCTTTAGTAACTTTTACTGAGGGAAACATTTTATGTCAGTCCACATTAACAATCTGAAAGCTCCAAAATTTTCAAAAGCAAAACATATCAAAGATATTATATTCGGATTCTCAAATATTTCTTCCAAACTCATAAAAAATCTGAAGCAAAGATTCTAACAATTTTTTTTTGTATATACATTGCTGTCTTATTAAAATACCCTCTAAATTTGATAAAACAATTGGTAGGTACTATTTAAGGGATATGGTGTAAACTTATTACTTTTTAGAGGAAGGATTCCTATTCTTCAGGGAGCATTGTGTTTGACAAGTTGATTAACGAGGAATGTTACGGGGGTGTACCCTTCCGATTTTGTTTATTCTAATCTACCCTTAAAAAAATTCGAGAATCGTTTTTTGACTTTATTAAGTAAATTCCGTCCTTAACATAATATTTAATCATTCACTATACAAAAGCCTCGGCTAGGCTCTCCATTATGAACTTTTTTTTATTAAAGTTCAGTATTGATTAGTGTTTGTTAGGTCTAAAAAGGATAAAAAATTAGTAGTAACATTGTTAAAAAATTATATTTTCATCAAAAAGATGTATATAAATGTGAAAATAAATAGAAAAAAATTACGAATAAAAAACATCACACATTTTTGTAGTACTATTTTCCTTAATCAATGTTAACAGATGATGTATTTGTTATATAAAAGCAATTTGTTTTAAATTCATCTAAATGTACACTTCCATATACACACATTCCACCTGTAAGACAACGCTGCTATAGCTGTATGTAGCAGGTATATTTTTGTTAAAATTGTCGTTTATCTGCTTGTCTGCCTGCCTCTCTCGGCCTTACACAGTTCCATGGCAAGCACACATCATCATTTTATTTTATAGATGATTTCATTCAATGGGTTTAATGTCAAGTCATATTTGTTCTAAATTTTGTTGATTATTTTTACAAAATTGTCCAAAATGTTTTAACTGTTTATTATGTTGCAAATTTTGTACATATAAGTAAGGTCGGCGAGAGAAATGACAAGCCCCCGGGAACAACTAAAAATTTTCAAACATTTTTTGCCAAAAATACAGTTGACGAATAAACGAAAACGTTTTTCCACTTTGTTTTTAGACTCGAGCCTTCGGGCAATTGCCCCATCTGACTTCTCGATAACTTTCTCGGTAACCTCAGGTTGATCGATAACTTTTTAGTCGAATTTTCTCCGAAAAATTAGACTTATACAGTCTATACGATAAGAGCTGCGAGAGGCGAGAGTAGGGGCGCTATCCGTTTTCGGACCCGTAGAACACGAATATGTAGAAAAAAAAAATGTCTGATATATATATATATATATATATATTTTCCCGCCACCTTTTAATTTGTGTAGGGCCCCCCTATGGAAGTTAAGAGATGAAATTTGGTAAATGGGGCTCATTTTCGAGGCACCTCATACTATCAAAGTGGGGTCAAATTTTGGGCAAATTTTTTTTCTGACCCGACCTTTAAGGGGGTGGTGGGGGGCGGAAAAGCAATAAAACTTTTCCAAACCGGTTTTAAATAATGTTTCGGTCAATTATCTACAACATATCCAAAATTCAGCTTCCTAGGATGATATGGTGGGAGTAGAGGGGGGAAAAACGATTTTCGCTGGATCTAACAGGCCCCCAGCCCCCCAGAATTAACGTAGAGGGTTGAAATTTGGTGTGTTGATAAAGTTCGTACCTAGGTTGTGCTTTTTGGAAGTTTTAATATTTTACCCCCACCCCCCTCATTTTTAAGCTACAATTTCATGCATTTTCGACGTTTTCGAAGTTTGTACCACTCGCACAGGTCACCCGAATAAACCTAGAGGGCTGAAATTTTGTATTCGGATTGAGTTAGTATCAAGGGGGTGCCTTTTGGGGGTCTCGACTTTTAACCCCTACCCCCACCATTTTTATACCCAAAAGAACATGATTTTTCTTGTTTTTTAACAGTTTCGTTCGGGTCAAAATCTCCCCAAATAAACCTAGAGGGCTGAAATTTGGTGTACAGGTTAAGCTAATAGCCAGACACTGTTTTTTGGAGGTTTCAACTTTTAACCCTTACCCCCACGATTTTTACGCCAATATTTCCTTAATTTTTTTGCTTGTTTTCTAACACGTCTAGAGACTCCATAAGGAAACCTAAAGGGCTGAAATTTTGTACGTGTATTCAGTTAGTATCCAGCTAGTACCTTGTAGGGAGTCCGCATCACTTTTCCCCCCACTTCTCCCATTTTTATATCGGAATTGAATGCTATTGTTAAATGTGTTTTAAAAGCATTATGTTTATTCTAAATACAAGTAGGCGAATAGTAATTTTAAAAAATTTAAAAAAAAGTGAACTTACTTTTATGACAAATGAAATACATACATATTAAGTAATTTAAAAATGTTATTAAAGTCACTGTTTATTTATAAATTAGGAATTTTGGATTTTTAGTATTTATAAAATAGAAATTTTGGATTTTTTTGGAAAGAAAAAATATCTTTATAAAGGCCTTCCAGTTTACTATTTAAGGTCCTTTTTTAATTTTTAAAACTAAAACATAAAGGCAATTAGCGGATAAACATGGGCAGGAATGTCCTCGTACGAATTGTGTTGGCTTTTTTTCTGCTACCTGTTTTCGGCACAAAATTGAAATTTACTGAGATACAGCCCTTAAATACTTAAAACCTTTTTTTAAAGCCTCGATCAGCCGAACACTCATCACCAGTTTTGAAACCAACAAAATGACAATTCGGTTGTAGACTTTCAATCACATTTCGCTTGTAGACATTCAATACCGAAGATGAAGGGGAAAATTCGACTACCGTGATGGGGCCCCGCTGCTCACGGCGTTTTTTTCATTATAGGTTAATTGTATTTCCATAAATAACTCACAGACAATCCTAATGACAGGTACCTATAAACGCACAAAAAGAATAAAAACAGCATTTTTATCGAAACTACGTTTTTTAAAACGGTCGGCAAGATAACGTTAGCATTTTCATCCGATTGACTTGAAATTTTACTTGCAGCTTCCTAGATATACCTACCTATTATTTAGAGCGGAGCGGTATACAAAGAGTCTCGCTGGGTAAGCGCATATGCGATTTCGGCACACCGGCTTTTCGGCTATTCTTTTTCATGAACGTTGCTTATGGTGACTAATGTTCGAAAATATGGGTATTAGCCCTCTACCCCCTATATTGTCAGAGATATGGTGGTAACAACCCTTAACTTTAAAATTTTTGTCTTCAAAACTATTGAAGATATTTAGATGAAATTAGCAGAGGATGTTGATATAAAGTAGCCTTATATTATGCAATTTTTTTTTTTCATTCGTGTGACGTCATTTACTACATTAAAATAATAATTGAATTTTTGAGGGTGCGTGTTTTAGACCAACCCCTTGAGTGACACCTACCAAAAAATATATATGTTATTTGGCTCTAATATAGTTATCGTGTGTAGAAATTGCAGAAAGGTCAGATTGGTGAAAGCTGTCTTAAAAAAATATAAAATCAGGTTAAGTAGCAATAAAACACCCCCATGAAAAAAACCAAGGTCGTGATCTGAATGACTGACTACGGTAGGTATTTCTATGCATTTTTCGACGCTGAGTACGAATCTGTGGTCAAAAAAATTATTATACCTCTTATATTTTTGTATGGAGCTACAAATATCCCTTAAATATGTGTAAAGTTGTGAATATCAATATCATTACAGAACCGAATATAAATGGGCTCTTTGCAACCTGCGTGCCTCATATTATTGCCAAGGGCTCCATCAAAAGTGTTGGCTTTCTTCATGAGTGTGGCTTATTGTTATTTAACCTGAATATTATTTTTTTAAGACACCTTCCACCAATCTGACCTTGCTGAAATTTCTACACCCGATAACTATGTTCGTTTAAAGCACGCACCAGCTTAAGCGGTTGATCTAAAACACGCACCCTCAAAAATTCAATTATTATTTTAATGTACTGAATGACGTCATACGAATGTAAAGAAAATCGTATAATATAAAGCAACTTAATATCAACATCCTCTGCAAATTTCATCTAATAATCTTCAATAGTTTTGAAAAAAAAAATTTTTAAGTTAAGGGTTGTTACCCCCATATCTCTGACAATATAGGGAGTAGAAGTCTAATACCCATATTTTCGAACATTACTCATCATAAGCTACATTCATGAAAAACAATAAACGAAAAGTCACTGGGCCAAAATCCCAGATGCTTACCGGCGAGACCCTTTAAGTTGATTTTTTCATCGATTTTCAAAATTTTTTTAAATGATTTAAAATAAATGATTTGTTCTAAACCGAAAACATGTGCTCCTTTTTAAAAGGACAATACTCAATTTAGAAGAACATTTTTCAACGGGGATGCCATGCTTTAACGAAACTTGTGAAATAGAGAATCTTGCAAATAATCCGTTCCATTTAAAAAATCATGTTTAAATTGATACATATAACGTAATATTGAACTCGTCAAAATCGATACGTTTACTATACATTTTCTCGTAATTTTATAATTTTAATTATATTTAAAATAAAACTAAAAGACAAAACTACAATAAAACTAGTGACCAATATAAGCTTTTCCCCTTTACCCAACAATTTTGGACCTAAAAGTGCTGAAACATACTTGACGCAATTCGATTTACAAATTTGACCTGTTTAATCGCATTTAGACGAAATCGACGACAGTTAAGATATTTCCGACCGTAATCTAATATGTCTAATGTGTAATTTTTTTCTCATTTGAAACAACAGAATGACACACGATATACAAAAGCGACATATTATCACGGCATAAAAAATAAAACTACCGGAGACTCCATCAAATATTCATATGATGTGCAATTAGTATGGACATTTATATCTACTTATTGAAAAAAAAAGTTAACATGTCATATACGAGTGTTATACTGTCACATTTAATGGACAACATGCAGGACATACTGTATACAGCCATGAGTAGTACCTCTACCGCCACTGGATGGTAACATTATTGAAAATGTCATTAAATATCATCGATTATTGACACCACATGTAACGAAAAATTAATCTAATTGTGATTCCATTATTTTCGTATTTAGAACTTTGATATATTTTTTTGAGTACCTCTTAAAACGGTTTTTAGGCATGATGGTGATTAATTTATGTAAATTAAAAATTCAGTTTTATATTTGTTTTGTTTCTTAATATCAGACGCAATCTATATATGAGGGGTGCCAAACCATAATGTTGTAAGTGCCACACGAACTCGAATACGTTTTTTGCAGTAAAGCGTTGTATATGCTGGTGTTTACCTGCACCCTTAAAATTCCGACCGTCCAGGCTCTGTGACGGCCACCATCCTCAATATTGTTAAAAAGCAAGTCATAACGTTGTATATGCCCGCTATCGTGACTTTTCTATTATTAAGAAAACAAAAAAGTGTACAAAGCCACTTATTGCAAGAGACCTCATTGAGCTTGTTGCGAATGCTGGTAAAGAAATATTGTTCTCAATAGTGGAGACTACAACGTTTTTCGATCGGATGAATCTGGCTAAAACGATAATTAACACCAAAAAACTACAGATATCTTCGGCTACTATGTATGATTTGAGTAACATCTGAAAATTTTGTTGTAGTTTATACAAAGAAAAGTTACGGGGACTTGGCCCAATGGATAACAATTTCACTGTTGAAACCTGAAGTTACAAAGACGAATTTTGAGGACTTGGAAATTGAGGTGAAGGAAGCACCTGAACCTTTAGCTGCTGAGAAGAAGAAGAACATTCATGCCAGGTTACCGTATTTATCAGGAGAAAATAAACTGTTTTATGAAAGCTTCATAAAACAGATATCTTAAAAGTTTTAGTTTAATTTGATAAGTGCAAGTAAAAATACACTTACAACGTTATGACTTGCATAAATAATGTCACTTAAAACGTTTTGTCGTTTTCAGTTTTTTAAATTAATATTAAAATTATTTCTGTTTTTCCGAATATTGTAAATTTGTATGTTAATTATGTGTATTAAACTAAAGTTTAATAATAAATATTGTATGCATTAATTCGTTTGTTATTTCTCAATTAAAACGGTTTTTTGTCTCTACCGGAAACTTCTTTTTTTGGCACTTACAACATTATGGTGTGGCACCCCTCATATATAGATAGCACCTATATTTGGTTATCAAGCTTCTGATTTTTAGTTTCACTATACTATCGTAATTGCTAGAAATTATATAATAACTTTTAAAATTCGCGTTATCTGTTGCTATGAGGCACTATTTTCGATAACAAAAAATATAATTCGAATAAAACATTAAAAGGTCTGAAATACATGATAGTTTAAATGCATGCGTAAGCAACATTGCTACCCATCGTCAAATATAGGTGAAATTATCTAAGCTTGGACTGACGTTATTAACTAATGAAACAAAATCAGACATACAAATTTATATTACTATTGTTACTCTAATATAAAAATAACAAAAAGGAAAAGAGACCGAAAATTTTGGTACATCTAATTTTGATTAATTTGTTGTATTTGTTTAATGACATCAATCCAAGTTTCGATAATTTCACCTGTACCAATAACAGTAAATATATGAAAATTAATAAGTAATTTCAGAGGATAACTGATCATTACTCAAACTGAAATTTGAGTCCAAGAATTGACCATCTTAAACTATACTCATCATAAGGAAAGACTGTAACTCCTGAGCGTAATGTGTCGGATAAAGTCAACTAGATTTTTGACGTAGATTTAAATTCTGTAAACAAAATTTTAATAGTATTTTCTTCGCTTGCAAAATACTCAATTTTAATTTCCACCCACTCCCATTTGATTTAATTTAAATCAAATACATTTCCATAGGAATCTTTTTAAAAGGAGCAACGACACCGATTTAAAATTTGCTCTCGTACCGTTTTCGTAATATTTAAAAACTTTTGCCCCATTTTTCAAGAGCAATAAAAATACGTAGGTATCACATATTCTTATCTGTTCTACAACATACTGAAGTTTAATCAGAATCAATAAGTTCGACCTCAGAACTTTTACTTGTCATTAAACTATGAGTTTTTTTTGCTTTTCTAACAGTTGCATTCTTATTATATATAGTTGGTAGTAATTTTTTGTCATTACTTCGAAGTGCGTTCCGTAGCCTTGATAAGTATAAATAGCGATTCAACTTTTAAGGGCCTTTTAGACGGTCATATCAGTTCTCAGTTCAGTTTCAGTTTCGGTTCTCGTTTCATTTCAGTTCGAAAAAAAAGTTTGTTTTTACACGGTCCGTTCAGTTCTCACTGTTCTCAATCGTTTCAGTTCTTTGTATAATTCAAGTTGCCCTAAACAAATTGTTTCGCTTTAAAAGTCTTCAACTTATATTCTTATACTAGTTTAAAAGTGCTAATATAATAACTCATAGATAAAGACTATTTCACTGCAATAGCGTTAGTCTCCGTTTCAATTCTCCTTTCAGATTTTTGTTTTTACACGTAGGAATAAGTGATAGTCCGACTGAAACTGAAACTGAACTGAGAACTTATATGACCGTCTAAATGACGCTTTAAATATGAAGTCAGGAATTTTTAATTAAAATGTATCGATACTGGAATTGTTTCATACATTTTTACTTATTATGTTTCAGCTCTTTTACAGTTCATTGAAATTCCCTAATGATTATTTATTTTAGTATAAAGAAAATGAATAAATTGATACGTTTTATAGAGTATTCCTTTCTTGACTATCGCGTCAATATAGCTAACCAGGCAGCTTCATCCTAAGACAACCAAATATCTAATAACTTACTTGGACGTGCTAATGACTTATACTCGAAGGATTTAAGTCCGACTAAATCAGTTTCCAATTCAATAGCAAGCCATCGCGAGTATTAACTGTTAATATTTTATATTTTTATTTCGTTCTATATCAATGTATTTCAATCTCTTATTCTATTACTAGGGTACTATTTTTGTGCATTTTCAATTTCTGTTATTTGGGCTTCCTTCCTCTTTCTCTTTATTTGTGGGTGTGTGTACATCCTTGCTTCAAAATAAAGTAAATACACTTTGAATAAGTCATAATGACAATGTTTCATATGTATGCATATTCGACCGAGAGCCGACAATGAGCCGAGAACTGGTAGGTGATACTGAAAAGTTTTTCTTTGTTGAAAAGCTAAGCTATTTCAGTTATATAAGTTATGTTAAATGACGTCCGCAAGATCCTGGCGCACCGCCATAAAGTTATGTGAGATTCACTAGCGTCCTCAGGATTTAAAACGAGAAAAATAACCGATTTCGAAAATGTTTTTACTCTTAGAAAGCTAAAATACTTTAGATGAATATTTAACATGGGCTTCTTATATGAGATCTGCCAGGATCCAAAAACATCAAAAATAAACTACCCAACCGATTTTAAATTTTTTTTACTGCTAGAAAGCGAAAATATTTTATACACTAGCGGAAATAATATTAAAGGATAAAAAAAAAAAATTCCAAATTTTTAGCGATTTTTCAAATGGCTGTGTCTTCGTGAAAAATGGTCGTATCGGAGTCGTAAGCAAAGCAATTTAAAGCTGGTAGTTTCTAGTTTCGAGGTCTTGCGATAAATAAATTTTCAAAGCAACGTGTGTAGCGCAATCCTAATAAATACACTGAAAAAAAAAATTTTTGAAATTTTTCGGTTTTTTTTTTTTGGTTCACGGAATTAGAAAAAATTTTTCCGACTTAACCACCATATGGACCAGATAACTTGTTCATTCAGCTTTAATTTGCTTTTTTATAGACTTTTATATGACCACTTCTCGCTGAGATATCGGACTTTGAATGGAAATGGATCATTTCGTCTTTGACCATCGATATCTCAGCAACCAATGATCACACAGAAAATTGAACGGGTGTTTTAAAAACTTAAATAAATTCTCTACAAGGATTAGCCATTTTTTTTTTTTCAGAAAAAAATTTTCTAGCATACTTTACATGAATTTGAAAAATTTATTGTTACGTTTTGTACCATGTTTTCAAATTTTTTAAAAAGAAAAATCGCTAATTTCCAAAATTAATCTTTTTGTACTTACTTTGCTGCCGCCCACTGTACTTTCGCTGTTGACGTGGACTATACTTTAAGCTGTGTCAAATTTATTGCATTTTCTTTTTGTTGGTATTACTGCGCGCGTATAGGTAGTGTAAAATTCGCGCTAAACTACGTCTATAAATACCAGTGGATCGGTTATGTCAATTTCATTTCAATTTTTTTTTTTTTTTTTGTAAACCCGATCGGACTTTCTTTATAATAGGTATGCTTAAATTATTTTTTTAATATATTTTTTCTAGTATTGCAATAATGTAATTAGTTTTAATATGTAAATTTTTGGTCACATGTAATTTAAAGGTTATATGTTGAATCTAAACTTTCTTTTTTAATTTCATCTTTGACAATGGTTAACTTAATTAAATTTACATTTTATTTATTCAGTTTCTTAAATAGACTTTCTTATAACAGGAATTTTTGTAACAAAAGTAGGTGACAATTTGGTATAAACTTTGTAATATGGGAACATTGAGTGGCATATTGTACAATTGTGGAACTTTGTTGATTTGAAGTCATGTGTTATTTTTAATGAACAAATCCAGGACGCACTTGACTCGCCAGTGGTCTAAATTTGAAGTTAACGCCTTCTCATGTGAATTGCATCTACATTTTGGATGACCATCACAGTTTCAGTATTCTAAAGCCCAATTAATACCATCTTTAAAGTGGAAATCTTTAGTTAAGTAATCTTTTTGGCATACTCCTATATCTTCTTTGCAACATGGTGCTTGGTGCTTACTTTAATTAACAAATTAACATTGAATAGTGAACCTAATAAGTGTAAAACAGTTGAATTCTATTAAATTTTCTGCCATTCAAATTTTCTATTAATTCCTTGTAATGTGTTAGTTTTCATATTAACTTCATATTAACGTAAAACAGTAAGATTTCTATTAACGTTTCTGTCACTCAAATTTTCTCTTAATTTTCTATTAATTGTAATTTAAGGTTACCTACCTAACCTAATTATAATTTTAATTTTATAGCATGCTTATTGGTCAGTAGATATCTGTATTTCGTAACTTCTCTATATTTTCCTACGTTCTCTTTTATAGTTATTAAAATTATTGTATTTTCGTAAATTCTCTATATTTTCTTACTTAATGATCCTTTTCTTGTTCTATTTTATATCTTACTAAAATATTTACTGACTGACAACTTTTAATATTATATAATTTATTTCTAAACTAATTTGTTACCATTTTACATTTTCCTAAGTTTTAATAATTTATTTATATTGTTGATTGTTGTTGAAACAAGAAATTGTTGTTAATTATTAATTTTGTTCAAAATAATTTTATCACTCAATTAATGTATGGGAACCATCTGAATACACCCTCACGACCTTGAAATTGTACTAAAAATTGTATAATTAAACAATTAAACAAAAAAAATACATTTTACATGTAAGACTGAACTAGCTAAGGCAAAAATAAATTTTAATTTCAAACTGAAAAATTTGTATTATTTAAAATTCTCCTACCTTTTTTTTTTCAGTGCAATAAGAAATTTTCTTAATACAAACATTGAAAATTTAATTTCAATAAATCTCTTTTCTTCTACTTTGAATTATCTAACAGTATTTATTAGGATTGCGCCACACACGTTGCTTTGAAAATTTTCTATCACAAGATATCGAAACTAGAAACTTCCAGCTTTAAATTGCTTTGCTTACGACTCCGATACGACCATTTTTCACAAAGATACAACCATTCGAAAAATTGCTGAAAATTTGGAATTTTTTTTTTTTTTTGATCCTTTAATTATTTCCGCTAGTGTATGAACAAAGACATATTATGTTATATGAGTTTCGCCAGAGTCTTGAGGTTTGAAAAGCGCCAAAAATACACTAAAGGACCGATTCTGAAAATTTTTTTACTATTAGAGAGGTAATTTATTTTAGATAGATAATAATGTATAAGAAGTTCGTCAGAATCCTAGAATTACAAAAGCATCAAAAATGTAGGCTATGTTTGACTAATATAGACTACGTAACTGATTTTGAAATTCTTTTCGCTCGTAAGTATTTGGGAATTGGCTATGTTATGTAGGATGTTGTGACAAGGATATTTTTTACAATATATTGGTGAAAAACTACATTCGCATCAAAAAGAAACAGAGTTACCTATTTAAGTTGCATGATAAAAAAATTTTTAAAAGCAAAATTTTAGTTCACATATACAAAATTGTCTACAAAATTGGCTATTTAGGACGTAGATAAATCCTACAAAGTCAAAACGCTTTTCGTTAATCAATTAAAAACAAACAAATACAGACTGATATAGAACATATTAAGTATTTTGAAAAACAATGGACAATGAGTTTATTTTAATTCACATGCAAATCTACATTACTTAATATTTCATTGATCTCAAACAATAACCAACAATCGAGAACTAAATAGTGTACACTGGTGACGCTGTAGGTAGTAGGTATGACGGTATAGTCATTGCTCTGTAACTGAGCAAAAAAAAAATGACATGAATTATCACTGTCGTAAAATATGTTATTCGTGTGATAAAGTTTTCACAATTTCAATACACTGTGGACACAAAAGCTTCACATAAATTGTGCCACAAAGCTCTAAGTACCCACAACATGGTATGGAAAGTACACAACATATTCATACAATCGTTTTAAACCAGATGTAGGTACATGTAGGTACCTCCCCAACAGAAAGCTCAAAAAAAAAATGTAGAAACGACGAAACACAATACCCCGATACATGTACTATACTGCAGGAGACGATCACTCGATACCTAGAAATGATATGTCGAACGGACCAGGGAGAATTTAGTATGAAATGTCGAGGCAACCAGCGATCCATTCGAACATACAAGGCTGTGTTTTTAAGATAATATAGCGATATTTGTATATGAACTATTTATTACAAACGAATAATTCATTCTACTGTTGATACACAAAATAACTTTTGATTTTGTACATCAACGACCATATATGTATGTACCTGCGGCATAACAATTTATTTGGTAAATCAGATGACAAATAATACTGTATTATGACCGGTCCAAACCAATCTATTTTAGTGTATTTAGTAGACTTGTAATGAATACCATATTTGGCTGTTGGGTGAATTCCAAAAATTTAACGAATAGACATTTTATGCTTTTTTTGTATTTCGTATAACAAGGCCCTTCAAGTGACATTTTACATGTTATGTAAAAATTGTGAAGTACTTAATTTTCCCTTATAAAAAATTAAATGCGACACAAATATATGAAACAATTAGTTTAAAAAAATTCAACTACACATTCTTAAAAGATTCTCTTAATTCAGTTAAATCCAATAATGAATTGCAGCAGTTATCGGTTTTTTAAATTATTTCAAATTTGATAATTTTTTAATACGTATACCAAACAGTACGCATATCATGACTATGCAGCTGTAGGTGTGTGTATTGAATGTATTTTTCTTAGCTACGTACATATTTTAAGTATATAAATGTGTCAGATTTAATTTTTCTCAACTATTCTATATTTAGCCGAAGAGTCTTTCAGTATTGAGTGTCCCGGTCGAATAGTAAATGCAGACTTAATACTTATACAGATATCGTTGGCAAAAATGTGTAATTTTTAATCAATTAAATTTCGTACTCAAGTAGTACCATAACGACAAACAAATTTGCAAGGATAACTGAAGGTGTCTACAAACATCTTAGTATCAATACGTACATACTCAAGTGCGAAGTGCAGTTGCGGCAGATATTTGGTAAATATAGTGTTCAACAGTACCTACCTTAGAATTATATTGCATTACATTGATTGGATGTTGTTCTTGACTAATTGCATTAAAAATATAGCTATTATTTTGGATTTTATCTGTCTACTAATGATGTCAGGATTTGGGGACTGAGATATCCATTTCTGACAGAGGCTGTAGGATGGAAACAAGTGTGTAAGTCAATGTATTCTATGCGGAAAAAATAAGTTTTATAATCTTTTAGATTTTAATTTTGACGTACAGTTCGCTATGCCAAAATATAAAATGCCTGACAACGCAAACATAAAAATAAAGGGATGCGGACAGTCGTGTTTGATTTGATGAATAGATAAGTGTTCATATGGAGCCCAAAAAGAGTTATAATTCAACAAGGTGTTATATACCTATATGCTCTTACAGTGATAAGATAAAAACTTTTTAATTAACTTTTGTAGGCTTTTAAAATTAATTATTTTTGAATTTTATAAAATAATTATCCTAAAATTATGTTAGTCATTCACATTTATCTGAACATTGATGTATATAAATAAATTCCATAAAACACTGCATTTTACCACCGTATCCATCTGTACACCACATTCGTTTGTCGAACATTTTAAGCTGAAAACGTTCAATTCAGACAGACTCTAGTCCCGACATGGTAAAGTAGAAAGTTGTTCAACAAACTCCTCTAGCTACTCATTCCGCTCATATCAGTAATTTCAAATCAATATACAAAAATATCGAAATGTCATTCCATTTTAACCATAAATTTTGATATTTTGTTTGTGTTTTTTTTTTTTTTTTCACATGATACTCTTATTTAATATATTCACATATTACATTAGAGAAAATTATAGATGAGAATGTAGCCATTTTTTATTTCGTTTTTCACGTGGTGGAGCAGAAGTAAAAAATTTGATTTATGTACGTTTTGTAAACCTTTTATCAAAAATTGATTTGCTCAAATTCGAAGATGGTAAAAAGAAAAAAGAAAACATAAATATTTTGCTAAATAAAATTGTTCCACTCAGCGATTATTCGTTACTCATATAATTATTATAAATTTTGAAGACGCCAAGTACCTACTTGAGGAATTACGTAAGTGGTGGTAATATTACCTACATAGAGGCAATATGTCAATATCTATATTGAAACTTTCCTGTAAATCAAACCTTTACAAGCAGAAATATTTCATCACTAAAAATTAGTGATGAGCTAATGCAAGACCAAGACCAAGACTTGGCAGTCTTGGTCTTGGTCTTGCTAGAGCAGTTTGAGTCTCGGTTTGGTCTTGGTATTGCTAAAAATCTTGCACTTTCTTGCATTTTTTATTAGCGAATTTTTTCCTTCTAAACTCAGAATTTTCTCTCTTTACGGTATTAATTATACTTTCAAACTATTTAAATAGTTTAGCAAGAGTCTTGCTTTTTTCTTGCTTTTGTCTTCGTCTTGCAGCCATACTTATAGTCCTTGGTCTTGCTCTTGGTATACATAGTCTTGGTCTTGGTCTTGGTCTTGCAAAAATGCAAGGGTTGAGGGTTTAGCATTTGTTCCCATTTTTTATATTACCAGTTATCTACTTAACAAATGACATCGTTTAGAGATGCTAAACACTGATTAAATTGCATTTTATTATGAATCTATAGTATTGGGTTGATTCATAAATAACTGCCGACTTTTAACTGCGAATCACTTCAGATTTAAAGTAATTTATGCAGTCTGTGTAGTAACTTTCATGTTAACCGATATCATACATCAATAAACTACACTAACAAGGAATGTTATGGAAGTGTCCCTCTGCGATTTCGTTCATTTTCAGATATATTGTAGTACTTGAACAAGTAACAAACATATTTTAATTGTACGTGCCCAATTGCGTATTTAGCGAGTAAAACACCCCTTCAAAAATTTGCTGAAAAATCTTATTTTGGTAATTTTCTCATACTAGCCCCAAAGCAATTTTGATGAAAAGTGGTCAAAAGATTTAGACTGAGGTTACATTAGTCTACAAATTTTTCCATTGGGGTTACATACATTTTAAGGGATTAAATACCCCTAACAAGGGGACAAACTAGGTGGTCTATGTCTCTGTTCCACTTGCAATGAGTTTGTGACGTAAAATCTCTCCCACCATGTGTGTAGGTACACACCGCTTGCAATTGTGTTAGTTTGTTGTTTGTCTTTGTGTGCGTACTCACACATACCACCAAAACACACGTATTATGGGGCAGACCAAGCTGTCCAATTTAAGTAACAATGGTGTTCATTGTTAACACAATGCAGTGTGTGTTCGGCGACGGACACTGGCTGACTACCTGCCTTAAGCTGTGACTGGTATACAAATGACTCCACGCGAATTACACTTTTTTTATATTAGTTGGCTTCTAGTGTTCTATGACCCCTAAGAATGGGTTTATTAAAAATTTTTTGGGAAAATTGTAGCTCAAATTCTTTAAAATTCTGTAAAAAGATTACAAGATATTATTTAAATAATTATACGTGTTACCCACTGTAATGGTGCGGGGATAACTGGGGGGGGGAGCTATTTTCAATACAAATAAGCAACCAAATTTATTTTACTCAAGCATTCGATAACAATAACTGGCCAAATTTTAATAAAGAGAAAAAAATTCATTTCCACTTTTTGTCTATTATTAGCTCAAATAACTGCTCTAAAATTTGATATGCCAGACATATTACTTCAATAAACAAAACATAAAAAAAATTTATTACGCCACAAAATACTAGTTTCGGTAATATTTACGGCGTTGGTGTGACGACGTTGCCCTTACTGTTTCATAATTTTCAATTCATCATAATATTAATGGTCGTTTTTTCCTTTAAAGAAAATACGAAAAATAATAATATAAGTAACTGTATATGTTATATTGTTATACCATCACTAGTTTGTCGACTTCAAGCCAGAAAACCGGGAAATTATAAATCATGAAAAACAAAACAATAATATTATTTTCTTTATGAATTATATGATGTGGAAAAATCAACGGCAAATTTATTGTATTATGACTAATATAAAGAGGGCATTAATTTTTGATCCAGATAAATAAATAATAGGGATAATTTTGAAATGATGGCAACTCACAGAAAAATAGTTATTTTTCACGAATTTTATTGGAATAAAAAAATTGTCAAATTTTATTCAGTTTTTCAAATTTCGTTTCAACCAATAGCGATTACAAGCTGCTAAACTTGGTAGGTTGGTACTAGTGATTTAAAATTTCATTTTTCACCTTAACATATGGGTTTTAAAGATTAAGGAGTAAAGCAGAGTCGACCCAACCGAAAACGGAGCTTGATGCAAAATTAACTCGGGACCTTGGAACATGTTCAATGTAACAATCTAACAGTTTACCACTTTTTGAAACAAAATGTACGGTTACTCTCGATCTATAAAGTTACAATTGCAATGAAAAATCGCAAATTCATTTGTGATTTTTATTTCATTTTCGCAAGTCTTTTGATATGGAACCACTGTATTCTTACAACTTCTGGCATTGAACTGCTGCAACTTTACTACTTTTGGTATAAAACTGCTGTAGCCTTACTACTTTTGGCACAGAAATGCCGTAACTTTACTACTTTTGGTACAGAACTATGCTGTAACCTTATTACATTTAGTACAGAACTGTTGTGACCTTGCTACTTTTGGTATACAATTGCTCTAGTTTTATTAATTTTGGCACAGAGCTGCTGTAATCTTACTACTTTTGTTATAAAATCACTGTAGCCTTACCGCTTTGGTATAGAACTGCAGTAACTATGACCGCACTACTTTTATTAAAAGCTTTTATTTAACTTGCTATGTTAGTATGTTGGTTTAGATCAAATCTTGGAATCAAAATTTAGACAGATTCTAATTGAGGTAGAAGTTTCAAATTTTGCATACGTGTCTAACCTTGATGACAATGCAATATTGTATAATTAGTTTTTCCCTAAATTGCCCCAAACCAAAATTGTTGATTTTTAGTCCTATGCAACTTTTTGACATTTCGAATTGTCAAATATTGTCCATTGATTTTACATTGCAATTTTTTGTTTCCATACTTATGTCTGATTAGGATAAATTAACCGATTAAAATATAGGTAGAAAAAATTACTTCTTTATTTTTTTTTTTTTAAATAATTGTAATCACACTAAAAAGTAGAAAATAAAATAAAGTAAAAAAATGTTTTCAAAAAAAGCTTTTATTTAAAAATGGGCTAAAAAAAGAAAATAACTTTTGAGTGAAGTTTGAAGCAATATGCAACATAATTTATAAAAGCTTGAGGCGTTTAATTAAGTTTGGTAAGTACTGAAAAGTAAAATAGCTACACTTATATCCAAAATAGAAATAATTAATGATAACGCCTCAAGCTTTTATAAATTATATTGCATATTGCTTCAAACTTCACTCAAAAGTTATTTTATTTTTTTTAGCCCATTTTTAAATAAAAGCTTTTTCTTAAAAAACGTTTTTTTTACTTTATTTTATTTTTATCAGTATCATCTGGCGCGTATCAGTATCATCAGTATCATTTTTATCAGAAGGCGCGGGGTCTTCATAAATTTGAAACTTAGTGTGGTACATTTTTTCATCACACTCGGGTCAACCTTAGAGTGAAGTATAATTTTCGATTTCAAATGTGAATTTTTTTTACTCTGAGAGCAAATCGAACGGAAAGCAAATAAGAAGTAGGTACAGTAGAAACTCTCGGTAATGGTAAATTGGTTTAGTAGAAGAGCACATTTCTTGCGGAAGCTATACCACCAACGGGCCCCAACCTAATTCCAGGTTATTCACCGTCACATTTCCTTTCACTTCTTATGAATAAAGCCAGCGATTAAAAAGAAAAAAGTTGTTTAGTTTTTGGTGTTTAGTGCGTGTAGTTATTTAATTTTTATTGCTTGTGAATGACATTATTCAGAAGGAGAGATTTAGAATATTGGGTAGAATTAAACTGAGTGGCGAAAGAAGGAAGATTCCTACTAAGATGTCGGTGAACGTTATTATTGATAGCTTTTACTGTAATTTGATTCAATAGTACACATAGATATCATTTTTGTTCTTCAATACAAAATTATAGAAGTAAAGATTTTAAAAAAAAAAAAAAACTTTAATCATCATTCAAATTATGTGAAAAAATACGGCTTCAAGTTCATTACAAAATAACGTTATTCAACGTAGAATTGGAATGTTAAAACAGAAAAAAATATGTTCATACTCTAAAAACTAAAAAATTCACTGTTTCAAACTGTCAGAGAGTAAATTAGCTACTTTAAATCTGGAACTGCAAAAGAAATATTTTGTAAATGATGAATTGTTACAAAACACTAATACCCCTGTCGCAGCATCCTGCATAACATAGCGAATTTCCATTTACAAAAGTACGTTTTTCTCGCAAACTAGTTGATATAGAGTAATTGTAAATAAAAAAAACCTTCTTTATGTGAATTTTCCGCCTCATTCCGCCAAATCTTTTTCACGAAAAATGTCCAAAACATCGTAAACGTTTTCACGAAATTTCTTAAAAATAAGATGTTTCGTTCTTGAGTTATGTGCGGACACTTAGTAAATATATATATAAATGTGTCCGCACGATAACTCAAGAACGAAACATCTTATTTTTAAGAAATTTCCTGAAAACGTTTACGATGTTTTGGACATTTTTCGTGAAAAAGATTTGGCGGAATGAGGCGGAAAATTCACATAAAGAAGGTTTTTTTTATTTACAATTACTCTATATCAACTAGTGTCTCGAATATTTGCTTAGAATGTGAGTAACTTAAGACTTTAAGATTACATCACTTAAGATTACATCTCTAAGATCACATTCTAAGACACATAGTTTTTCTCGGAAACTAATTGACATAGAAAAAAAGTTTAAAGACCTTTTTTATGTAATTTTTTTCTTCTCTTTTAAATGGTGTAAAAAAATTTCGCAAAAATTTTTGAATAAGTGGAAATTTTGGCAAAAAACTAATTTTTTGCAAGAACAAAAACCATGTTCCTGACATCCGACGTGTCTGGTTAACGAACTCATCCAACGGTTTGGGACTTCCAATACTTTCACTAAATTTCGTAATCCTAGGACATTCCGTTCGAGAGTTATCGTGCGGACACATATATATATATATATATATATATATATATATATATATATATATATATATATATATATATATACATATATATATATATATATATATATATATATATATATATATATATATATATATATATAAATTTTAGCGAATATTATTTTCGGTTTCTAGGCACCTCAAAACAAATTTCTGCCAGGTCGCGTTGTGACAGTGGCTGTAATAGCTCAATTCCATTCTGGAAATTCGCTAAAAATTTGCAAAATTACGTATCTGATATAGTCATATAGTTTTACCTGTGGGCAGTAATTAGATATTCTGAAAAGTGTTTAAGATCATTTACAAATTGAGTGTTGTTTGTTTAATTTTCAATTATGTATGTAGGTAGCCACAAATTTTATTATAATAATAATAATAATAATAATAATAATAATAATAATAATAATAATAATAATAATAATAATAGGTGGTGAGGACACCTATAGCAGCTGTCCTTGGCACCCGTGAGGGATATTTATCCCCCATTGGTGTCAAGGAGGCTAAGGGTTCCAGGGGTAGTTTATGCGCAATACAGTAATCTTCGGATTCCATTAGCCTCTGACTACCCAAGATCGGCACCGTTCCTTCTCGAGGTACCACCGTTTTCACGAAAGGTGTCGGATCGACAGTTCATTTTTTCAACCTATCTTTTTATTTCTTTTCGTTTTTACTGTTTTTTGTTTTCGTTATTTTTATTTCTTTTTGTTTCAGATTTTCTTTTATCTATTGTTTCCCTTTTGTTTTTGGTTTTGATTTGTTTTCGTTCTTCTTTGTTGTCCCAACTTCAAGTCATCTTCGGGACCCACACTAGCTCGTGTGTGGCTTAGCGGCGTTGCCTGGAAAAGGGGATCCTGGTGACTGAGGGAAGCCGTTACTTGCGAGTACGGCGGAACAACACGTCACTTTGGCCCTGGCTTCAGGCATAGACCGTGGCTGCGGTTATGCACCGGCCGCAGTAACTTCGAGCGCCCCGGAGTCGTGCGTGTCACTGGGGCAATGGGCTTCGTCCCTAGGGCCCCTCATTTCCGTATCCCTGGCGTGGGAGTCCCACGTCCCTTATGAGGCTCCGTGGAGGGTGGGGAGCGGAGTGGGGGTTTATTTGTGTTACGTCGTATGGATAATCAAAACTCACTTCAAAAGGGCGAGTCCGGGCCCTCTAAACCGGACGCGAACCCGGCTCCACCACTTACACCCGGTGTGAGCGGTAGTAGCGCCGAAGCATCTAGCCAGGTTGCTGCTACCTCAAATGTAACCCCACCGCAGTCCGGTGGTGCGGTTACGAAGACCACGGGGGGTAACCCTCCTCCCCAAAAAAAAACAAACAAAAGGGAAATATCGTGGGCGTCCAATGGATACCCCAAGAATGGAAGAATTTTTAAGATTTTTAATTGTGAAACCGACAGAAGCGGACTTCAGTAAGATAAGTCCCTTCTTGTTGGCAAAACTGGTTAAGGAATTCATTGGGCAGGTTAAGGATGCCAAACTGTCGGGCAAAGGGTTGCTCGTGGAGGCATTCTCATCGGCACAAAGTGAAAGAATCCAAAAATTAAACAGCTTAGGTCAGTACGCGGTGGAGGTGACCCCTCATGGAGTCTTAAATTACTCAAGAGGAGTAATTATGCACCCATCCTTAGCGTACTGCACCCTCGACGAGATAGTGTCGGAGATGTCTCCACAGGGGGTTATAGAAGCCAAAAGGCTGAAGTTAAACAGGGGGAATAAATATCCTGAATCCCCCTTGATACTACTTACCTTTAATAAAACTACATTACCAAAGGAAGTAGTAATCGGCCTGTTTAATAAAGTGGACGTGCGCCCGTACATCCCAGCACCCATGAGGTGTTACAAATGCCAAAGGTACGGCCACGTCTCACAACGATGTACAATTGAGCAACAGATCTGCGTGTGTGGTCGGCCGTTACATGAAGGACGGCCATGTGACGAGCCCATCAAGTGCATTAACTGTGGGGGCAATCACTCGGCTAAGTCGAGGAATTGCCCCATCTTCAAGCAGGAATCAGCCATCCAAGAGCTGAGAGCCCTGGAGAAATTAACTTATCCAGAGGCTAGACGGAAACTTCTGGGCAATATGCCCCGTCGCTCCGCTCTGGATGGTTATGCACGCGCTGTTGCGGCCCCCGCCCCTACAGCGGCTGAAAAGACTAATGAAATGAAAGAAATTAAAGAAGCCATGAGACAAATGCAAGTTAATATGCAGAAAATGCAAGAGTGTCTCATGCGCTCTGCGGGTGTAGCTGTATCTACACCCAGTACAGCCGCTGTCGTGTCAGCCAAGGTCCCTGAGGCCAAGAGGGTGATTACCACCACCCCTCAGGGACCCGTCGTACGTACTGTGACGTCTTCTCCCAAAAAGAAGACATCACCGAAGAAGGCTTCGCCTCCGAGAAGGCGTTACAGTCAGGGGGAGAAGGAGGTGGAAAAACCAAGGTCCCCCAAAAAGGGACCCTCCACATCCACCTCGGAGGCGGAATTCATTCCGCCCCCACCTATGACGGCTCCGCTACCACAGCGGCCGTCCCGACCGGGTACACCAACACGCCCGGTCACCCCCCTCCCGAGTCGCTCAATCTCAACACCGATGAGCGACTCGGAAAGTACGAATGCGTCGGTACGGTCGGGTGTGAAACGCCCGACGTCCGACGCCTATACCAACACCTCGGCCACAGAGTCCGATAACTCAGACGCCGAGGTGAAAACGATTAAAAGAAAGAAAGGCTGGCCAAAGGGGAAACCTAGGAAGTAGCCACACTTCCTAGAGCAACCCAAGTAGTAGCAAAAATGGCTCTCATACAATGGAACTGTAATGGTGTAAAACATCATTACTGTGAATTGCAGATGCTTCTGGCTGAGCACACGCCTATGTGCGTGTGCTTACAAGAAACACACTTAAAGCCGGCGGAACAATTTTCAATAAAAAATTACCATATCCGCCGGCACAACGTAAGGCCAGACATCAGGGCGAGGGGGGGTGTTGCCATCATTATAAAAGATGGCGTCCCCTTCCGGGACCACCCATTAAACACCCCCCTACAAGCTATTGCAGTACAATTTTTAAAACCGCCCCAGTTCACAGTATGCTCGGTCTACCTACCAGACTTCGACTGGAATGTCGAATCCCTGACCGAGCTTACCTTACAGTTACCACGTCCATTTTTGTTACTAGGAGATTTTAATGCTCACAGCCCTATGTGGGGCTGTAGCACAAGAGACGCCCGTGGAAGACTCATCGAACGTTTTCTAGATGAGTCTGAAACGGTCTTGTTGAATTCCGGTGAAGGTACTTTTATTAATGCAAGAACCGGTGAGTTGTCGGCTATCGACTTATCACTTTGCTCACCGGTTATGGCGCACCGTTATGAGTGGACGCTGGCGTCAGACTCATACGGTAGCGACCATATACCTATTATTTTAAATAGTACCATGCCGATGACTCCACATTCGTCTTCGCCGAGATGGCGTCTCCGTCAAGCCGATTGGGAAATGTACGCTAATTCATTCCGTACACCCGAGCTGACTGGAGACGTAGAAGATGATGTGGAGAAAATGTCCTCCAGTGTCAATGAAGCAGCATATACGAGTATACCGAAGTCGTCCAACATTCCACCCAAACATCAAGTACCATGGTGGAATGAAGTCGTCAGTGTAGCAGTTGCAGAGAAAAAGCGGGCGTACCACGAACTCAGACGTCGCCCCACGCAGGAAAATGTGATAGCCTACAAGCGTGCGCAAGCACGCTGTAAGAGAACTATTAAAGAACAGAAGAGGCTATCATGGGAGCAATATGTTTCGGCCATTAATACCTCCACCACCACCTCAGAGGTATGGAGAAGAGTGAGGGCCATTACAGGGAAATCCTCCCGTTCACCAATGCCCTCCCTTCTCATCGTCGACGGTCGGAACATCACTGACCGCGCAGAAATAGCTAATTGTTTAGCTAAACACTTTGAGCGCGTCAGTGGCTCCCAAAACTATGACCCGGACTTCCTGCGGATCAAGATCGAACACGAACAAAACGATCTTGATTTTTTCTCAGATGAATCCCTCCAGTATAACCAACCGTTTTCTATGCAAGAATTACTGGAGGCGCTTCGGGGATCTGGGGACACATCCCCTGGACCTGATGAGATCCCCTACGCCATGATCCGGAACCTGCCTTATCCTGGTAAGTGTAGGTTACTGGATCTTTACAACGAAATATTTAGGCAAGGCGTTTACCCTCCGCAGTGGCGGGAAGCTACCATCATTCCGCTGCTAAAAGAGGGTAAAGATTCATCGCAACTATCTAGCTACCGTCCAATATCCTTGACTTGCTGTTTCAGCAAGGTATTGGAAAAAATGGTGAACAACCGTCTCGTCTGGTGGCTGGAATCCCACAACCTTATACCTAAACATCAATGTGGGTTCCGCCGATACCATTCGACTACGGACCATCTTGTTCGCCTCGAGAATGCCATTCAAGACGCCTTTCTCCAACGAAAACACCTTGTGGCCGTGTTCTTCGATTTGGAGAAAGCTTATGATATGACCTGGAGGTATGGCATTCTCAAGAAGCTGCACGACTGGGGTTTAAGAGGTAACCTCCCTCAGTTCGTAAAAAGTTTTCTGACTGACCGTTCTTTTCGTGTCCGGGTAGGTGACACTGAGTCTGAGGCCCACTCCCAGGAGAATGGTGTTCCTCAAGGCTCCACCATTAGTGTCACCTTATTTTCCATCGCAGTCAGTCATATTGCAGCTTCAGCCCCAATTCGTCGTTGCTTGTACGTTGATGACCTCACCATATTTTACGCAGCCGATTCCATCGAGGATATTCAACAACGGCTGCAACAAGGCATCAACGAAGTGGTGACTTCTGCAGAAGCTCTTGGTTTTCGCTTCTCTCCACAAAAAACATCGGTGGTTCACTTCTGCAGAAAGCGCAACGCACATCCGGATCCTGTCCTCACTTTAAAAGGATCCAACCTTCAGTGCGTTGATAGCGTCAGGTTTCTAGGACTTATTTTTGACAAACAACTTACGTGGCGTCCACACCTCCAAGCCTTAGCTGCGAGTTGTCGCAGGACAATAAACATGCTTAAGTGCTTGGCTGGTGCATCGTGGGGTGCCGGCCGGGAGTCGTTGCTTCGCCTGTATCAATCGCTAGTTCTGACTAGGATTGATTACGGCAGCATTGCTTACTCCTCCGCCCGGGCGTCTGCGCTCTTACTCCTAGATCCTGTTCACCATGCAGGCATACGACTGGCTACGGGAGCATTTCGAACGAGCCCTTCTATGAGCCTCTGCGTAGAGTCGGGCCTTCCTCCGCTGCGACTGAGACGTGAGCGTCTCTTGCTCAATTATGCAGCGGGGGTATATGCAACACCTACGCATATCAATCACCCGACTCTATTCAGATACCGTTTACAGGGGCTCTACGGTCGACGTCCGACCATAAGTCGACCAGTGGCCGTTCGAACGCAGGAGTTATTAGAGAGTCTGCACATACAGTTCGCCAAGGTACTTCCCAAACGTCCTATGGAAGTACCTCCTTGGCTGATCCCTAACGTAAGGTGTCGTTTCGACCTGACTGGTCTCAACAAGGAGGAGACCAGTTCATTTGAATATCGATCCCGCTTTTACGAGATCATTAGCGAACTTGACTCTCTCTGCATATACACAGATGGTTCCAAAACCGCTACGGGTGTTGGAAGTGCCATCGTCATTCGTGACGATCCTCACGCTTGGTCACTTCCTCCCCAGGCCACTGTGTATACTGCAGAATTATTTGCTATTCTGCAAGCCCTGCGATTCTGTCAAACATCCGAAGACAGCGCATTCCTCATTTGTTCCGACTCGTTGAGCGCGTTGCAAGCGATCTGCCACTCTCATACCATCGATCCACTGGTGCAGAACATCCGAACGTGTCTCTACATGCTCCGCCAAAAGTCTATCACCTTCTTTTGGATTCCCGGACATGTGGGGATACCTGGCAATGAACTCGCCGACCAGGCAGCACGTCATGCAGCCGAAGTCGGTGAGCCACAGGACATTGCCATACGCCCAGAGGATCTGAGAGTGTGCATTAGATCGGCGATCGATCAGAAATGGCAACGTGAGTGGAACAACCTCACGGCGAAGCTCAAACAGGTGAAACCTGAGGTCCGAAAAACTCCGGCACCTGTAAATCTGAGCCGGCGAGAGAGTGTGGCCCTGACGCGTTTACGCTTGGGCCACACGGCGTTAACACATCGTCATCTTCTCGCCGGTGAGGATCAGCCAAGGTGCGCCGCCTGCGGGACGGCGCTGACCGTGAGGCATATAGTTGAGGAATGTGTAACCTTTGAGCCATTGCGCCAGAGGTTGCAGCTCCCCAATAATGTAGCCGAAGCGTTATCTTATGATGCTGTCTCTGAAAGAAAGATGATTGAATTTCTCAGAAATTCCCATCTTCTTCAGAGACTGTAGGGGCTTTACATCTCTGAATTTTATTCAAGTCGTCTCTTGACTCTCCCCCGACAGTTATATTTTTATTTACAGTGTCGTTTTTTAATTTATATGTTTTTCGAAATTTCTTGTGTTGTCTTATTTATTACCTATACCCTGTTCCAGCTGGTCTGGCAGGGTACTTTTAGTATTGTCGTTATGCCACTAAGGGCCTTTTACACCCTTAGTGGTACTGTTGTTATTTATACCTGTTGTTTGTTTTTGTTATTGTTTTTTATCGATGTACCACCGAAGGCCTTTTACACCCGAGGTGGTACATCACTTGTTTTTATTTATCTGTGATATTTTGTTATGCCGCTGTGGGCCTGTTGTTATGGCTCCACAGCGGTATTGTTTTAACTCCTTATTGCGTCGCTGGTCGGCCTGTGGCCTCCCAGCGACGTAATAAGTTTTATCTGTGATCTATTGTGATAATTGTCTGTGATATTTGTGTATTTCTAGTCAGGTTCCTCCACTCCGAGGCCTTTACACCTCGGAGGGAGTCGCAGCGATGGTCTTCAGGCCTTGGTGACCGGACGCTATGTCTAGTACTTATCGTACCGTCACCAAGGACTGTCCGCTCTTTTTAAGCCCTGGGATGGCAGGGCCCATCGATGGATTTTATTATTTGTATGTTTGTCCGTTGTCTAGTGCATTTATGTGTTCCTGTCTTTACGTGTTGTTTTTATTTTTACTGTTTGGCGGCGCATGCCCTTAGTAGGCGATGCCGCCGGGTGCTGCTGACCGCGCCATCCACCGGCAGCAGTACCCCAATTTTAACTAAAAAAAAAAAAAAAAAAAAAAAAAAAAAATAATAATAATAATAAAGTTCTTGTCTTGATGTATTGCTATAATGAGATAAATAATAATAGTTTAGTACCAGCAAAATTAACAAAACATACAGTAAACAAAAATCTACAAAAATCGTTCCAATTCCAACATAACTTCATATATACAATGATAAAAGTGCATCCGAAAACCAAATGCGTGATATGGTAATTATCTATCATGGCGCATACTCAACGCTGAGAAAAAAACATGAATCTGTTGATCGTTAATTAAGGAAGTTAACATTTTGTTTTAACGAATTAACTTTTAATTTCATTTTAAATTTTATTAACTAACGTGGTAATAATAAGAAAGAAGAGAATACTTTTTTCAAAACTGTCACTCAGTCGAAAGAAAAGTCTAAGATCTATAGATCTTTAAAGAATCTCTACAACGGAACGTCTTTTCCTCAAGAAAAACATTTTGTAGCCTAACAAGCATTTCTCTCTTATTTACACTTTAACCTGTTAATCCCATGAAACATCTATTGCACATCTAAAGAGTCCAATAAATTTTAATACCTTGATGATTATTGACGTTATAAAACGTCAAGTAAAAACTTTACTAGCTCACACACCATGTGGGCGTTTCGTCATTATAAGTTATGTCCGTCAAGGTGTTGACAAAAGTTCTAAGTAATATGGACACATTAACAAGGTCAAATCTTCTACTAAATATCACTTATTGGCCGAAAATTCTAACTTGTGTCATAGATGTTATGTATTATTTTTGAGTGCACATGGTTTCGTTTTTAAAGTTGTACAACATTGGAATCTCCTAGTACCAACAACTTATCAGTTTTGTCGGAGAGATCTTTTTTTAATTTTTTCCAAATTTCACCATCTGACAAAGAGCTGCCACATGAAAGTAATTAGAAAAAATCTTCCGGATCAACTGCAAAAGAAATGTACGGGTATCAATAAAGAATGTTTTTACTTTTCAAATGATTAAGACGAGTTAACTCGTCCTGCAATATGGCGGCTCAAAATGCTGTGATATGTATATATTCACTGGTACAAGTGCCGCCATCTGTGACAGATTTTCCGAAATACGGTATAATTCTAAATGATATTCAATTTTATCAACGTAGTTTAGTATAGGTAATTTATATTTTGTAAATTCCTAAGGTTCACTTTTTTGATGTTGGGATTTTTTAATTTTTTTTTCTTTTTTTGTAACCTTATCTATTGTACTTATCACTGGCAGTAAAAAGTCCGGCATTTTGAGACAAAAAATTTTTCCATATGGTTTGTTTAAAAGCGTTAATTTAAAATTTAAAGTGAACTCAATCTAACTCGTAGAAAATGTCTGAATAAATTCCTTAACGTTTTTTTTTTTAAACTGCGCAGACTGAGTTAAATTCATCCTCATCAAGATGTATACATAGTGTTACATATTTGCTTTACTTTTAAACACATATTCACATCGTAATTGATTAAACGAAATGATTTTAACAGTTCATAAAACAGCTAATAACATTATTTTAAAAAAAATATATTTTATGTCTATTATTATAATTATGTATAATTAATAATTTTAATTAATATAATTGTATTAATTTCAACCATAACAATACAACAAGTACCGTCAGTTGGGACGAATGTAGACGATTTTTTCAGTTTTTTGGCAATAAATTGTTTAAAGTTTATCTAAAAAATTCTAAAACAATAATTTAAATGCTTTAATATCACGAGCATATAAGGCAGTAATAAAAATATCAAAATTGGTACTGCAATCGAGACAGTGCTTTATTTGCAATATAAATCACATTCAGTTATGCATATGGGTAAAATCGGACATAAAAAGATAAAAATAGTTGAATATTTCCAATCTGAAAATTCGCTAAACTAAATAACTGCATCAGCGAATGACTTTTGATGGGTAGAATAAAACATTTTGGATTTAAATGAATTTTATTTCGATTTGCCTTTGAGTTTATCATGCAAGGTCGATTTGGAAACATGGAAATATTCAGCAGCTTGTCTGAGCGATTTTCTTTTATTTTTAATATCGGAAACCAGGGTCGCAACAACTACATATCTACAGGGGGTCCAACAAAAATTTAAATTATCAAATTTTTTGATAACGCTGTTCTCCGATAACAATGGAAATGTAATAAAATGTCGTCTCAGAAAATTTGATTTTCAAATAAAAATAATTAGTAAATCACTAAAAATTTCACTTTTTAATATAAATAAAATAAATTGAAGGAAAATTTCCAGGTAATACCGGACCCCTTGGACCTCCTCGAATGTTGCGCCTCTGTCAAAAAAGAGCCCATTTTATGTTATCTAGACTATAGTTTATGTAGTTTATGCCCACTTTCTTTTTATATTGACGCAACATTGCGAATGAATTCGCCTCACCTATAGACAATTTTTTGTTAATCAATTTATAAAAAAAAGATTAAGCAAAATACAGCTTTCATTTTTGGTACATATATTGTCAAAAAAAAAAAAACGCCAAACATTTTGTTGCCAGTCCCTACTTTATATATATATATATATATATATATATATATATATATATATATATATATATATATATATATATATATATATATATATATATAACTGTTTTTTTGTACAGCAGTTTCTTTACAGGATTTCAAAACGCGCGTTATTTTTAAAAATTATAAACAATGCGCCTGTAAAATAACAAAATACAAAGATGTCACGTTCACCGCTTTTCTTTGATGACTAACTCATAACTGACAAAATTCAGTAGCATAAATTGATCTATGACCTTGTACGGTCATAACATTGACGAAGAAATATCGAGAAGCAGCTCTGTCTAGATTCGCCCCTACTGTCTCGGTTCGCCCCAACTGATGGTAGTAACCAAAAAAAACTAATGTAATTAATAGATGCCATCCAATTTTATTATTATATAGGCTGGTCCGGAATTATGTACCGTAATTGCTAGAGCTTATAGTATGTTCCAAAATAACAGTACCTTTTCATCTACACTTTTTTTTCAAAACTCAATTATAAGGGCGATAAAGCAGAGGGGTAAAATGTACAGGGGTGAAATTGACTGACTTATTTTTTTCGAATTTTTTAGGCGCTTCTGATTACTGGATTTTTATTAGGTTAATTAAATTTATGGTTTAAATTATTCCACCACTTATAATTAGGGGATAATTTAGAAATATATACTTCTACTTTAAATTACTCGAAACGGTATTATTTATCGAAATATAATAAGTATACATTTTTTGCGTGAAACTGTCTGAGGAATCATAATGTCAAAGATTTTGTTTAAATAATAGTAAATTAAAAAAAAAAGAGTTGATAATTCACACCTGCCACCCAAAACCACCCCTTAGTCATAGGTGGTCGAATAAGTATTAACATAAATTTAATCCTCCGAACGCAAAATCCGTTTCCCTAAAATATCAATCCATTATTCAAAAGCGTTTGGAAAATATTTAGGAAAAAATGGTTTTCGTTTCACCCCTTTACACAGAGTTGTATCTCCCTTACTATTGGAAGTTTTGGAAAAAAGCATACCTGAAAAGGTACCATTATTTTTAAATGTACTATCAGCTCTAGCAATTACGGTACATAATTCTGGACCACCGTGTATATATAATAAATCTATTTAATTTTCATATTGAAAAGAGCTTTTCAACAATGGATAATAAATAATAAAACATTTTGTAATACTATTTAAAAATTTGATATCAATTTTAAAACTTTTTCTTGAAGTAAAAGTCTAAACAATCAAAAATAGATTACAAAGTGAGGAAGCTGTGTCATGTAGAACGACTAGAAAAAAAGCTTGAACGCTTGAAGATCTAATCATATGTCTAAAATTGGTTTCGTAATTTTCATAGCAAATCTGAAAAGTTCACATTCGAACTACATATCTTAGTTTCATTTATCACCCTAATTTAATTCAGTTCTATAAAACTTGTTATAAGAAGTACTCAGTTTCGAAAAAAAGCAGAATAATTTCAGAATGACGCGTTTAACTGCAAAAAATCATAACGTGACTTTAGGTCAAATGCTTTTGAGGGACAAATGCAGTTGTGGTCATGTATCAAAAACATTTTTCAAACGTGCACCAAAGAATTAAAATGTAACTTTTCATTCCGAATGTCAAGATTATGAGTCTATTTCAAGTAGGTACTGCACGAATGGCAGCTTTTAAAAACGAGTCTTATGTAATTCAGATTACTGAAACATGTTTAATAGATATGACTGTACTTTATATACAGAACTATTAACTGTCATATTCTTTTAAATTCTTAAATTTAAATAATAGAAAATGATGTCCCTCGTGAGCTCGGGCGTAGCTACCGCCGTATCAGCCGTATCAATGATACGGGGGCCCCGGGCTACAGAGGCCCCTAACGTGTGTAAACAAAAATTAGTAATATGTTATCCACAATGTCACTTAATCCCGTGCTTCCTGGGAAAAAAACATACAGAAAACTGTCATACGAGAGAATTTCAGACCCGATATCATATTTCAAAGTCAATGTATACTATTGCTGTTTAGATATATTAATTTCTCAAACTAAACAGATTTCAGAGCCTTTGTGACCTGAGTAATATGTTCGAAGTATTATAACCGGAGAAACTCCTATCTTCTTCAAACGAAGTGATAAAAAACGCTTCCGGAAAACTGTCGGGTAAATACAGTAAAGACATTTCAATCTTTAGGAACAATTAATTGCTCTGAAAACATGCTTACAATCTGAAATTCAAAAAATTCATTCCATTAAGGAGCTCATGGAATTACTGCTGATAAAATTCAATAGCCTTGCATCCAGTTTTCGGAGGTAATAACAGCATGCTTTCTATTCTTGACTCTTCCAGTTTCAACCGCAACAGTTGAAAGAAGTTTTTCAAAATTAAAACTGATAAAAAATTACCTAAGGACTTCGATGAGGTAGAAACGGCTATCAGACTTGTCACTATTGTCTATAGAGGCAGAATTTTTAAAAAAAAACTGAAACCGTCTTCAGCTATAAATGATTTAATAAATCAATTTGCCGAAAAAAGGCAAGAAAAGTGTATATTTAATTTGAATTGTTTGGCTAGCTCAATTTCTAGGAGGAAGCGATAACTTATAATCAATAAATACATATTTATTTTAATTTAATGCAAGCATTTTTGTTGCTTTTGTGAGAAATTTTTATCCTTCATTTGGCCCCCTCCCCACTAATTTTGATACAGCGCCCCTCCAAGTCACACTACGCCACTGCTCGCAAAGGACAAAATCAGTGAAGGGTGATTTTATGTGTATAGCCTTTTGATTAAAGTAACAAAAGAATATCCAATTACTAAGTGGCTAGACCAAAGTTTAAAAATGAAATATTGAGTACATAAGTAACACATATTTTAAACTACGTTGAATGATTCAAACGTATCAAATAAAATTCAAAGATGCTCACAACACACAGAATTATTGGAGTCCAAAACAAATAATTTTCTCATCAGGTAAGCGCTAGCTAGATTATAAAAAACCTTCAAATTGAAGGGATAAAAAGTAAATTTGTCATTTAAATAACTCGTAATTATTTATTATCAATTAAAATTGTGTATTGCATTTACTTGAATTAATGAAAGATAAATTGAAAACTGTTTTCTAAAATTATAACGATAACACTAACAAGTATAGTAATTAAATCTGCAAGGTAAAAATTATGACATCAGAAAGGATATATACATACTAATTGCATTAGACATGATTTATAAGAAAAACTGTGACGCTGCTTTTAAAGAAGTTGCCGATTGCAGGAAATATAATTTGCTTTTCTTTTTTGATTGTTGAATATGAGTATAACCTAGAATTTGTGTAGATTTGCATTATTTTAATTACCATGAATTTTTTGAATATTTAGAAGGATGTTAAATATTTTGAGGAATGTCAAAATTAGAAGCAGAAACATATGAAAAATTGAACAGGAAAGATAATGGACTCAATTTATTTCAATTAATGGTGAGATTGATAAGAATTTGATAAGAATCTTACAATTAAGTGCCAAAAATCTTGGTTTTAATCTTGCTAGCACATGTATAATCCTGGACCTTTTGTGAATCTTTTCTTTGTTCATTATTTGGAATTAGTTTCGGTTTTTGGTTTCATTTGTGTACCTTTTTTTAACCCAAAATGGTAACATTTTCATTGTGTTCTTTGTTTGACAATTTCTTTTAGCGAATTTCCAGAATGGAATTCAGCTATTACAGCCACTGTCGTGACGCGACTTCAGCCCGGGACTAAAACAGAAATTTGTTTTGAGGTCCCTAGAAACCGAAAATAATACTCACTAAAATTTATATATATATATATATATATATATATATATATATATATATATATATATATATATATATATATATGTGTGTGTGTGTGTGTGTGTGTGTGTGTGTATTTAGTGAAAATATTAGCTTTTTGTCAAAATTTCCCCTTATTTAAAATTTTTTGTGAAATTGTTTTACACCATTGGAAAGAGGAGAAAAAATTACATAAAAAAGGTCTTTAAACTACTATTCTATGTCAACTAGTTTCCAAGAAAAACTAACCTTTTTAAACGGAAATAACTATGTTATGCAGGATGCTGCGACAGCGGTATTTTATTTTTGATTAACCTATAAGTTTCAGTGGTATGCCTCTTTAAGAGGAGATTCGCCAAAAAACGTCAAAAAATCCCCCTTTTTTATTATCTCTTTTATGCAAATAATTATTTTAATTTAAAAAACTAAACAGTACAACATTAAGGTATGTCTTAAGTTTACAAATATTTTTTTTTTAATTCAAAAATGAACTGAGTAGGTATAAATGGCTTTGAAGTCGACACTGCGAGTTTTTTCCACCTTGATGGTTCCTCGTGTTCTGTAATTCCCAGTGAACCAAAATAAAAATATTAAGAATTTTCTTAAAATATACATATACAGTTATGACACTAACTAGGATCTAAGAAAAAAATAAAAAACCAGCGAGATTTAGCATTTTGAAAATAAATTTTCGAAAACCACCACTATGAAGAATCATCACTGACTCCTCAACTATAACTTTTCTTGGCAAAGTGAGAAACGCATTTTTTTTTCTACCTTTTTTCATAAAAAAATTCATTGTCTAACATAATTCGGATTATAAGTAACATAGACTTGTCGAATTTTACTTATGGAATTACGCTTTTTTTTAATGATATTTAAGAATAAATATTAATTTTTGTTGACTTTCTTGTTCAGATGGACAATTTTTTGGATGATAATCATTATAAAACAAATAAAGCATAAATTTAAGTGGCATCTACTACAAGAAATGAATACAACATTTGAGCAAGCCAAATTCTTTTTTAGTTTATCAAAGGGAAAAAATATATCATTTACGTCTTGAAAAATATCTCTTTAATCGGAAAGTTTCGATATAAACCACGCGTATTTGATCAGTTTTTGAAAAATTACTGCTGATAAGTGATGGTGGATTAGTGAGTGAATTTGTATTACATCTCTACGAGATGAGATGTCGCGTTTTTCTTTAAGCAAATATGAAGAATTTTGAGTTTTTGGAACTTGTACCAATTATAAGCTTAAAACTTTCCAGAGACATTTCTCCCTTATTTTCAAGTGTTGCACCCTAGGGCTTTGGAGCTTTGCTATACTAATCGGTAACCCACACAGTGTGACATCTCCTCGTTAGAGTTGATATCTTTATCTATGACTACTATTGTAAAATTTTACTTCTTTGCTAACGTAAAACTAATCAGTCGTTACCGCCTTTGTGTTTTGTTGCATAAATTTTCTAAATCGTTTTATTGCTTTACTCGTCGATTTTATATTGATTCAACTTTATGCTTTTTTGTTTCAATAAAATGAAATAGATTGCAGATGTCATAAACTTAATTGCCAATTAAGGATAATATCAGTTTCATTGTCTTTGATCAAGTATATAAAGAGTAATCTGATTAAAAATGAATTTTCTTTTTCATATTTCATTTTACGTATTGAATTTATCTGTTACCAGATCAAGTAACAATTTTATTATAATTGGTTATAACTTGTAAAGTACAATATTAAATTGCAACGCATAATAGGTGTAAGCAAAATACTTCTCTTTGGGTTTATTAAAATATAAATATATTAAAATAGTATCTACAGTATTTCCTGATCCTGAAAATTATTGATTTATGTGGAAACATAAATAACTCACTCACTTTACTGTTTATATACAAACGGTTTCTTTGTACTGAAAGAACTTCGCCTAAAACTTCTGAAAAGCTTTCCCGAAAACTTCTGAAAATCATGTAGGCCTCTAGGATATACAGGTTTATAATTTGACAGTTGCTTGTGCTTGAAAACTATGCATGCAATAATAAATGACGTCATTAGTTCCATACTGATTCAAAATATCTATAGAATTATTCTGCATCCATTTTGGGGGAGGAAAGAAGGAAGAAATATGCGGGGCTGTCGTGGCAAACTAAAATTCATTTGAAAGGTAATACTATCGGTTAAACTTGTACTGAAAAGCTGAGCACATTTTGGGAAGAGTACCTACTTTCACCCGTCTCAAAATTTTTTTTCTGTCAAATACGTACTATATGATGTTTATATTTTAATACTTTGGTCAATATTTAATAAATTTAAAGAGTTGATTGCGAATTGAATCCCATGGCTAAAAAAAGTCACCTCGACCCAAAAATGGCAACTTGTGCTAAAAAATGCGCCTAATGTAATACACGCGAATTACATAAGGCGGTCAATATTTTATTGCTATGTTATCTGAAAAATTTCTTTAGTCTACCATTTTTGTCATTTTTTTTAAGTTGAAGAACGTTTTCCATTTTACCTGATGTCAAAGAAACCAGACGATCTTAGAATACAAGAATTCTGTGATTATATTCTCGATACTTACTCGATTATATACTCGATACAACGTGGACATAATTTTCTTCATAAATTTCCAAGACAACAAATAGTTATGAGCCACTTCACTCAAAATTTAGCGCCCTTTTTAATGGTTCAATCCTAAACTTTTTTTAATTTAAAGAAGCTTTTCTTAATTTACAATGTGGGTCATACGTTAAAATCCGTCGCTGTAAAAAGCTAAATATCATATCTTTAGAAGGAGAGAAATTTCTTAATGAGAAAATGTTGCAGTGTTGCAACAAATTATCAACACAAAAATCGAATGTTTATAAAAATTAAAAATTTTGGAAAATTAATTTGCCAATACATTTTTGTAATTTAGGATATCATAAAGTTTATTAAATATTTCATCTACATATACTTATGATAAGAAACAACTTCCGCATTTTTTAACATTTTAAGTCTGGATAAAATGTGAAGAGGAACGTTTTCGTTACATTTGACTACTCCATTCCCGTTTAAAATGACTGTAAAATGATAATAATTAAATATGTAATATTACCTAACACATTAAAATTTTTAATTAATTTGTAAATAATAATGCTTAAAAGACAATTCTGAAAATTTACTTTATCTAAAGTATTTGCAATTTTTTTTTATTTTAATACTAAACAAAATGTGTTTTGTACAATTTTTTAGCAAACTGTTATGAATAATGACTGAAAATTTTTATTAATATTTTAAACTTTGGAACAAATTCGTGCTTATGATTTTTGGCTGCAGGATATGATTTTTAACAGCCGCATATAATTTCTTTGTTCCTTTCATGGCATCTAGAGAAAGCGAAATATTTTACTAACCGCCGAATGGAACTTGTTTCTGTTTGAAGTATATTGCTGGGTCCATTACTTAAACATTTTCAAAAAAATGAATAAAAAATGAAATAGCTATTTTTATTTTTGTCGTGGAAGAAGCGATATTTTTAATTTTATCCTCCATCCCGTTTCTTATTGTCTTTTCTTTTTGAAAGAAAAACACATTTAAATAGAAAGTGAAAAATTTCCTTTTCGCAAAAATCAACAACAAAAATATTACTGTGTCATTTTGTTATTGTATATATTTTGTTGAATGACGAAACAAACACAAGTGGAAAAAGTTGTTGTTAATGTTCCCACAGGAGAAGATGATTTCACGCGTGTCTTTGATTGTGTTGTATGTATACGCGTGTACGTGTGTCAACACACTGGTATTGGTGCGCTAGTTGTATTCATGTGATCAAAATCATATTTTCTGTTTGACATAGCACACAATGTTGTTACACTTTATATTCTTCATTTGTTTTTTTCCTTCGCCCGCTTATCAATGTTCTTCTTGTCATATCTATTATGTTTGATCTTGTCACGACAGGCAGGGTGTCTGCTCTTTTTGCAACATCATCCATTTATTTTTTATTGATGATATATTTGAAATCGCGGAAAAATGGCTTACAGTAAGTTAAAGTCGAAATCAACAAAAATCTAACTTTAAACGGCATAATTGAATTATTCAGATAATGATTTTCATGAAATTAATTCAAATGATATTGACATGGGTTAATTAACACTGGACACGGCCGTGGAGAGGAATGGCGGGGCCTGGGCGTGTGCAACATATTTTTAAAAAAAAATTTTCCCCATAAAAGTGACAAGCAAAAAAAAGCCCCTTATACTATTTCCTAGGTCCCCTCTTCAAGCCTCGGCCTGGAGTTGCAACCTCTACTACCCCACCCTCTCGTCAAGCCTAACACTGGAACTATCTCGGGTATCTGTGTTTCTAAGGCTTCAATGATATCAAACTATAATTACCGTAAAACCGTCTAGACCCGGATACATTTTTACATTTTTTGGTATAATTTTATGTTTATACATGTTTCCTTCATAGATATCACCAATAAAAGTATTACTATTAGAAAGAGCGTCTATTATTTGTTCTATCCCTGGCCCATTTGTTTCATTATAAGTAAAAATAAAAAAAATAAAAAATAATTAGTAAGTGTCCGGGTCTACACCCCAAATCCGTCTTGACCCGGACACTTACTTAAATAATGTAATAACATGCAAACTAACCTCTCCCATCGGGGTTAGGACAAGTGTTTTATATCGTCTGATGTCTTTGAACCTGTCAAAGGCTTCAAAACATTTTGTGGGGAGAGGGGTCAATACATAGTATGCCTCTCTATGAAGTAAACATGCGATATGACACCAGAAGGAGGCATAAACCGCGTAATTCTGGCGGGAATATAACGTATGGATAGTGGAAGTTACAGTCAGTGCGAATCGCGGCCATAGTGCAATAAACTGATGTGTCCGGGTCTAAATGAATATATGTATATAGCATGTATTTTTTTATATATACATCGAATATAACTTCAAACATCATTAAATGATGCGCGATAAAATTCTGAACACATATATATCAAAATTAAAACAATATGACAATTATGACGAAAATTGCATGTCTAAGTTAGCCACACATTTTATTTCTTTGAAAAACTGTAGAATAGTAATCCTGTAAAATGAGATAGTAAAAGTTAAAAGCCGTAGTTTCTATTGGTACAGCTGTTTAGAGGATATTTGCTCTCTCTAATGACGTCAAGAACAAATGTTTATTGTAGCAGGTTAATGTAGAAACTAATTACTTTGAATATTGGTGCAAAGTGTCCGAGTCTAGACCCCCTGTCCGGGTCTAGACGGTTTTACGGTACGTTTTTTGTTATCTTGAGTTACTGTTAGCTTGCTAGTTAATCTTGCATATTGCCTGTGGGATATTTAAGCCGAGTCCAAATACATGCATTAATCCCCCTTAATAGTAAAGTGTAGAGAATGATGTGTCACCATTAGTCCCAAGGGACTAAAATTACTTTTGTTCTCACTTTCGAAACATTCAGCAAGCATAGTTTATGACTTGCCACCAGTCAGCAATGAAAGTTAAATTAAAATAGAATCTTAATTATTCGGAATTGCAAAAAATAATATATACCTCACAAGACTAGTGTGTTTCTTTTGATCCCTTGTGTAAATTGTGGCCTTTGGACCTTTACATGTCCTCTGAAAATAAACTTCACACTTGGGATCAAAAGTCACATTTTAGTCCTTTTTGGTATTGGTATATAATATAGGTACTATATTTAATACTTCATCATCATATTCAAAGATAATAATAGTTTATTCGATCGATTATTAGTTTTTCAATTTGAGACCGTTCTGAAAATTTTTTAACTCACTACTTGGCTATATAAATGTCACTTCACTAAATATTATGACTAAATCAGGTCTCGACAGTATATGACCTGCAGCTCATTAAGTGATGCATTTGACAATTTCAAACGATGTACTAGAATTCCACACAAAAAGTATGATATATAAAAGTAAATTATAATTATGATGACCAACCGTACTTTTTTGGTCAAAGGTCAGTCCTTTCTTCAGCTCTAGGTATATAGTCATATAGTGGTAGTTAGCATATTTTATTTTCTTTTATTACCACTGACCCGAAACGTCTTTTTATCAGCTACCTATATTTTGGTTAATTTTGATCCACAACCACAAAAGGTTATCGCCGCGACGCCTGATTTATACTGTCAAAAATATTTATGATCAAAAGTATTTAATAAACTCTTGATATTCTTCCTTTCCAAAAACCAAAATTTTATAACTCTCAACTTTTATCCCATTTCTTTCTTATGGTTACCAAATATGTTACACTTTGTATATATTATCATTGTCATAAAATTTACGTGAATTTTTCTTCCTTCCTTCTCTCTCTATCTCCTAACTCTCTATACCGTGCCATCCCACTCACCACTTCTTGTATGAATGTAAATTAGATATTCAAGCAATAATATCAAAATATTTCTTTTATTCTTCCAAACATTTTCTTCTTCGGTACGATTTCGCGTAAATATTGTGCTGTGTTATGTTGCAGAGGTCGCCCATCAATCAAACATTTCCCGTTTATTCTTTCCCGACTTTTTTGAAATTTGGTTCATCATTTTTTATTTATTTATTATTGTTTTTGATATTTTCATTTTTTATAATATTAGATAGGTACCTACTTATTTATTCGTTTCGTGTTTGGTTGCTGGTATTATATTTTATTGTCCTTGTATAAAATTGTCAATAAAATTTTCCAATAATTTATTGTTAACAATATTTTTGATATTTTAATTTGTAACATTTTGTATTTCTGCCACTTCTCTTTTTGAGTATTTTCTGTATTTGTCATTGCTTATATGCGTGACCTTACAAGAAATTCTCTTACGGTCCAAAATTGTTATGTTCGGCAGTATCAGAATACCGGACATCCAAAAGTGTGAGGGGTTAAGAATTCTCACAAAATCATTCCAGTTAGGAGAAACTTAATGCCACCTTGCATTACAAGTCATTATTAAATTATATAAGTCTAGCTAAAAAAACAATGAACCGTCTTTTTATTAACGAATTTCCATTCTAGAATTTCAGCTAATTCGGGTCTCATTATAAAATCTGAGCCCGGGACTATGACGAAAAAACGACCTTCACTAACCTATATATATATATATATATATATATATATATATATATATATATATATATATATATACTAGTTGTCCCATTTGGATGTATACATATGATTTACATGTTAATGTTTAACATTGGATTCCCACAAGGAAAAAGTTATGTCACAATAGTACTTTGAGCAAACTAATAATACTAATTTAATATTATAACTACTGTTACTATAGTTTTAACAACAATAATGCAGTAAAATAAAGAAATGAATGTCGCAATATTCAACCAATTCACATTTTTACATAATAAATATTTGTGTCATCTGCTGTAAATTCAAAAAGGGATTTTTTATTTTCTTGAAAATAAATATTAAAATAATAAAAATACCAAAAAAATATTCTGTTGAAGAAATAGTGCAGATAATTTGGTGGAAAAAAATTATTTTATAAAAGAAAATTACCAAAAATAGGAATATGTTTATCCAAAGCACTCTTGTGACATAACTTTTTCCTTATGGGAATCCAATGTTAAAAATTAACATGTAAATCGTATGTATACATCCTGTCGGGACACCCAGTATATACACCCCCGACAGAAAATTTAAGACAACTTCAATTTTTTTTCTCAAGATGGTTTTATCTATGCAATGAAAACTTTAATTTAAATAAGGTTGTGTATACGATTTGACTACACATTTGGCTTCCATAGTCCATGCACTTTTTTTTAAACTGAAATATAATTTTTTTAATAGATAAAAATTGTTTTCTCTTAAATAACGTTTCTATCCTATTAAATAACACATTTTTAGCTTTCTAACGACCACCGAAAAATTTCCGTGCGATGATTAGTTACGAAGTTATCAACAGTCAAAATTTAGTGCGTGCTCTACTCTTTAAATTACTATAATTCGGTTAAAAATTGTCGTACAGCGATGACAAAAAAAAAAACGAAATTAAAAAAAAAAGTGATCTTTTTGAATATAATATTAAAATTAATTGAAAAATAATTCTTCGTACTAATACTGAGCTTTGGACTTAAAAATTCCATTTTAAATTCTTATATCAAGACATGTAAAATCGCCAAAAAGTTTAGGACCAAAAAATGTATGTAGTGCTATTTGATATGGTCATAAAGTTTTTGGCGGTTTTACGCCTTTATAAAAATAGTGTTTTATGTTTAAGTCCCTGCATTTTCGGCAAAACAAATAAGAGAGCGTTAATTTTAATACAGAATGCAAGCTTAGAATTTCCACTTTCAGAATCTTTCCTTAAATTGTTTTTATGTTTTACTTTTTGATTTATGGTTAAAAAACAAATTGATATAAGAATTTAAAATGGAATTTTTACGTCCAAAGCTCAGTATTAGTACAAAGAATTCTTTTTCAATTAATTTTAATATTATATTCATAAATATCACTTTTTTCCTTTAATTTCGTTTTTTTTTTCATCGCTGTACGACAATTTTTAACCGAGTTATAGTAATTCAAAGAGGAGAGCACACACTAAACTTTGACTCTTCATAACTTCGTAACTAATCATCGTACGCAAATTTTTCGGTGGTCGTTAGAAAGCTAAAATGTGTTATTTAATATGATAGAAACGTTAATTAAGAGAAAACAATTTTTATCTATTAAAAAATCTTTCATGTCTACTGTAGTCGACATTTGGAAACCGCCTACGTAATAAATAAAAAAATATGTTTATGTAAGTAAGTACATTCCTGAAAATATTTTCAATCTGGTTACAGAAAAAACTAATCGAAGCTATATTGAAAAAAGGGCGCCCCCTAATTTTAAATAATGAGCAAACAAATAGGTTTTTTGTTGCCTCCATCAAAATGTCCGTAATGGGACTTCCAAGCACAAGAATGAACTAAAAGGCTGCTTCCAAATTTTAGAAAATGAACCCTCTTATAAATGTATAAACCCTCATGTGTTCATTATCATTACAATAATTATTTTGTAGTTATTACACATGTTTTCCATTCATCTAATGTGTTTCCTTAGCCAACTATTTTCGGAAATTCTTAAGAAATTAACATTGTTTTTTTAGATCAGTTGAGTAAGCGTTATTCCAAATGTCTACTATAGTCGACATCAAGTTTTTTCAGTAAAAAAAAAAAAAATTAACAGTGGTTTTTTGATTTCTTTTTATAGTAATGAACACAAATTTTAGAAAAAATCAAAAATTTGAAAAAAAATTGTTTTATTTGGAATGAGGAGGATAAAATAAATGAGTATAACTCATATTGTAATTTAATATATTGCTGAATGGTTCTGAAGCTAGTAAAATTTTTTTATCGTGTTTACCTACAATCAAATGACTAATGAAATGTTTTGTACCCAGACCAATGAACACTATTAGACAAAGCGTAAAGCCAGTTTCTTGACATTTTTCTTGAAGCAGGTAACAAGGGTGAGACGGGTGAAATCTAATGAAATAATATAATGTCAATTTTTGAGCAAATGTGACTATAATTATTGCAGGACATAACTTGTATACGTACGTATTTTGAAAATAAAGCGAATACCACTTTTCTTCTTTCAAAATTTTGCACTTCTCAAAAAAGTAAAATTTTATTATCAATATTATATACTCCTCAAAACAAAATAAGGGCCACTTGAAAGTTTGTATTTTAAAACTGATTTATGTCGATCCACGTCAAAATAACTTTTCTAAATGACTGTTGTTATGATATTAAGTGGTTGAGTAAATGATAACAGTTAGGTTTAAGTGATATTAATGTTGAGGGGAAGATTTAAACGTTTTTTTGTCTCGCACAGCGTCAAGTGGTTAGTTTTACTTATTTTTTTGAATTTGATTTTAAATCAGTTTGCGCTAGATTATTGATTGCTGAGGTTGTTTTTTGAAGTTTGGCGTGTTATTCAATCATTTATTTTTACAATGCCGAGAATTCGACATCATATGGACGAAGCTACTGCTACCAGAGCCGTAACGATGATTGAGGGTGGTCAATCTCAACGTTCCGTGGCTCTGCAATTGAGTTGTTCACGAAGGGCTATTCAAAACGTTTGGAATCGGTATCAGCAGACCGGTAGTGTAACCCGGCGCCGTGGCTCAGGAAGAGTTCGTGCTACCACTGCCCGTGAAGACCATTACATTCGACTGTGTGCACGACGTGAGCCGACTGTTACCGCAGGTACTCTGCAAAATCGCTTACATCGATCTACTGGTACTGTTGTCAGTAATCAGACCATACGAAATCGTTTGCATGAAGACCAACAACGTTCAAGAAGACCAGTAATCCGTACCAAACTAACCGGAGCGCATCATGCAAACCGTTTAAGATTTGCACGTGAACACCTTGAATGGGGCTTGGAGGAATGGCGTCACGTACTCTTCACGGATGAGTGCAAGGTGAAGTTTTTTAGTGATGATCGACGTGTAAGAGTGTGGAGAAGAAGTGGGGAAAGGTTTTCTGATCGTCACATTCATGACCGCGACAGATTTGGCGGTCCTAATGTCATGGTCTGGGGTGGAATTAGTTTGCAAGGTAAAACTGAGCTTGTTTTCCTGAACGAGGGTACTGTAACGGCTCAAAGTTACATCGAACAGGTTGTCAGACCCCATGTGATCCCCTTTGCATAACGAGCGGCCGACGGATTTAACCTGATGCAGGATAATGCCCGAGCGCATACCGCTCGAGCGACGACAACTATCCTTAGGGAGGCTAATATACAGGTTTTACCGTGGCCTGCAAATAGCCCTGACTTGAACCCAATAGAACATCTTTGGGATCAATTAAAACGGCGAGTCAGAACAGCCGGAGAGGATGTGCACACCCAACAACAACTGATTGATGTCTTGAGAAGATGTTGGGAGGAGATTCCTGATGAAACCGTTAGGCATCTTATTGAAAGCATGCCGAGGAGGCTTCAAGAATGTGTTTTAAAAAGGGGAGGGCATACTCGATATTAAATCACCGAAAAGTTGCATAATGTGTGCTTTTACTCAAAGCGTGAACGTTTGTTGATGACTGTAAAAATGACTATAAAAATGATAAAATCCTAAAAAAATGTAATTATGGATTAATTTTTTATTTAATCTTATTAAAATTAATTTTATTTAGTAAAAAATTAGTTCCTTAATTAAATGTAAGCATACCTTATACTGTAACTTATATAAAAATAAACTTATGCAGCAAAACATTTTTTTTTTTAGCATGAGGCCCTTATTTTGTTTAAAGTAGTATATTTTAACAATAATTTTTTGAAAGCGTAACTACGGATACAAATCAATTACTATATAACAGAATGCTATTAAGGTCGGAACTTGGTCGTATGTGACTGCTTCAATTACACATTTATATTATATGTCTATATAATATATGTTCACTGGTCTGTGGTTTTGTATCATTTTTGTCGCTGTAAAAGTCTGCCCTAACTTTTTCCATGGTGAAAATGAAAAGACTACAATATTCTTATGGGGCTTGATATACATGAGTTAAATTATCACCGTTAAAAGTAAACTATTTTAAATGGATATATGCTATACTATATGAGATCCACTAGGAGTTTTAAGAACCCAAAACCACCAATGAGTTAAAGAGTTAAATTGTTTTAGATGCATACACATTTAGAAAATTCACCATGTTATGCAGATATTCACAATTTAATTTGCCAGGGTAATTGAAATTATGTATAAAAAAAATTATATTTTACAATTATTTGGCTTACATTGGTCGAATCCATCTACTCTATAGATAGTTGAATTGTATGTTTCTCATAAGACGTTTGTCACTTGTTTATCACAGAATTAAACACAATTCCATCACAGTCGTCTAATGTATGGACATGGGTTTAGGTGTGTTTATATAAACCTATAATGTAATAATACTACTGCATTAAAACATTCCGCTTACTCTTGGGTACTTGAATAAAGACAGAGGACATTGTGCTGAGTTACTGTTGTGAATGGTGGCAGACTGGTTGCAAGCACTATTCTTCTTTACTAATGTAAGATGTACAGCTCCAGCTAGGGCATGTACATGTACATTACAAGCATAAGTACCTGATAAGCGATTTAATTAAAATGGCTGTCTCTTTCAGGATTGATGTCAGACCATCCACAATTTTATATTAGATACAGGATGAATTTAAAGTTCGAATAACGATGACGGAACACCAGTATTATACTGGTTGCTAAATAAAAGTTTCCAGTAATTTTTATTAGAGCTTGTTGAACAATTTTGATTTCGTAGCTGCCTGTCGGTTCGTCTGTCTTTTCGTTTGTGTGTCCAAGGATCCCACCAAGTGGCATAACTTCGGAAATATTCGATCGTTTTCGAAGAAACTTTAGAAATCCTGCGGTTTGGTTTCGAGATGGTCTTTTAGATGAGTTTCTTATGATGGAATTTCATCGTAATCAGAGTAATAGTAGGCTAGTAGAGTAGTAATAAATTTCAATATTTTACTTATTACTAGTCTCATTTCGTTTCATAAATTTTGACTAATCCGTCTTCGTTTTAAAAGTTTTAATTTTTTATAATTTTCTAATTTATAAATAATTTAAAACTTTTAATTTTTAAAACAGTAAACTTTCCGCACGCAAATTGACAACAAAACACACAAAGCCCCCTCTTGATTTTTCATTTAATAAATAATTCGTAATTGTTTCTACAGAAACCATTAATAAAGTAATTTAAACATTATTTACCTAATTCAGAAAAAAAAGACATACACTCAAAAATATTATTTTAAAAAGTAATAAAAAAAGTAATAATATCAGAAAAATATGTAAAATTCGTAATAAAATATAGTATGTGCAACTCGTGCGGGATTGTCGATTGTCCACTCGAGCGAATGAGCGCATTCACTACGATCGTGCGCTAAACTTCGCTCTCGTGGGCAATCGGCAATTTCCCGCCTTTATAGCACAATATACTATATATGGATTGATTTGACATTAAAAATGAAGCTATGCAATCAATCTTTTTATAATTTCCATAGTTATATAGTCGATTAGAAAAAGTTAAGAACTAATTCACCTTATCCTTTTTAGTAATATTAACGAGACATAAAATTTAAGATAAGATGCAGTCTAAGTACAAAATAACTATAAAGTTTGGATAAAAATCTATAAATAGTATTGCCTATTGGCAAATGCCAATCGGCGTCACTCGACTAATAAACATTTTAAGTTATAGACGAGAGAGCACGTATCACCTTGTCTATAATATACATGGTTTGTTTATAAGTCGAGTCAAACTACGAACACGTCTACATTATGCTGAAACGTCTAAAAGTTGAGTTATGGCTGTATTTAGAGCTACTTTTTACATTTATCTTTCACACATTATGGAATAATTCGTTTGAGTAATGATTACGATAGGTTTAGCTAACTTTACGATCCTATAAAACTTCAGTGATACGCCTAGAGCGTAGTACAAACGGTAAAAACAATGCATTTTAACATAAGTATGCAGCAATTATAGATTTACGGCTCAGAATTTTCAATTTACTGTACGTTTTATTGTTAGATACTGCTGGGATTAAGAACAAAGTATAAACAACCGTGGTACATTTAACTATTTTACAATATTTTTCATTTTTTACTAAAAGGCATGAGTTATTTCACGGGACATTTTTATAAAGAATCATTACTGCAGACCAAGGGGTCAAACTAGATTATCTATGTCTCTGTTCCACTTGTAATGAGTTTATGACGTAAATCTCCCCACTCTATTTGTGTAGATACACACTGTTTGCTGTGTATTAGTTTGGTGTTTTTTAGTAGTGTGCGTATTTACGCACACCACCGCAATACACGTATTACCAGAGAGAGCTGTTCAACGTGTTTAACCAACAATGGTAACAATGTATATATAATGCACTGTGGGTTCGACGACGGACACGGACTGACTAATGCCTTAAGCTGTGACACGACTCCAAATGACTCCGCGCCAATTACACGTTTTTAATGTTAGTTGGTTTCTAGTGTTCTATGCTGCAGACAGTATAGTTGCTGATGATTCAAAAATACACTTTGTTTTTATAATTTATGACGATGAAAAGACAAATAAAATAAGTATCAAACAAAATATATAAATTATATAATTAATTTAAATTTAACTGTAATAAACAGTAGATAAAGATAAGAATATACTTTAGGTCATCATTCATCAATATTTTCTGTCTATTTCTTTCATCTGCGCAGATATTGGATACGAAATTACTATTCTAATTGGCTAACTGTGTCATCATTATTTGAAAAAGAAAAAGATTGAACTATTTGAAAGTTCATCTTCTTCTTGTAGCAGGTAAGTACAAAAAAAATCGTCCTGTAAATGAATCTAGTTTTAAAGACAACAAACAGTCACGAGTGCGGTAAATCGTATCATCATCGCGTCATGACGCCCATGTGTTTCTCTTATTATAATTATATGACCTCCTCGCCACAACAATAGGAAAATATTTTCTCAACGAAAACAAAACCAAACACAAAAAGCTATTCGCTCAACTCAACGGGTGAATTTAGAACGCTTGGTGAAAGCATAACGACAGCATCAACTAAACAAGCAGTCGACATACATAACAGACCAAGAGGTGTAGAGCAATATATACAAACAGTTTTGTACCCGTTGGGATTGTGTAAATGCCGAAAATGGTATTTTGCAAATATTTTTAATAAAAAAGCTCTCATTTTTTTCTCATTTTAATTTGAATATAAGAAAGATACAAACTTCGATTAATATAACAAACCGTTTGTAGCAAAGTTGTATTTTTTTTTAAAGCGTTTTTGACAATTTTAATAATTGACAGATTTTTGTGGAAGGGTTGTTGAGCCAGTTTGTTAACATATGATGCAAAACTCTGAACGAAATGCTTCATGGCTCTTGGACTATACAAAACCTAACATAGGAAGACGACAGACAGCCTTCACACCACTATAGCACCATCTATGAGCGTTTTGTTGCGTAAATATGTCACCAAGGAAAATAATTATGTTCATTAAAATGGCAGAGCAGTGCCGGGCAGGAGATCAGGAGATGTACAAAATAGAATTATTACATTATAGAATCGTAGCATACAATATTCGTCTGTTTGTGTTAAATAACCCAACCCAGAGAAAAAGAAAAACTGGAAAAAAGAAATTATGGTAATTTATTTAAATGTTGGATTTCTTTTTCTTTTTGTTTTGTTGATAATAAATCTGTTTTATGGCCAACAATAAAACAGCATCAGTTTTTCCAGTCAGAGTATGTGCGAGCATTGTGGAATATTTTATGAATTAGTAAGTTTTAAATTTAAACCAATGACTATCATTTATATGTGACTTTAACCCGCTTAATATTTAAAGAATTCCTAACAATTTAACCAATGATTACGTTAACTATTTTTGTACTAAAATAGTTAAATTTTCAAATACAGTAACTCTATTCTTTATAATTACAACAAAAATTCACTTTCCTCCTCGCAAATTTCCAACATTCGTCTTCGCATTCGTGTTGGAAATTTTTATTGCAAGAACTTTTAGCGAATATTTTCCTACTAAATTCTTACACGTTTGCGTCATGTGGTTTTATACCGGTACGAAGATTGCCGTGGAAGTGTAATTTTCATAATTTTGTAAATTCTAATATTGGCATATAGTTCGTCATGCAAAAATATAAAAGTTCAGATGATTACTATTGATTTAGTTTTCTTAGCAACTAAACGAGAAAAATAAAAACACTTCATTACGGAAAATTTTGCTTTAAGTTTTGTGTCTTGAAATAAGTGCGAAAAAAGCGTGGATATAAATGCGTAAACACACTGTTATAGTTTTATTTTGTTCATTAATTCATTAGCTCTTGACTAATGACTATCGAAAATAATTTGGAAGAAGAAGTATACAAACGTGGGCGACACTTTTCGCTTCTCTCACAAACTCTAATTGAAAGCCTAAATTTAAAAAAAAAATCAACCAGGAACATGTTGAAGACGCCCACGATAAAGTTATGTAGCATGGTCATTTGTTTACCTATATCTCTTAAAGTCATCGACCCAAAATACAATTTTCATTGAAAGTTTTTAGCACGTGCCACACTATCTGTAATATTCTTAAATTTTTAAATGTATGGTCGAAAAGTTAGAGACAAAAAGCCACTTATTCGCATACGAGACTTAAAAATGTAAAAATGGTAAGACAACCTCCACTTGAGGAGGTTCATGAGGAAGATTTTCATCACTGCCCAGAAATTTGTTAGCTCAATTTTAGCAATTTTCGCCTTGGTAAGTGCAAAAATGAGCTGAGTGACTGAACAGGTGGGCGGACGAACAAAGATTTCCTTACTTGCTACAAAATTCTAAAAATCTTGCTACACTATTCTCATACCTAACTTTTCTACAATTTCGCATTTCATTGTAAATACATTCGTTACAATCCTAATGTGTCCTAGTGTAAAGCTAACATTGAGGCAAAGAAAGTAAACTCGCTAGAGATAGAGTGTTCACTTCCTTAAGCTTGCAATCAATCTTCTTTATTTCAATGAACTTGCTTATGAATGCAAATGTTATTATAATAAGGAATCACTCTGTAACACTAAGTTGCACGTTCGGTTGGTCATCAAATACGTACTTTTTACAACACTTTATTTTCAAAATTAGTATTTTTGAGGAAGCAAAGTTCTAATTTTTATAACAAATATTCTTTAAATTTAGTCTTTCCAGAGTAATGCCCGGCACTTCCACCATAATATTTGTTGTATGTACCTATATAATTATGTTTCAATTTAGTTAACTCTTTCAGTCGCAAATTATGAAAACGTTAATAATTTTTTGATTTTTGCCATACATATTGTCCATTCTTAACATAAAAAGGGTACACTTATTACTTTATACATAGTTCACCGATTCAGTGCCATTGGCAGATTAACATGCCAAAGGAAACAAAGATAGAAATATATGTGGTAACAAAAGACAACAGTATCTTTTTAAAGTCATAAATTTAATAATTTTGACATTTTTATTCAAATATACATCGAAACTGTTGAGATTGAAAAATATTGTTTCTCATTCAGTTCTATAAAATTTAATTAGAAATATGCTGAAAGTCCACACTAGGATTACTTTCTTAATAAAAAATTGTTTTAAGTAAATGTTAAATTAATGAAATTGATACCTTTGTAGTTATCCATCTTGCTTTAAAATAAAGTAGAATAATAAAAAAATAATAATATGACTAATTTAAAATTTTTTGATATTTAGAAACATATATGTATAAGTAACTTATGATTTATCAAAATGATTTAATATTAATTGGATTTATAGTGTACTACGTTTCTATGAGTAAGGTTTTGTTTATATTAGCAAAAAATTTTTCCATCGTTTTATCCGCTATAAAAATATACCTACCTATCCCACGCCGCAGGAGGTAATACAAACATAATACTTATCCATGTATGCGTCCACAGAATACATAAAGACAGTATTATATATTATAATTTGTAAAATTATGAATAGATACGTAAAATATTACGGATGCACTCAATGTGGGAATGTCGAATTGTAAGTATAAGATAATGTTTTTTTTTTTTTTTACTTAAGTAGGGTGAATGCGGGAGAGATGCCGCACATTTTGAAAACACTTGATGATTTTGAACTTGATAATTGCAGTTAATTGATTTTAAAGGTACACAATAAATGTAAACATTGTTCTTTAAAATTATTTATAAATAATTTTAAATTTTGAGTCATAAAGGATTCATAATTAACATTTTTGTAGAGCCTGCAAAGCGGCGTCTCTCCCACACCTATGGGAGAGATGCCGCATCAAAGAAGGTGAGACCCCGCATAGTTCATATTAATAATTTTGTATTTTATACACATCTTCATACATGATGTATGCCATATGTAACCATTTTTGGCACTTTATATAGTACATCTTAACCAGTCAACTTTTTTTTCTAAGTACTTTTCAAAACATTGAATATACACGCAATCATCATTATTTTCGTTATCTTCACTAATATGAGAGCTCTTCCGGATCCAATTAATGGATCTTTTATATTTACGTGGCATAATTTACAGTCCAAAAATAAATAATTGCATAATTATGGTATAAGTCTATGTTTTTAATATGTAATATGATGCGGCATCTTTACCAACTTTAAATGTGGTATCTATCCTTTTTGTTGGGATAGATGCCGCATGTTGCTATAGCAAGCATAGTGCGGAATTCTAACCTAAAATTTTATACAGTACTTTTAAAATATACCTAAATTAATAACAAAACTAATTTTCATTAAAACAATGAAATATACATTCTTAAATTCGAATGAATTAAATTGTTGATAAAATATTATGTTAAAAGTCTTACTTTTCAATAATAAAAAGTTGGATAATTACTAAACTGATGGACTAATCATAAATGTTACCATATACAGCTTAAATAAGTAACTTATTTTAAACATATAATCCATTAATAGCGCTATCTATCAATCAACGGACGAACTATGGCTACTGCGGCATCTCTCCCGACGCGGCATCTCTCCCGCACTTACCCTATTTGTAGAATAAATTTTACTTAATGAATATCATAAAATACAAAAACATTAGAAATAATTTTTGAATAATTATTAAATTTTTGAAGTGTACTTTCGACTTTAACTTTGCGTAACGTTAGCTTAACACTGTCTTTACTATAAAATAATAGAATAGGAATAATACTATGCGTATCAATTTACCATTTTAGAAAATAAGAAAATAAAAATCTTAAAATTAAAACACTTCCACAAAGTATGGGCCTGATTAGTATGTTTTATGTAATATAAACAGTTATCTATTTCTTTTTATGTTTACACATTCTCTCTTTTACAAGATATTTTTATTCGGCATCCAAAAGATTAATTAAATAATTCATTATAAATGGTTGTTCAGGTACAACATTGGGTCTTTACGGTTTAACCTTTCCACTAAAATAGCTTGTTTTTATACATTTGAGAGACACCTATCATCATCTACCGGTAGAATATGAAATTAACATCCAAATTGTTGTCAAAAACATATTTGTACAAGATATATCTTGATCAGTAATAATTTTCTTATGATTTTTCTTTTTGTTAAAAATCGCCGTGTGAGCTTCCTTAAATATGTAACTTTTAATATACCTAAAGTCCTAAAGCTTTGTATACACAGCATACATAAGCTAATACAATATTCTGCTTCATTTATTAAACAGCACCTACATACACATGTCACGTCAAAAGACGTCAGCAGTCAGGTCGAGGTCTCCATGCCAACCAACGTGATTATACGTACAAATGTATAAACTTACAAAATGCGAATAAGGACGTCAATATACGACAAACTTTGTAGTGTGATAAAGATGCAAAAATACCGTATCTCTGCATGTATACCCTCTAATAGTTTGGTCAACCGTTTGTCCGACCATTTCAATAAATAGACGTCAATCGTTTGACGACTTGGACGACGTTGAACGTTGTGACGCTGTATGTCGATCGGGTACAAAATATATGTTAGGTCGTCGTCGTTGTTAGGTATCGAAGAATTGTTATATGTATGTATGTATGTATGTATGTATGTTGCATGAGCGACAGTTTAGATTTAGACAGCTGCTTATAATTTCAAGATGGACATAATATTGGACAGAGGGATAGACGTGCAGAACAGACAGACGGACAGATAAATTGTAAAGGTACAGTAAGTCTTATCAACAGCCACCTATGCATATATGTAATGTACGGGCCCAGTTCTGTTGTCATAGCAACGCACTTAATAGTTTTTAGATATATAGTGCAATGTATAGATTGGTGAAGATGTTGTTGCTCAAGTAAAGAATTATATTACTTTTAGCGTATTTCCAGAAGGAAAACTCAGCTATTATAGCCGCTGCCATGAGGAGACATGAGACCGGGCTGCCGTGTCACACGAATGTCAGGTATCTTGAGATACAACAATTACGCGTAACAATGTTTAAAGGATTTTACTCAATCCCTAGTATATATATTGACAATAAAATTAATTAATTTGTTAATAATAATAAGTATAATAATTCATCTATTGTATTTTTAAATTTTTATTTTTATTGTATCACATTCTCTATTTCCTACATTTTCAAATAGTATATTTATACATTATTAATTCAATGCTGCAACGTTAAATCAATAACGCATAATAAAAATCAGTTATCTTAGATATTTAATAATGTCTAAGATAATTAAGATCATCTGATATTTTTTCACATCAAGTTTTCTCAAAACTATCATTTCTGAGATACGTGAGATTCGTATGACACGGTAGCGGGAATATGACAGAAATTTGTTTTAAGGTCATTAGAACCCTCTTAGTGTCAGCACGATAACTCTCGAACAAAACATCCTATGTTTACGAAATCTCCCTACGGAATCTTCGATGCGTCCGTTAACCAGTCCCACCTACTTCCCAAGATTTTAGGTCTTTATCCCTTAAAAAACTCCCCTTAAACCATCGAAAAGAATAGAAAAGTCATTTAAGATTAGTTTGAAACAATTTTTCAAAAAAAAAAAAAAACAGGCTTTCAGCAAAAATTGAAAAAATAATTTTATCTACGACTACAATGAAATTTCTAGCTTATTGTACAAAATACTATCTAAGTAAGCTACCTTTTACGTGCAGCCATATATCCAGCTGTACAAAAAATAGCCTTTTACACGCATGTACATGAAAATTACCAACGCCTACTACACTTTTATTAATTCTTATATATTATATACTATACAGTGATATACATATTATACATATTAGAATCTGTACAAAAATTTTACGTAGCAACCGAATGTTTACGTTTGTTTTTAATAAATTTCAAATACTACATAATTTTAATGTATTGGTATTTGTAGATTTGTACAAAATTTTTATCGTTTATTGTGAATTTTATGTTAGTCGTAGATAAAGTATAGTACGTAACTCGGTTGTAAGGCATATTACACACTCGCGCAATTACGCACTCGCCGCTGCACGGCTCTTGCGTAACTTTTTCGCTCGTGTGTAATATGCAACCTACAACCTCAATCAAGTAATAATATACTATTTTGATTCAAGAGCTTTTTGAAATTTTTATTTCGCCATCGTAAAAAGCGGAAAAAATCACACATTGGACAGTACTTAAAACATTATTCCATGTAAGCTGTTTTTCTAGATAAACGAGAAATGTATTTGGCTGAAATGAAAAAAGGTTTGGTTCGGACTCCTGATTTGAATTAATTGATAGACTACTAAAGTAAACGTAGAATATCAATCGATCGTAAACACTCTTGTAGCCAATCGAAATTTTCAAATTTAAATAATTTTAAAAACGTGGAATAGTACTACGTCTAGGCTGAAAATAGTTTAAAAAAATTTTTTTCGTTATAGTGGAACCCACCTTTTTACGCGTAAATAGAGTTCGTGTGGTACTGCGGAAGTGTATAATTACCGGAAACTAATTCAAAAAGCACTTTGTGGGTCGTCATTTAATTTTTTATTTTAAAGCAGGTACCTATATTAAATTTATTGGAGTTTGACTTTGCAGATAGACCATGCTATTTTTTATAGAATTTTAAAGAGAAAAAAAAATGAAAAATCGGTAGCAAAAGTTTACATATCTGCCATTTTATTAATCTTTGTTGATATTTTTCATATAAACTCCAACAAATATCATATAGGCATTCTACCTAAATTTTTGATTTCAGATAACATTTACAAATGCTAGAGTTCTCACTAATTGGTCACTTTTTTGGATCGGCCACTTTACAGTAAAATTTAAATGACATTTGTATCTACAAAAATTTGTTCCTGAATCCTAGGAGTCATTAAATATTTATTAAAACTTTGAGTAGTTTATGTTTCTTTCTATAAAAAAAAAAAAATAAAAAATAAAAAAATAAAAATAAAAATAGAAAAATAAAAAAATAAATAAAAAAATAAAAAAAATAAGAAAATCACCTTATTTTTGGGTCAGTTGATGACAGAACATCCCCTTAAAGTCATCATAAATGAAATGCTAAATCTCGAAAAAGAAGACAATTTTTTTCCTCGTTAAAAAATTCCTGAAATTGCCTTCATCTTCTCCTGTTTAAATGTATTTCTCCCCTTAAAAAGTACCTACCATGTAAATCAGGGGTTAGGTGTATTTTATACCTATATTTATTGTTACAATAACTATTTATTCTCTACAAGTGAGTGACATTATTGAGTTTTTGTTACTAAACCAACATGTAGGTAGGACGTAGAAATAAAAATATCACGTGACGTGATGTGACGGAGTGACTGACAAGTGTACCGTGGACAGTATTTGGATCGATGCACTGACGACTCCCGTGAGATTTTACCATTCCTGTCATTGTCCTCGCATTAAAATATCGTACACCTGTATAAGTGTAGTCATATGTATTTACAATGTTACAAAAATAAAATAAATATATATTACTAAAATATTAAATTCATATTACTAAAATCAGTGATATTCAAGTTTTTCACCCGACTGTCTAAAAAAGAAGTGTAAATTTTTAGCGTTCATGTTTTCACTTATTAGATGGATTTTCACCAAAAAAATTAGACTATTACACTGTATCCGAAGTCACTGTATACCATATAGACCTTCCCATGAATATGTAGACCTATAACGAGTCAGTCCAGAAATTAGTTGTGTCTGCTAAAGCATAAAGGGAAAATACATATTATTTTCCTGTTAGTCTTACTTCCACTTACGTATTACTAATTGGGAAATTGGTAATACCTACTTAAATTACAGTTTTCAAAAACCCAATAACTAAATAACTACACAAACGAAAAACAACTTTTCAAAACTTTGAACGCTCATACTCAAAAATTAGATTTTTGTTTGTTGATGTCTGGTGAGTCTCTGCTTTGAGCCAGCGATATACTTTTAGACTACCTTATTAAATGCTCTTGATTTCGGTGGTAGATCTAATTTTACCAGACTTGAACTGTTTTGTGTATCAAAAAAATTATGTTTACAACAACGTTTAAGTAAAATAACAATTTCTAAGGCCTAATGTGAATTATTTTATGTAGAGTGATCACGTTGCACTCGTTTCCCGTATTAGGTACTTAGACTTAAATAACGTATAAACTGTAATTTACTAAAATAAAATAGCTACAACATATTTTGTCCGTACAAAGAAATTCAAAAAATAATATTATATTATTGCAAGATTGCAAGTTATTTGTTGTACATCAAAAAAAGTTAAATAAAATTATATAGTAAATACTCTTTAGGTATCTTATATGTTTTACGTGTTGTATGAACATGTACGTGTATGTTACATGTACTTCACATGTCCATCACTCAAAATGTCACATCAATCAAATTGTTGACGCAAAGCTGTTATAATTATTAAAGTATAACATACAAAATGATTAAGCACATATACAATACACTATTACAATTAATGTAGGTAACAAGAATTTCTTGAGTGATGTTATCAAATATTATTAAGGAGTTTTATTATTTTGCAACAATTGTCAATACTTTTTAAAGTTATTTCAACATAACCCTATTTTTCATCACGAAATTTTTTGCAACACTGTTTTAGATATAGCCACGAAACATACGAATATCTAAACAAGTATTTATTTTTTGTGGAAAAATATCTCTGAATTTAGTTTTCGTGACCCAATATGGATTCTCGACACATAGTTTATGAAATGTTGATTTTAATACACTAGCGGAAATAATTAAAGGATAAAAAAAAATTCCAAATTTTTAGCGATTTTTCGAATGGCTGTAAAAGGATCATTTCGTCTTTGATCATCGATATCTAAGCAACCAATGATCACACGGAAAACTGGACGGGTGTTTTGAAAACTCGAATAAATTCTCTACAAGGATTAGCAATTGTTTTTTCAGAAAAAAATTTTTTTGCATACTTTACATGAATTTGGAAAATCAAGAAAAAAAGAGTTTTTGGTGGCTCTTTGGAAAATCAAGCGCTGAATTAAAAACTTCGAGAAAACCACTAATGTTAAGTGTGCCTTTTACAGTTCAATATACCCACAAAAACCCCACCGAGTTTCAGTTTAATCCATCTAGCCGTTTTTTTGTTTCATTCGATTGAATTTTTGAAAAAATTAAAGGATCATTTTTTTGATCTTAAACTTTCATAATCTGCAACCAAATGAAAAAAAAATTTTCTCAGCTTTTTTCACATTTTTATCAATAACAGTATTAAATTTATAAAAAAAAGAAAATTTCTTAAAAAATTTTCAAAAAAAATTTTTTTCTAAAACTTCAAGAAAATTTTTAAAAAATTTTTTCGAAAAATTCGTAAAAAAAATTTTTTTTGAAAATTTCTAAGAAATTTCCTTTTTTTTAAAAAATTTAAATACTGTTTTTAATAAAAATGTGAAAAAAAGCTGAGAAAAATTTTTTTTTCGTTTTGTTCAAGATTATGAAAGTTTAAGAGTAAAAAAATGATCCATTAATTTTTTCAAAAATTCAGTCGAATGAAACAAAAACACGGCTGGATGGATTCAATTGAAACTCGGTGGGGTTTTTGTGGGTATATTGAACTGTAAAAGGCACACTTAACAGCAAAATTTCTCGAAATTTTTAATTCAGCGCATGATTTTCCAAAAAGCCCCCAAGAGCTCTTATTTCTTGTATTTTCAAATTCATGTAGAGTATGCAAAAAATTGTTTTTCTGAAAAAACAATGGCTAATCCTTGTAGAGAATTTATTCGAGTTTTCGAAACACACCTTCAATTTTCTGTGTGATTATTGGTTGCTGAGATATCGATGGTCAAAGGCGAAATGATCCTTTTCCATTCAAAGTCCGATATCTCAGCGGAAAGTAGTCACATAAAGGTCTAAAAAAAAGCAAATTAAATTTGAAGGAGATAGTTATCCGGTCCATATGGTGGTTAAGTCGGAAAATTTTTTTCCAAGTCCATGGACCAAAAAAAGAAACCGAAAAAATTTCGGAAATTTTTTGTTCAGTGTACTTATTAGGATTGAGCGCTACACGTTGCTTTGAAAATTTTTTTATCGCAAGATCTGAAAACTAGAAACTTCCAGCTTTAAATTTCTTTGCTTACGACTACGATACGACCATTTTTCACGAAGATACAGCCATTCGAAAAATCACTAAAAATTTGGAATTTTTTTTTTATCCTTTAATTATTTCCGCTAGTGTATAAAGAATTTTATTCTGTTGAAGATGATCAGAAGGTGTGAAGCAAAAAAGTTAACCAAAAATATCACAAAAATCATTGTAGTATTGTTATATCAATTGCAATTTTATTTATTATACCATTCTACTTTATAAGAAATTTTCGAGGGTTACAATTCTACCCTGTTAATCAAACCTTATTTTGATCAATGGTAGTAATCGTAATTCTACTAACGTGAATTGGAGCACGACCTGTTGAAGACCCTTATATTATAGTAGGACAAATTTTAACAGTACTATACTTCATGTATTATTTAATTAACCCTTTAATTCACAAATTATGAGATAATATAATTTACTAATTAATGAGCTTGAAATAAGCATATGCTTTGAAAGCATAAAATCTATTATTAATTCTACTAAAATTATTTAACTCTCCTAATAAAATACTAAAAACATTTATATCTCCAAATAAAAAAATAGAAAATTTAGAGAAACAGGGAGATATCTTTTTCAAGCCAAATATACAAGCTTATCATAACGGTACCGAGGTAAAGTACGGTTATGTAATCATAGTAGCAAAAAATATTTATCAGTAATTTTCGATAACGAAAAATACTACCATTTACGATAAAAAAATTTCCACAGCAAAAAATATAATTTAAAATTTATCATTATGAAAAAACATTACATACCAATAATAATAAAGTACTTACATTTAGTTCGACAGTACTATTCATCGTCAATTTATATATGAAAACAAATGTCTCCGGGAGGAAGAAGTTGGCGATTGACCTCTCATAAATTTTTACGTTAACTGTCTTAAACTATTTATTATGAATAAGAAGGTCTTTGACTATTTAAATAAACATAGTTATCTCCTACTTAACACCCTCTTGGTACTTCAAAAATTTTGCAAAAGCAAGAGACAGGTCAACGATATATCTTTTGACATAAATTCAAATTTTATAGCAAAATTTTATCATTTTTTTCTTGAACCCTCTTCGACCCTAAAATTTTGATCCTCCATTCACCCCTATTAAAGTAATTTAAGTTTGAGGTATTTGAAAATGTTAAATATTTCAAGTATTGAAAATTAAAAAATAAAAATACTCGTTACTTATTTTTTACTGTAACGTAAAAACTGGCTTATAAAAATTAATAAATAAATTAAACACCCATTTTTTTTCTTAATGGGCATGAAACTAAGTTTTTTAATCAAATGAATATGTTTTTAAAAAAATACAACCCAAAAATTTTTATTTAAAAATGTTTTTCTTTTACAAATTGTAAGTACCCATATCGGAAATCATTAACACCAATAGTTCGGAATCTATTAGCAAACATATTTGCAATATGACACATAGAGTGACATCTAAACGTCAAAGTAGGAAACATAGAATGGTTTGAGTCTTAGATATAAATAAAAGATAAAAACTGTATTTACTACAAATAAGCTTTCGCCATCTAGGTGATCTTTAAAAAAATATCGTATACTTTCTAACTAAACCATAAACCATAGTGAAATTTTAAGTAGTTCACCAGTAGTTCACTTAAAAATCACTAAACTTAAGATGGCTACTATTTTCATTTCATAATAAAAATTTTGAAGTTTTCAACCAATATGTTTGATTTATGAATGATTATACGTTTCGACATTATCAAAATTATTAGACGTGATAGCACATAAAACAGTGACTAAGTGTTTTAGAAGCAAACATAAATTAAAAATGTTTATAAAATACATATTAATAATAATTGTAATGACCAATACACAGTGCAGTAAAATTTCGAAGGTATATAAAAACACTTCTGCAAATAATATTTAACCAATATATAAAGGTAATTTAGCTGTCCTAATCTTATAAGTGAACTAATAAAAATTATTTGTATATTTTTATTATGCTGACTCGAAAAATTCGCTAAGAAATGTTACAATTTATAACTCATGTGTTTTTAATATTCACCATCGATCAAAATAAAAATAGGCGAATTCAACAAAAATTGTGTAATATAATTATTAGACTTGGGAGAACAGTGGTCCCTAACAGAATCGCCATATAAAATATTTTGAATTGGGGGGGGGGGGCTATAAATTTTATTACAAAGCTGAGGATTTTCCCCTGGATTTGATGACTAGCCTAAGGAAGCTTTAAAGAACAAATCAGTAAAAATCAAAAATTACCCATTTTTCATAATTTAATATATAATTTTAATTTTAAAAATAATTTAAAAAAATTAATGTTGAATAAATAAGTGGTCGACTGTAATAGAAATTAATTTAGACGAATTCAAAACATTTTTAATGTAAACAATATCTCTATTTTCTTTGTGATTATTTAAATAATATGTATATGTCACCTTCTTTATACCTGCTTTAATGTAAACAAAATTGATTGTATTAGTAAATTGTATCACTCTAGTAGGTCGCTCACAAGATTGAACATGGTTTTGTTTTTGCATTAGAAAAATATAAAAATATGTTTTGTACATATAACAAGCAAAATGATTCATAATATTGGCAATTAAAAAACACAGACACAGAATAACATTAACGATGTGGTATTAATAGTAAAACGTCGTAAAACTGATTTTTAAAAAGATTGATAATATTGTTACGTTTTATTACAGCCCTCCAGTTCTATTCGTAGCCCCTCACTACAACATATTTTATATGGCGATTCTGTTAGGGATCTTTTCTTCCCATCTCTGATAATTATATATGTATTTCTTAAATTAAGTGAGGAAACATTAAATGCGAGGTAAATTTAAACTGAAAAATAATCATTCTATTAATAATAATTTTTCTTATCAGAGGCTTCTATCAGAAATAACTTCATTAATATTATATAAATGTCAAAACTGTTCCGACATCACGTTCCGGTATAGGGGCTTTTACGTTACTACAATAAATTATAGTTTCATTAATTCCAACAGATCCAGCCTTGGAAACTTTACTTATTGGACAAAATTGATTTGGATATTTGTAGATTATTAAAAAATCCCAGCATTGTCATTTAAACATTCTGGATTCATTACTGACAAAATATAAAGACAACTATATTCTACCACGGTCGGGTTGGTTTCTGCTTTTGTTCAGGCCATAGTACTTACGTCCCCACAACTTATCTAGTTCTTTACAATAATTTAATGTATACGTCACTTGGAATTGTACAAAATGTATAATAGTATTATCTTGTAAAATTTTTGCAACATTATACTTTACACTGCATCAAGCAATATGTTCAAAATAAATGGTGAATGAGTGACAGTCACAAGTCAGACAGACATAAGACATAATGACTGACTGACATCCTTCTTCGTTTTCATTTCTGCAAGACATTTCTATGCTCATGCTGCAGTATAAATATAAATGTTGTCAGTTTTGTGTCTGTCTATGTTTGCTTTAGGATAATATTATAAAACGTTGGCAAAATATCAATCTACTGTCACTTAAATTAATAAAAATTGTACAGTGAGGGATGTAAGTAATTAAACACTATTATTAAAATTTATATATTTATATATATATATATATATATATATATATATATATATATATATATATATATATATATATATATATATATATATATATATATATATATATATAGGTATACAGGGCAATGTTGCAGAGTAGACATAATATATGCACAATTGCAAAACACTATCTGCAAAAATTCATCCTATTGATATTGAAGGACGGTTTTATCTGATTAAAAGCTCTACTCCCATATTTAGATTCATAATTTTATTATTATAAGAAAAGTTTTCCTCGGAAAACAGTTTACATAGAATAATGGTTTCAAAAACGTATCGTATGTGATATTTTCTGCTCTTTGCGATAGTGTAGTAAGAATTTTAAAATCTTTTGTATGAAAAATTAGTTTTTCAATTTTCAAAACCCATCTTATTACTTCGTTTTTTCCGATGGTATTAAAAAAAAAACTCTAAAACTTTCTAGTTTTGGTAAAGGGTCTAGCCGTACTTCCACGGTGAAACTGCCCCCAGTAGCAACTTATATTAATAACTGTACTAACGGTATGATGAGGTTATAAGTAATTGATAGCTACCACCCTCCCGGCTAAAATCGAATAGTTACGGAATTTTTTGTCGGTAAGCACTTAACATAAAAAAATAATTCCAAATCCACATCAAGGCCGGCACTCTGTAGAATATTAGACATATTTATTTAACATCCCAGTCCTCGTGATTAAGGATAATAAGAAGGATAATATCCGATCCAATGTTATTTTCATAGGGTGCCCATTTAGCTACCACCTCACAAAAAATACAGTAACTGGACCACAGTGTACTTTATTACCATACCAAGTTTTATTTAAATTCAAGGGGTGCAACATATTTAAAAAAAAAAAAAAAAAAATCGATAGCTCTTTAAAAATAAAGTGTTGTGTCTAATAAAGTGCTTTTTGCTATCTCCGATAGTTTTTGAGATAATCAGGGAAAATAGAAAAATGGTATAATCAGATATAAGGGATCTCCCCCAGATAAAAACTTACATCAGTAGCTAGGTCGTCATATAGGTAACACTGTGAGTACCTATGTATTACCCTTGTATTTCCATAACTGCTTCGTTGTAGTCAACGAAAGTTATACATATAAGGTACTTACAGTGTTAGAAATTTTTCCTGATTATCTCGAAAACTATAGGAGATAGGAAAAAACAGTTTACTAGACAAAACACTTTATTTTTAAAGAGCTTTCGATTGATAAGTTTAATCCAGGGTCGGACCAACTGGAGGGGCCGTTTGACAGGTTAAGGATTAAAATAGTATATTATTCAACGAGCTAGTAATGATAGCTATTACTCACGAAGATGAAATTGCGACATAAGCTGAGTTTGCGAGGCGAGTGTCGTAATGCATCTGGGTGAATAATAGCCATTGGAAGCGAGTAGAATACTATAATTTTTCTACAACTTTCTTCCTTTTTAATTTAAATAAAATCGAAAATAAATTTTTACTTAAAAAAATAAAATTATTAATCTCTAATTTTATTAAATGTTTGTATATTAATCTATAGAAATGTTCAAAATAAAATTCAGTTTGTTTTGTTTACTTACACTTTGCTACGCAACATATATAAAATTAAAACTTATACATATATTATTCACAAAACAATCGTAAGCCCATTCAATAATGGTGAATACGGTGATTTCATTGATCACAAAGTATTGAGTAATGATCATTTCTCCACACATTTGAATAATGCCTAACTTTCTCAATAATTAAAGGATATGTAATGATAGTGTTTATTTCAACAGGAGTAGAAAATAGTGTATTACGCAGTGGCGTAGCGTAGTGGGGGCGGCAGGGGCGGCAAAATTTAACAATAAATAATAAAAATATTTTGTAAATATTTGAACCATTTTATATTTTTATCGCAACTACAAATTCGGACCGATTGAAAGGAGCACGAAATTATTCATTAGTTATTTTGTGGCGAAGTCGGGGAATCCCTTTTCTTTGAATGATATTTGGTAGCGACAGGCAACAACGTCTATACTTGTGGGAATTCCCCGTTTATGACTAATAATCAGCGAGAATGACTTCTATTACATATATTATTAAGTTTAAAATTGATTTGCGTTTTATATTCAATTCGCTAATTATTTAATCTTGTCGATCGTCAAGGTGTAGTTTTAAGTGATCGGTACCTAAGTTATATCAATGTATCTAAGTGGTTGAAGTATAAGAATTTTTGTATTAATAAACGTGATTGTAAAACTTAGATAAAATTTTTATTTAAAATCTAATCTGTATAATGCAAAATAATGATGACTGTTCTTGCCAAAAAGTTCTCTGTAATTAATGTATGTAATGCATAGTATACATTAAATTGAAATACCTACATAAGAGGGCGGCAAAATTTTCTTCCGCCCCGGGCAGCCGACACCCAACCTACGCCACTGGTATTACGTGATTGAGATTGTAAGTTGCATATTACACACAAGCGAAAAAGTTAGGCAAGAGACGCGCAGCGGCGAGTGCGTAACTGCGCGAGTCTGTAATATGCCTTACAACCTCATTACGTACTATACTTTATTTACGATTAACATGAAATTCACAATAAACGATAAAAATTTGGTACAAATCTACAAATACAATACATGAAAATTATATAGTGAAATTGAAAGTGTATTGAAATTTGTTAAAAACAAACGTAAACATTCAGTTGCTAGGTAAAATATAATATATATATATATATATATACATATATATATATATATATATATATATATATATATATATATATATATATATATATATATAGATAGATATCACTGTATAATATATAATATGTATAAGAATTAATAAAAGTGTAGTAAGCTTTGGTATTTTACGTATACATGCATGTAAAGAGCCACTTTTTGTACAGATGGATATATGGCTGTATGTAAAACGTAGCTTACTTAGATAGTACTTTGTATAATAAACAAGCAATTTCATGGTAGCCGTGGATAAATTTTTTTTTTTAAATACGTTGCACCCCTTGAATTTAAATAAAACTTGGAATTAACTGTCATAATTAATGTAATAAATATTGTAGGTAATTTAAAGAATATTATTAAAGTCAGTTTTTATTTATAAAATATAAATTTTGGATTTTTTAGAAAGAAAAAATATCTTCATAAAGGCCTTCCAGTTCACTATTTAAGGTCCTTTTTTAATATTTAAAAATAAAACACAAAGGCTATTGGCGGATAAGCATAGGTAGGAATGCCTTCGTATGAATTGTGTTGGCTCTTTTCCTGCTAACTGCTATCGATATAAAATTGAAATTTACTGAGAAACTTAAACCCTTTTTTAAAGTCCCGATCAGCTGGACACTTATCATCAGTTTTAAAAACACCAATCTGACAATCCGCCTGTACCCTTTCAACCACATTTAGATATCTTTCTTGAAAATACCGAAGATGTAGCGAAAAATTCGACTCACGTGATGTGGCCGCGCTGCTCACGGCGTTTTTTTATTATTAATTATGTAGCGTAAGTATAGACATAAATATTTATAATAACAGATGAAGGTCTATTACATTTCCAGACATAGTGGAGAAAGGTGTCAAATCATATTTTGAATTTCTATAATCATTTTTAGTAATTATTCTTATAATATTAATAGATTTGAGCGTTACTTTATGGTATTCCATATTTGTTAATTATATTTATTAAGAGTAAGACGTTTCTTGATCACTTGTCAAAAACTTAGAATCCCTCCTACCCTAAATGCTAAGACGGTTATTACAAACTGATAATTGTTTATGAATTTTTAAAATGTTTATGGAAATTGTGTAAGAGAAATATGTACTGTAGTTGAACTCTGCTTGGTAAGTGGTATTCAGGGTGTCAGATAAGCTCACTGATGATGTTGCTTGCTACGTGGATAATTTTCCAACAAATTTTTCAGGAGGGAAACTCATTATTTCAAATACAAAAAACGTTGTATATGTTAAATGTTTCTACTAATTTGATATCAATGTTACATTTCGTTGCCACACTGATGAGTTATTTAGATTTTAGACGTTACTTAAATGATTTCATTTTATTATTAAAAACGTTAACGCATTTAATTAATTACAATTGTTCATTATCAAACACATACACCTGTGTCCCATTAATTTTTAAATATCACTTTTACGTTCTAAATTAGAATTACTGCTCAAATATTATTTTCAATTAAAAAGTTATATGTAAGGATATCGTCCATTCCATCTTTAGAAAATAATTCACTTGTTAGTGTTCTGTACCAAAATTGGCAAAACGAAACACTCGTATAATCACTTCGATGTTTGTGCCTCTCACAGGCGATTTTCTTTGAATTCATTCGCCACAAAGGAAATTTGCACAAGGTTAGAGTGTGGTATGCTAATTCTGTACCTGACAAGCATAAAACTGTAAGTTTTATGGTTCTCAGGAAGAGTTATGTTTGTTACCAGTGTTATGTTTCTCAGGTACAGAATTATAGATATTAAGTTTCGAAATTTCGATTCTGGAGGCTGAGTAACTTCCGTCTGTACTGAAGCCGCTTTTATATTTACGCGATCCGGAATACACACTATCAATATTTTTCTCCTGTAACATTCAGTCGAGTCAAACCTGTATATTAATCAATGTATTTTTGTTATTAAACAAAATAGCAATTAGCATTAAACGTTATAAACGTCTACTGTACTTATTCTTCGACATTCATTTTTCATGTTATTTCTATCAAAACTAAAGAAGAATGGATAAATGGTAAGTGGTTTTTCTCTTAATTTATTGCAGACACTTAGAACATTAGACAGACGTATAGAATTGTCTATATACCTACATATATACCTTGTGAACGTAAATTTTTAAAAGAAGGTAGGTATACAAAATCCTTGATGCGTCTGCATGCTCATCTGTCATGGATAAATTTATTTCGTACCGAATTCTAACGAATCTTCTAGCTTTACTATTTTATTGCTATACATGATAGGTATTTTTACCGGTAGTCATGTGAGTTTTGAAAATAAATAGAAATTGATAACAATTATTGGTCTGACATTGCGTTTATTTGTTAATTCATTGGTTATCTAGGTATGTCTCAAATAAAAATAATATTTTGTGTGCAAATTATATGACTGGTGCTCGTTAATTCAATTTGTAGTAGGAGAATTTAGTCTTGAGAGAATTTTGTGTTACACATTACGTGATCGTAACATAAAAATTATCGACATTTCGAGTCAATTAATTCACACTTGTCGAAATAAAGATGCCAAGTTTGTATTGTTTTTGAAACCATATGATACTGGTGAGTTATTCAGGCAGATAAGAGTTTTTTTTTTATTTATGTAACATATAAAGCCGTGTTTCTTCTGGAAAAATAAAGGATAGAATGAAGAAAATGAATAAAGGCTTATACGTTAAGAGTTCGATTTCCACTGTTGACGGTATTCATCTTATTGTTAAAGAGAACTTTTACAGCACCCTAGCCTAAATCCAGTTAGTTATCAGCATATAGTTCCTTTCGCGGGGGTACATATTCGAAACATAAGCCTCTACCGAATCCTCCAAATACATGGTAATTCCATGCATTTTTGTCAAAGCCAAGATTCTTTTAGATACAGAGAATAAAAATTGAGAAAAATCAATAATTTGACCGAATTCTTGAGAAACCCAATTTTTAGGCAGATTTTCTGGACCCCAAATAAAAGATCCCGGAATGCTTATAATGTCATCCTGTCTGTGTGTCTGTTAGTCAGTCTATCTATCCATCACTCCCCCTTATCTATCTATCTATCACACTCCCGTAATTCCTATTTTTTCGCTCACATGAATATAACTTTTAGGAATACTAATTTTTTTTCTTTTCTGTGCTTTCTATCTAAAAGAGTTTCTACTGAATTTGACAAAAAGTTCGTGGATAGTATTTTTGTAGAAAGTTTTATCAGCTTTAATTAATAACTAAATAATTTTTTCATAAAAATCTATTGCATTCGAAATATACCCAGATAATAATATCTAATAACCAGCATTTTAAATACTTTGGGGGTGAGAGAGAGGCCCTCTTCCCTAAATCAGTCATGCTACCTCTAATGGTTATTGAATTATTTAAGGCAGGTAGAGATTTTATATTTTGAATGTTACCGTAAAATGCTTTTTTGAATTACTGCAATTTTCCATACCTTGAATCTAGAAAACTATTGAAATTAGCAAAAATATAGTGAAGATTTTGATAAAGAATTTTATCTCCTTTAATATTGAACTAAAGACTTTTTTCACAAAAATGTATAGCTTTCAAAATAAAGGGGAACAATTATAATAATATTGACTACGATATTTCCCAATGATAGATTTCATAATTTGAATATTGTGGTCAGCCTCTAGTTTGATTGAACTAAATTATTCGCATTGTTGAAGATGAATATCTGTGCTAACCACCAATACCAATCAAGTATTCTTTGTTACACATTTTTCAAACATCGATTTGAACGCTACTCGGGAAACAGTTCTACAATTAATATGTATTGTGTCATTGCTTCACAACTAAATGATTTTTTAATCCCGTCCAAATTCGGTAATTCACACCATCTTTTTTTTTATAATGATCCAAAAACAAAAGAAAGTAAATTTTACATGTTGCTACATATTCAAAATGTAACAACGAAAGACGTACGGATAGTCACATTATCTTATCTCTGTTCGACTCACCATTAAAAAATATTGTTATTTCGCTCTTTTTCTTTCATACACACCTATCTAGGAATATTTTTATTCTTCTCGGCTTCTTTTTTTTTACATACCTATATATTCAGACAATATAAATGTGCTAATAGATAATCATGATGCCACATTCAACACTAAAAACGACTATTTTGTTATCCCATTAGAAGAATGACTGTTTGTTACACGTAAAATGTGACCAAGTTGTCTAATACATCACTCAGCCGGTGGTGGGCCCTCTGGGGCGGCGCCATCGATGCAATGCTATAGAAGATATCGTAGTAGAGTGGAAATGGACGACAACCTGACAGTCTAGGTGATTTGCGATCATCGAATCTTCTTTGTCACAAGGTATAAAAACGTACAAAATAAAATACATACGTGTACATCTCACATTGTTTCATCTCGTTGTGTATCTTTATCTTACCAATGGCGTCTAGAGGGGACTGTAAAGGTGGTTCATCGTTCTTTTTAACGAATTGTATAGTTATTCTCATTATGCGACAATAACAGTGTTATAAATTTCATTTAAAACACAATACTTTAAATAAGATTTTAGTAATAAAAATAAACATTTATAAATTTAAACGAAATAATTATACATTTCGTCTGGATTCAACTTATTGAAAAAAGCAGTGACGTAACTACCATGGTATAGTCATCCCAGAGCGCATAACAAGAAAGGGTATAGCAGGGACAGATATTACTTTTTTTTTGTTTGTATTTTTTGGGAAGAGTGACTTTTCAGAGAGACACGTTAGAGTTTAAATCACTTCAGAGCACAAAATTTGTAGTTATGCTTCCGACAAAAGGGATTGACATTGATTCATTTCTAAGTAATTTGTTGAATGTTGATTGATACCCATGCTTAAAAAAGAAACAAAATATTCCAAAAAAAAATATTAGTTAGAACCTCAATTCCAAAAAAAAAAAAAAAAATGTTAGTTAGAACCTTGTCAAAGCAAGATAGCGTAATATACCTACACTTAATATGATATTTTTAGGATTAAGATTTCGTAAGTAGTTCTAAACAAAAAATCTTTATAAATTCAACTCATATAGAAAACAAAAGGTTTGTGTAATCATTAACAAATTGAAGGTTAAATTTAATATTATACAATACCCCTATCGCAGCATCCTGCATAACATAGCGAATTTCGGTTTATAAAAATCCGTTTTTCTCTGACTTTTCACCCTTTTAAGTGATTTTTCCTCCTCTTTATAATAGTGTAAATAAATGTCACAAAACTAATTTTTTTCACGAAAAATGACCAAAAAAGCCATGTTCCAGGCATTCAACATGGCTGGCTAACGAAGTTGTCCAACGGTGTGGGACTAAATACAAATATAATATATAAATTGAAGTGAATATCATTTTTGGTTTCTAGGGACTTCAAAACAAATTTCTGCCATAGTCTCGGGCTCAAGTCTCTTCATGAAAATGGCTGTAATAGCTGAATTCCATTCTGGCAATTCGCTAAAACCACCCATAAAACCTATAAATCTAGAAAGCACATTAATATTTTTTGTATATATCAACATCTAAAAACATTTCAGTCCCATTTTGACAATCCTGCCAGAACTAAAACACTTTGTTAAATTTTTTTTATTGTTAAAATCGAAACTTTCTTTTGAATACGGTGTAACGACTTACGGGTGATTTGAATATCAGAGCCGAACCTTGAGCCCTTGGCACACAATACCCAACACAGAGTATTTTTTGTTGTTTAAAAATGGGTCAAAGGATAAGATATGAAAAAAACGCCGTGAGCAGCGGAGCCCCACCACGGAAGTCGAATTTTTCCTTTCATCTTCGGTATTGAGTGTCTACAAGCGAAATATAATTGAAAGTCCACAGGCGATTTGTAATTTTGGTGGTTTCAAAACTGATGATGAGTGTCCGGTTGATCGGGGCTTTAAAAAAAGGTTATAAGTTTTTAAGGGCTGAATCTCAGTAAATTTCAATTTTGTACCGATAGCAGTTAACAGGGAAAAAGCCAACACAATTCGTACGAGGGCATTTCTATCCATGCTTATCCGCCAATTGCCTTTGTGTTTTATTTTTAAATATTAAAAAAGGAACTTAAATAGTAAACTGGAAGGCTTTTATGAAGATATTTTTGCTTTCCAAAAAAATCCAAAATTTCCATTTTATAAATAATAAAAATCCAAAATTCCTAATTTATAAACAGTGACTTCAATAACATTTTCAAATTACTTAATATGTATGTATTTCATTTGTTAAAAAATTGTATTCACTTTTTAGCGAATTTCCAAAACTGGAAATTCAGCTTTTACGCCAGGTGTCATGGTGCGACCTAAGCCCGGGACCATATCAGAAATATGTTTTGAGGTCCCTAGAATACGAAAATGATATTCACTAAAATTTATATATATATATATATATATATATATATATATATATATATATATATATATATATATATATATGTATCCGCGCGATAACTCTCGAACGAAACGTTTAATGCTTATGAAATTTTGTGTGCGAATTCGATTTTCCAAATCGTTGGATGAGTTCGTTAGCCAGACACGTCGGATGCCCAGAAGTAGGTTTTCCGGGCGTTTTTTGTCAACAAAATGAGTTTTTTGCCAGAATTAAGCAATTTTTCAAATTTTTTTTTACACCAAGCCATAGTAAAAGGTAAAATGCATAAAAAATGTTTTTATACCGTTGCTCTAAATTGCTTACTTTTCGAGAAAAACTAGGAAATATGTCGTTCTCCATTTCACTCGCACTCGCATTCTTTTTTTTTCTGTCTCATTTTTTACGAGCTAAATTCGAAAAAAACCGCTTTTTAAGTAGCGTGTCATGATTTTTTTAATCCAATTTAACGATTCGGCTATATTCTTTTTCTTTGTCAGTTAAATGTTTTTATAATGTATCTCTATTCCATTTTTTTTTAGATAAAAAATCACGGCGCAGTTTTTTATGTGATATGATCAGAATTTAGATGATGTTTACACCTACCTAAAATTAATAAGAGCTTGCTACAATCGCATAAAAATTACGTTAAATCATATTCAAACAATAATATTTTTACGTAATTTTCTATCCAAATGACAATACTACGTTATAATTATATGTATAAACCCATCATTTTAGTGGTAAATAAATTTGCACATTCAGTTTTTTTTTCTTTTGACAACAAAACAAATAATTTTAAATTTTGACAAGTTGTATCACACATTTTTGAAAATATTAAATATTTTAAGGCAAAAATGTATTAAAGATCTGAAATTTGTTTAACAAAAACCATACATCTGCTCGTTTTACCTTAAAAATCTCGGAAAATAGAATATTTTTCAATAATTAACTCAGAAAAAGCATATATGAGGTAATTTTCATGATATTTTTTTGAAAATTTCAAAATAGTAGGGTTACAATGTTTTTTTTTTTTTAATTATTTTGTAGAATTTGGTAAACACACATCGTAAAAAGTACTCGCCTTGAAAAAATCAAACAAGTATTTAAAAAAAAAATACTATTTCTTAAAGAAAATATTAAAATTATGTACAAATGCCGTCCTGACCAACTGATATATTGGAACCGATTTTGAGCAGCTGGATTTACTACAGGCAAAAGCTCATAGTGAATACACACATTTTTTAACATCCTTTTGAATTTTGTAATTCAATCATTACAAATAAAATCTAAATAAAAAAAAAAATCTCTATGACCTGTTTTTTCTCAATTTTCTAGCATCAAATCTAGCGATAATTAACTAGCGGGTGATTGTTTGAAATTATCTATCCATTTGAAAATTGGGATCCAGTGATGTTGTACATTGGCACTACAAAAGTGTGGGTGAAAAATTTCATTTTCACTTTTACTGAAATTATGTCATAAATTCATATTTTTAGAATTTATTCATTTGACAGAAAAATTCTAAATTATTAAAAAAGCCAAATAATTAATAACAATTAAAATAAAAAAAAAAAAAAAAAAAAAAAAAAAAAAAAACAGAAAACATTTATTTATATTTGCATTTTTATAAAAACATGTAGGTATTATATTTTATATGCACTTTAACTAAAATGTCAAATTTCACACGTTGTTAATTTTCAATTTCACTCATAATATGCTTAAAAATCAAAACTTAAAGTTTATAACATTCACAATCCGTGTAGAGTGTCCATACGTCTTGGTTTTCCCGGATTTGTCACGGTTCTAGCTCCGGTGTCCCAACAGACTTTTGAATTCGATTTGTTCCGGTTTTTCAAACTACTAATTTTTTATTTTCATCATCTAATAAGTACAGAATTTTTCATTTTAAATAATGAATAGTTCAGTATCATATTAAAAGATCAACAGTAGATTCATTTACAACCAAACCTAAAAATATTTTTAAAAAATTAATTACCAATTAAATTTTCCAAGTTTCTTCGATTTTACCTTAAACACGAACTTCCAAAAAAACATTTTCTTTTCTTATCTTTCCATCATATATGTATCTACATAAATAAATTGTAATATTATTTTGCTTGCTTCTATGATACTGAAGTTCCTGAACAATTAAAAATTAAAATGACTGGAATTTTATTCGAACTTTTAAATAAAGTAGTTAACTAACGCGGACAACCGATAGCGCCACAATACAGAAATTGCCAACATTTAAATGTTCATGTTTTAATACATTTTCTTGAAAATAAAATTGTCTAAGAAGCTCACTTTCATAAGAAATTTTATAAAAATTTAAAAAATATATATTTCCTAGAAAAGGGGGCGATTTATTTTGAAAAAAAAATTAATATTTTATATAAAGGGCCATTAATAGGTAATCTATAGATATAATACAAATGTAACGAGACCGTTTCTGTATAGGGAATATTTTTTAAAAATTGTGTAGATACTGTAAATAGTTATCGATGTAGATATCAAAACAGCGATTTTTAAAATTTTTGTCTGTCTGTCTGTCTGTCTGTCTGTCTGTTCGTCTGTTCACGCATCAAACAAAAACTACTGGATGGATTTTAATGAAATTTGGTGTGCTGACAGCTTATTACCCGGATCAACATTTAAGATACTTTCTACTTTCTACTTCGAGAAAAGGTCTCATTCCCACGGGAAAATGGAAAAACCTTGTTGAGCATGTGCATACAGTACGCAAAAACTATTGAACGGATTTTGATGCAATTTGGTGTGGTGATAACTTATTACCTGAGTCAGCATCTCAGATACTTTTTATTTCGGGAAAGTGGCTCATTCCCACAGGAAAATAAAAAAACTTTTTGAGCATGTGCACATATTACGCGAAAACTATTGAACGGATTTTTATGAAATCTGGTGTAGTGATAACTTATTACCTGCGTCAACATTTAGGATACTTTTTATTACGGGAAAATATTTCCTTCCTTCAGGAAAATTCAAAAATTATTTTGCTTATGTGCATGTAACTTAAAACTATTGTTCTGTGCGAATGCTTTATAATTACTATACTTATATACTTGTCATTTATTAAATTAAATTTACCATAATACAAAATTTCTGGAGACTAACTCTATTTTAAATTAATTTAGAAATTTCGAAAATTTAAGTGCCTATATTTCCGAGAAATTCATTTTGGATGAAACTTGTTATATTTATAGGATAGATACTAGTTTGGGATGCAAATATAATAAAACAATAAAACGTTGGAAGTCCAAAAATTTTGTATGAGTTCTCCAGTCAGACACGTCCAATTCCAAAAACCTCAAAAAAATGAGTTTTTTCAAACAATTTGCCAAAATTTAAAAGTTTTTCCAATTTTTTTTACATTGTGGTAAAGAACCAAGAAAATCACAGAAAATACATTTTGAACCATTATTCTAGGTAAGCGGGTTTTCGAAAAAAAGTAACTTTTATGATTGGAAATTCGCTATGTTATGCAGATGCTGCGACAGGGGTATTTTTAAATTTTTTAAAATTACTATTCGCCTACTTCGCGTATTTAGAATAAAAGTAATGCATTTAAAACACATTTAACAATAGCATTCAATTCCGATGTAAAAATGGAAGAAGTGGGGGGAAAAGTAATGTGAACTCCCTAAAAGGTACTAGCTGGATACTAACTGAATACACGTACAAAATTTCAGCCCTCTAGGTTTCCTTAGAGAGTCTCTAGACGTGTTAGAAAACAAGCAAAAAAATTAAGGAAATATTGGCGTAAAAATCATGGGGGTAAGGGTTAACAGTTGAAACCGCAAAAAAACAGTGTCTGGCTATTAGCTTAAACTGTACACAAAATTTCAGCCCTCTAGGTTTATTTGGGGAGATTTTGACCCGAACGAAACTGTTAAAAAACAAGAAAAATCATGTTCTTTTGGGTATAAACATGGTGGCGGTAGGGTTTGAAAGTCGAGACTCCCAAAAGGCACCCCCTTGATACTAACTCAATCTGAATACAAAATTTCAGCCCTCTAGGTTTATTTGGCTGACCTGTGCGAGTGGTACAAACTTCGAAAACGTCGGAAATGCATGAAATTGTAGCTTAAAAATGAGGGGGGTGGGGGTAAAATATTAAAACCTCCAAAAAGCACAACCTAGGTACGAACTTTATCAACACACCAAATTTCAACCCTCTACGTTAATTCTGGTGGCTGGGGGTCTGTTAGAGTCAGCGAAAATCGTTTTTCCCCCCTCTACTCCCACTAAATCATCCTAGGAAGGTGAATTTTGGATATGTTGTAGATAATTAAATAATGTAGGTTTGGAAAAGTTTTATTGCTTTTCCGCCCCCCACCACCCCCTTAAAGTTCGGGTCAGAAAAAAAATTTGCCCAAAATTTGACCCCACTTTGATAGTATGAGGTGCCTCGAAAATGAGCCCAATTTACCAAATTTCATCTCTCAACTTCCATAGGGGGGCCCTACACAAATTAAAAGGTGGCGGGAATATATATATATATATATATATATATATATATATATATATATATATATATATATATATATATATATATATATATATTTATATGTAATATATATATATATATATATATATATATATATATATATATATATATATATCAGACATTTTTTTTCTACATGTTTGTGTTCTACGGGTCCGAAAACGGATAGCGCCCCTACTCTTGCCTCTCGCAGCTCTTATCATATAGACTGTATAAGTCTAATTTTTCGGAGAAAATTCGACTAATAAAATGATTGAGATTAAACCGATATTTTATTTATCAACAGGTAAATTTAACTAGTTACGGATTAAAACTTACTGATTTTACTCTATAGATGATTGATTGTGTTCATTTAAATACTTTCAAATTACGCGCCAGATATCTAATGATTTAAATGAAATTCTATACTCGTCAATAATAATCAAAGAAAAGAAAAGGTTTCTTTCTGTGCTAACTATCAAATAATCTGTGGTGAAAACACTGGACATGTGTAAGTTGAATGATTTTATGATTTTGTTTGAATATTTGATTTATTTTTGGTTTATTTAAATTAAAAATATATTAATGTATTTGGATTGATTAATTCAATATCCATCTAAGAAAAGCTCCAAAAGCTTAATTATTACTATTTATGGCACGTGTTTGGTAAAAAATGGCTATGATTTACAGATTTAATTTTGTTCTTTTTTTTTGGGGGGGGGGTAATTAAAGTAAGTAAGAAGTTATGAATTTGCGGAAAGGAAGTTGGTAAAGATATACAATGAAATACTCATATGCTGGATAGAAATTTTTATCTACTGCGCACCGGAACTGACATTTCGTAAGCTGTTATGTAATTCTGTCATTATCATTAAAGTTTGTTTATGTCAAAGGCGCACTGTTTAAAATAATCATCGGAAAAATTAAATAAATTTTAAAAAATATTCTTACCTGTTACTTTTATACCAAAAGAAATTTATCGAACAAAATTGTAAATATCGTTAAAAGGGTTAAAATTACTATATTTTACATTAAGATGTCGACATAGTAACCCCCTAGTTAATTACCCCAAGACTTTATGCTAGAAAATTGACAAAAAACAGGTCATTTAGATTTTTCTTATTTAAATTTTATTTGTTATGATTGAATTACAAAATTCAAAAGGATATTTTAAAAATGTTTGTATTCGGTATGAGCTTTTGCCTGGAGGGAATCCAGCTCCACAAAATCGGCTCCAGCGCTCGAGGCGGACAAATATATCAGTTTATCAGCACGGGATTTGAACATAATTTTAATATTTTCTTTAAGAAATAGTATTTTTGTTTAAACACTTGTTTGATTTTTTCAAGGCTAGTACTTATTACGATTTCTACTTACCAAATTCTACAAAATAAGAACAATCATTTGTAACCGAAATTTTCAAAAAAAAAAAAAAAAATATCATAAAAGATACTTCCTATATGCCTTTTCTGGGTTAATTATTGAAAAATATTCTATTTTCAGATATTTTTGAGGTAAAATGAGCAGGTGCATGGTTTTTATTAAACAAATTTCAGCTTTTTAATATATTTTCGCCTCAAAATATTTAATATTTTCAAAAATATATGACACAATATGTCAAAATTTAAAATTATTTTTTGTTGACAAAAAAAAAAAAAAAATTGAATATGTAAAATTATTTACAAGTAGAATGCTCTGTTTATAAATTCCAGTCATAACTGTGTTGTCAACTGGATAGAAAATTACGTTAAAATATTAATGTTTCAATATGGTTTAACGTTATTTTTATGCGCTTGTAGCAAACTCTTTTTAATTTTAGTAAGGTGTAAACATAATCTAAATTCTGATCATATAACATAAAACAAATATTATTGATAATTTTCCTATAAAAAAATGGAATAGATATAAAAACTTATTCAGCAGAGAAATCAAATATAGCTGAATCGTTAAATTGGATTAAAAAAATCATGACACGCCACTTATAAAGCCTTTTTTTTTCAAATATAGCATCGCAAAACACGAGCCAGAAAAAAAGACTGTGAGTGCGAATGGAATGGAAAATGATTTCTTCCAACATATTTTCTAATTTTTCTCAAAAAATAATTAACTGAGAGCAACGGTGTAAAAACATTTTTTACGCATATTGCCTTTTACTTTCGATTGGTGTAAAAATTTTTGAAAAATTGCTTACAACTGGCAAAAAACTCATTTTGTTGACAACAAATGCCCGAAAAACTTACTTCTGATCATCCGACGTGTCTGGGTAACGAACTTAGCCGAGCCAAGCCAGTCTTCAGTAGGCACACCAAATTTCATAAGCACTAAACCTTTCATTCGAGAGTTATCGTGGGAACACATAAATACACGGTGGTTCAGAATTATGTACCGTATTTGCTAGTGCTGATAGTACCTTTTCATATACGCTTTTTTCCAAAATTCAGTAATAAGGGAGATACAACCCTGTAAAGGGGTGAAACGATAACGATTTTTTCCTAAATATTTTCCAAACGCTTCTGAGTAATTGATTGATATTTTAGGGAAACCTATTTTGCGTTAGGAGGATTGAATTTATGTAAACGCTTATTCCACCAACTTGGGACTTTGTGTAGTACGTGTGAGTTATCACGTCTTTTCTTTCTTAAGGCCAGCTTACTCCAAAAAACGTAATTTTTTTCAATACATTTTATTTATAGTACAAAACATGTTGAGTACTCAATTATTTTACATATGAAAGCACATATATCAAATTACTTGAAAAAAATTTTTTTTTTTCAAAATGGCGGTCCTGAAAATGGCTGCTGAAACTCATCTGATTCGTTGATGGATGACATCATTTCTTGGAAAAGAATTATCTGAAAGCAAAAAACAAAACGGTTTCATGTTCTATATCGCATTGGCTATGGCCTCAAGCAGAATAAAACATTTTCAATGAAAAAAAAAACAAAATGGCGGACTTTTGAATTTTTTTACGCTTTTTTTTCACTTTTAATTGTTTATAACTTTTTTAAATAATAATGAATATTTCTGGTTCTGCTTGAGGCCATAGCCAGACATCTAAAGAGTAAAATGCCGTTTGGTTCATATCGATAAGTGCAATAGTTTTGAAATGAGAGTGTCATTCATGCGAAAAAACGTGGTCCGGAGAAAAATCAGTTCAAAGTTTTTATTCGTGAAAAATTGTAAAAAAAGTGAATTTTACTCACATATCCATTCCAGCTTCATACACAACTCCCTCCTGGTCTTCGTAAACATCATTCTGAAGAATTCTTGCATTTCTCAAAGCAGTTCTATGTTCCTTAGACACTTCAGTAGCTTCTAGCTCAGCTCGATCAACACGTCTGTTTTTGGCCCTATCAGCAAAGTGCCTTGCTTCCGGGCCGATTCTGACACCCATAACTTCCATTACTTTTAATATGAGGTCTTGCTGACCTTCGGGACTAATTATATATTATTTCTACGAGTATACAGTAGCAATTTATGTAAAAAAAAATTTCGATTTTTTCAAAATTGTTTGGAGTAAGCTGGCCTTAATTTGCAGTTATTTGAGCAGAATTGTTAACAATATGATTCCTCAGACAATTCCACGCAAAAAAGGTATACTCGTTTCATTTCGATAAATAATACCGTTTTCGAGTAATTTAAAGTAGAAGTATCTATTTCCAAATTATCCCCTAACCATAAGTAATGGAATAAGTTTAATTATCCTGATGTTCATATGCATCCTTAAAATATGAATACATTATTCAAAAGCACCTAAAAAATTTAAAAAAAAAGAAGTCAGTTTCGTTCACCCCTCTACCATTTTCCCCTCTATTTTATCTCACTGATTATTGGGTTTTGGAAAAAAGTGTAGATGAAATGGTACCATTATTTTTGAACGTATTATCAGCTCCAGCAGTAACGGTACATAATTCTGGACCGCCTTGTATATATATATATATATATATATATATATATATATATATATATATATATATATATATATATATAAATTTTATTGAATATCATTTTCGTATTCTAAGGACCGCAAGACATATTTCTGTTATAGTCTCGGCCTCAGGTTGCGCCATGAAAACGAGCGTAAGAGCTGGATTTCCAGTTTGGAAAATCGCTAAAAACATGAAATATTTTGTCGCGGAATTCTAGTTACTGAACGATAAAATCTTGGCTTAATGCTGGCTAAAGTTTAATTTTCGTTGCTTTCAAAACAAATGACGTATTGTTAAAAAAAAGAAAATAATGTAACGATTTAACTCGAGGACTACCTTCTAGATACCTACAGTATATAAAAAAATACCCCTGTCGCAGCATCTGCATAACATAGCGAATTTCCAAATCTTGGGCACTGGCGGATCTCATCTAAGACCTGTACCTATTTAAAATAGTTTAGCTTTCTAAGAGTAAAAGAATTTTTAAAATCGGTTGGGTAATTAGTTTTGGTATTTTTGGGGACCCAAGAACCCGAACGAATTTTGTGCAGCATAGTTGTATCCATCTAAAATAATTTAGTTCTCTAGCAGTGAGAAATTTTTTAGCATCTGTTCGATAGCTTATTACTGGCGTTTTCGGATCTGCAAAATCCCGGTGGACCTCATTAAAAAATCAGCTCGACCGTATATTCTAGGCGGACTTTATGTAATATATATATATATATATATATATATATATATATATATATATATATATATATATATATATATATATATATATATATATATATTCAAAACCCGTTGTGTAGCATTCTACGCCGCATTTGAATCCGCAGGACAGTTGTGGATCTCAGATAACACAACCTGTACCTATCTAAAATAGTTTACCTCGGTAATAGTAAAAAAGTTTCAAAATCGGTCAGTTATTTTATTTTTGACACTTTTAGGTCCTACTGACACTTCAGACCTTACATAACGTAATCTATATGTATCTAAAATGGCTTAGCTCCCCAACAGTGAAAAAATTTTCAAAATCGGTCGGTTAGTTTATTTTTGACACTTTGGGATCCGATGGACCCTGGCAGACTTTACATAACGTAATCTATATTTATCTAAAATAGTTTGGCTCTGTAACAATGAAAAAATTTTCAAAATAGGTCGGTTAGTTTATTTTTCCCACTTTTGGGTCCCATGGACCCTGGCGGACCCTAAATAACGTAATGTATGTCTATCTAAAATAGCTTAGTTCCCCAACAGTGAAAAAATTTTCAAAATCGGTCGGTTAGTTTATTTTTGACACTTTGGGATCCGATGGACCCTGGCAGACCTTACATAACGTAATCTATATTTATCTAAAATAGTTTAGCTCTGTAACAGTGAAAAAATTTTCAAAATCGGTCAGTTAGTTTATTTTTGACACTTTTGGGTCCTGTGGACCCTGGCGGACCTTACATAATGTATTCTAAATCTATCTAAAATAGTTTAGCTCTGTAACAGTGAAGAAATTTTTAAAATTGGTCGTTTAGTTTATTTTTTACAATTATGGGATCAGTAAATCCTGGCGAAACTCATACAAGTCTAGTACTCTAACAGTAAGAAAAGGGTTCTAAAAAGGGTTCTAAGGATCTCATATAACTTATGGCAGTCCGTAAGCTTCTTGCGGACATCATTTAATTAATTAATTCAAATACTTTAACTTACTAACTGTGAAAAATTTTTTAAAATCGATTGGTTAATTAATTTCTGGCCTTTTTAGGTCCCGAAAACCTTGACCTCACATAAAATACCTTAAATCCATTTGAAATGGTTTAATTTTTTAACATTATTAATTATTAGTGAAAAAATTTTCAAAATCGATTCAAAATATTTTTCCGTACATACATATCGCTGCTCTAGTATTGATTTGTTCTATCTCCACTTTTCAAAAAAAATGAGTTTGATACATTTTTGAACTCAGCAATTTTTCTCTACCATTTTCTAGTTTCAAAATGCCAATATTACGTTTATAAATATGTTTTTTCTAGTATTATTTTGTACTATGTCAATCGATTTCACAAAAATTTATTATTGGATTGTACTAACTCACAGTTTTTGTGGCACATAGAACAAAACTATACTTAAATTTTAGATTTTAAAAAATTTTAGTATTGGTGTGTTCTATATCCCATAACAAGGTTTCTTATATTGCATGAATAATGTAGATATGTTTTATTTTTTCATTAAAATATTGTAATGATTGCAAGCCATTATAACTTACGTTATTTACTGTATTATAATTTCTTACAATGCAATTTCTATTGTGTTAAAACTTGTGTAAAGTAATGGTGAAGGCATTAAAAATGTTTATGGAAAGTCATCCACAAATTAAAAACAAATTCTCATAAATTCTCTAAAAGTTGCCATAGCAAAGTTCAATACATTAATTATATTTTAAATTTTACATGTAAAATTGAACAGTTAGTTTACCTAAAAATCTTAATTTATTTAGAAATCTAAGTTTATTCAGAAATCTTAATTTAATAAAAGATGAAAACAAAAAATTGAAATTATCCAATTAACATCTAAGGTTTTTTTTTATTTTCATAAAATTGCAAATTTGTATAAAAAATTTTTATTATATGAAGTTTTCGATAATTAAACTTTAATATGTATAAAACGAGATAAACCAATGCTTATATACGCTTAAATGATGAATATAAACGGAAAAACGGTATTCCTATCCAAATTCGGACGACCGAATCTATTAAATGATAACTTTACTTCTTTATTTCTTGAAAAACTAACTGAAATCGAAATGAAGTCAAAGGTATCTAGATTCTAGAGACAATTTTTTTTGAAAATCTTTTTAAAAACGTCACATTAAAATAGTAATCGGTTTCTAGAATTAATTTTTATACAGTTCTTAACGCGATATTTCCCAAAAAGTTCTTGCCTATGTTTCAATTTACTTCCACACATAGGAAATAATTTAATTTTCTTTAAATTTTGTTAACGTAGTTGCTCTGAGATAGTCAGGTACAAAAGTATATCTCAAAATAAAAATTTTCTTTTATCAAAAATTTAATAATGTATTAATATTCTTCAGTGATTATATTTATATACCACTTGTTTGTTTTTTAATTTCCGCGTACTTATGTTGTAGCAATATAAAAACATTATTGAAAAAGCGTTGTAAAATGATGTTTATAAGTTATATTTAAAAACGGCGTGGTGAATAATTTCTATTTCTTATTAAATATTGTTTGAAACTTTGTATTTTATAAGATATTAAATTTTTATCAAATTCCTTTGACACGTTTCCATTTTATTCAAAAAAAAAAAAAAAAAAAAAATAGTTTTCCCATAAGAGACCGTGTTAAAATTACAAAACTTTGAAATCGTTTTTATCAAAATTGGGGTGGTCAATTTTTTTTCGGTAAGGGCTCGTATTATTGGTATTGAATTAAATAAATATCTAGAGAAGTTTCGTTAAAATCCTTTAAAAAAATCGTTTTATCGACCAACTGCCTTAAATCAAACACAGAATAAAATTTTTTTAAGCTAAAGTCATTTTATGTATTACAATTTTCCCATTCCTATATGTAACAGACGGAAAAAATAATCTTGTTTTGTTCTATATCCACGCTTATAGTACAAACCAAGAATTATAAACTGAAAGTACAAAACAATACTAAGGGAATATGGATCTATAGTTCAATTTTTGCAATCATGAGAATATTAGTTATCATTTTACTCCGAAATTCGAGGTCAGATTTCTATGAAATTGTATTGTATGACAACTAACTTATTTTATGTACATTGTACATATTTTGTTTTGTTTCATATATTTAATAATATTATATCATAACATAATCTTCAATTTCTTGTTTACTTAAAAATTCAATAAAAAAAAAAAAAAAATTCTTCATTACATTAGCTTAGAAAATCTGTTTAATTTACATTTTTTAACATGAGATAGAACCATGCTAATTATAATGCAATAAATGAGAAACAAAACTCTATACATGTATGTGTGTTATAACACATATATGTGAATAGTTTTCACTTGTTCTCACAAAATTCTTTAATAAAAAGTGAAATATTTTTATACTTCATAAAGAACTGAGATATAAATATAAATTACTTATTAGACTAACAAAGAAAGAATAAAAGTGAAAATTTACATTTTCTCGAAAAATACTTAAAATAGAAAGAAAATTATAAGAATATTTTCTTCATAATTTTTTTTTCCTTTTCAACGATGTAAAAATCGAACTGCCTTATGATAGGATCGAATGATAAAAAATGGCCAGAAAACCTACTTCTGGGCATCCGACGTGTCTGGCTAACGAACTTAGCCAAGCCAATTCAGAATCCAGTCCGCACACAAAATTTCATAAGCGTTAGACGTTTCGTTCGAGAGTTATCGTGGGAACACATAAATATATATATATATATATATATATATATATATATATATATATATATAAATTTTAGTGAATATCATTTTCGTATTCTAGGGACCTCAAAACAGATTTCTGCCATAGTCCCGGACTCAGATTGCGTCATGAGACCTACTGTAATAGCTGAATTTCGAGTTTTCGAAATTCGCTAATATATTTTATACTAGTTATTTTCGCGTACCTTTTCTATCTGGAACGGTTTTTTCTTTTGCATATAAGTGTAGATAAGTACCTATATATTATTTCTGGTTATACACAAATTCTCGTGCAGATTTTATCAAAAAATATGTACAGGGCTTGTTAAACATGAAATTGTATATACAATTAACCAAAAACGTTTTTTTCGTTTTTATCAAGGTATACATTCACATGTTACCAGTGTATTTAGTACAAAATTGTTAAATAGTGAAAACGAGACAAACCAAAAATGAACGACAGACAAAAGACGAACGCATATACAGTAAATTCGCCAACTTTGTATATTCAGTGATTACGCTGTTTGTTGCATGTTGTATAGAGTAGTGAGGAGCATAATCATATTTTTTTAATAACCGGATTCTTGAATTACTCGTATGTATGGCTTAAGTAATTGTAATTGTATATGGGTAGTTATACCAACGAGGGAATTTTGGACGGCCCAACCTATTTTGTATATTAATATTTTGAAAAATACATTTTCTCTAGATGGAAGCTGTAAAACATTACTGCATCTCACTGACCATTTAAAATAACCCGGTATCGAAATATATTTTTTATAAAAAATAACACTTAAAATGTAAAATTCTCAGTCTCCTGGCATGTCACCTCTCGAAAGCAAAGGATAGCAGACTAAATAATTATTTTTTCTGAATGTATAAAAAAAAATTAACGGAAAATATAATTAACATTGCAGTAGTAATCTGTAATATAGGTACCTACTTTTTTATTGAATAAATAATTTTTGAATTTATCAATAAGCGCGGTAGCGCGTCGGCAAGTTCTCACCAGCCGTACGTGCACCAAGCTATATTTACACGAACCATTTCAAGCCATTTTTGACCCCCTAAAAACTCTAGTTCTATTTGTTGTATTGAACTAAAATTTTGCATACACAATAACACACTCGAAATCACTCTCAATTTCAAATTTCATCGATCTAACTTTCGTAGTTCCTGAGGTATAGGTCTCCAAAAATCGACAATTTTGGCACTCACTCATTCACTCACTCACTGAGGGATCATCAAAACCTCTGGCCTATTTCCAGTGGACATAGGAAATTGAAATTCGGTCAGAATATAGATCTGAGTCTAACAGTAAAGGGAAAAATCTAAAATCATAATATTTTTCGTTATTTTCGTTATTTGTGCCCTTTCTTTGGAAAAATACAGGGCAATTTTATATAAAAAAAATATTACTCAAAGCCTTCCTTAATATTCAAATCTATTAGTTGCCGGTAACTATGAAAATAAAATAATTATTTATAGCAACAAATTACCTACTATGAATCGTATAAATATTTTCACCTATTATGATTAATAAACATCAAAAATAATTTAATTTACAAAAATTTGGAGTAAAATACTTGGTTTACGATAGCCATGGAAATGATTTTTCAAAGTGAAGATAGAATTCAGTCATGATTTAATTTTGTGGCTTAGAACCTGTGAAAATTAAGTTCAAAATTTTCAGTCGGGCTTACGTATACAGGGAGCAATTCCCACTTTGTTTGGCGTACGCTATAACGATTCATAAAAGTCAAGGTTTAAGTCTGGATAGTGCCCTTTTAGATATTGGCTCATCAATATTCGCATGTGCTCAGGCATAGGTTGCACTATCCAGAGTAAGACATCTCCAAGGTGTTCACTTAATAAATTTTGACCCGAGTCAGATTAAAGCACAATAAAGTGCAATAGCAGAGTACAATAGGCTTAGATCTTTGTATCGAAGAGATTTAAACAAAATTATCCTTAAAAAGAATAAAATTCAAAAAATTCTGGACAGAGAGTGGATTTTGCGACCAAATTTTATCGCTGTTCAAATACCAAATGAATCCTATAGTAAAAGATCCAGTCAAAAACGTAAAAATAAAACTAAATCAGACTGCAAATCAAAAAAAAAGAAATAAGTACTGCTTGCTTGCTATCCTACTATCTATTGAACCAGTTTGTATTAAACTACATTTCCTACAAAAAGTCGTGAAATCCCACCAAAAACATAAATGTGAAAAATGGGCAAGTTCTAATATGTATTGTGTTAGCCTGAAAAAGAATTGAAATCAAAATAAACTGTCAAGTTCCAAACATATTTTTCGTGCAAAATCGGAATAAGATAAATTGTTTTAAAAAATATACATCAAGCTTTTTTAAGGTAAATAATAGAAATTTTTCATTAGAACTTGGGGAGTTTTTAACACCAAGTAATACATGATAAATGAATAAAAACTCGCCATGTTCTAATGAAAAATTTCTATTATTTACCTTAAAAAAGTTTGATGTATATTTTTTAAAACAATTTATCTTATTCCGATTTTGCACGAAAAATATGTTTGGAACTTGACAGTTTATTTTGATTTCAATTCTTTTTCAGGCTAACACAATACATATTAGAACTTGCCCATTTTTCACATTTATGTTTTTGGTGGGATTTATATTTTCTTTAAGAATTATCCTATTGAATTTTGTTCGGCGAATTTTCATCATTCTCCTATCAAAGTAAAACACTTAAAAAATATAAAATAATTTATATTACCATAAAATCATCGTTTGTCATAGTAATTAACTGAAATATAATAAATAAAATAATATAAAAAAATAAATAAATAAAAAATTAAAATAAAAAATAAATTCCCATTTTTCTTTTGTATAATATATACTATATAACTAATATGACTACTAATACATATACTACTAGTATAATATATAATATATATTAAACTGTCGTCAATGACTTCGAATATTTTTAAAAAAATAATAAACTCCCAATTTCTTTGTTTTTTTGTTTCTTTTGTTTTGTTCTTTTTAATTTTTTTTTTTTGCAATACATATATCCATTATATAAGTAATATATATATATATATATATATATATATATATATATATATATATATATATATATATATATATATATATATAAGGTGGGTGTACCATGGAAGGCCATGCTCCTTAGAAGGCCAACTATTAAAAAGTCGTAGTTATTGACATGTAAAGACATATTCCTTCTACATACACTAAGATCCGTCAATCTCAAGACCACAGAAGCGGTGGCGAGTCGCTCGCGCCGCTATTGTGACAGTGCGATCTCACGCTTTGTAGACTTCGGTCATCAGGGTCACAATTGTTATTCGCGCGCACAACAAAACGTAAGTTTTTAGTTAAATAACCTATTATTATCTCAAATTTTTGTACTGTGAATTGTCGTATAAGGATATGTTTATGGTACTAAAGGAAAAAAATAGTTTTGCCTCGATTTAAGTTAAAATATTGTTAGTGTTCCTAGGAAAGCCGGTGGTTCCTTATAAGGCCAATCAAAAAGTTGACGGTTGGCCTTGCTTGGGTACATGGGCCTTACAAGGAACGTCTACAAACCATGAACATACGAACGTCGATTTTAAACATTCCTGACTAGAAAACTGACTATGTGCCTTGATAAGTTTGTGATAATTACAGTACTCAGTCTGTAGTGTCTATTATTTTATCATAATTAATATAAAAAGTCATAGAAAATTGTTAGTTTGGCCTTCTTAGGAACATTGTGGCCTTACAAAGAACAGACCCATAAGAAGGCCATTTTAGGTAAAATAGAAAGTTTTTAATTTCATTATAAAACGCATTGGCAAGTTATTCGATATCAATATAATGCTCATTACTACTATTTTTATATAATTTCCATTAACATATTCTAAGTTATAAGATGGTGTTCAGGTAATGTTCGTTAAGTTTTTTTATAGATGATAAAAATATATTGAGCATTTAATGTTTCACTCAAATGAAAGAGCTTATTATGTAGTTTTAGTGAAAGCGGATATATTAATTGTTACAACTCTATTTTTAAGTTGAATGACTGATGTATAATATTGGCCTTGTTTGGAGCCGTGTTCCTTGCAAGGCCATTTGGAAGAGCTTAAGAAAACTTAAGTTTAATAAATAATGATTAAAGCTAGGTTCAAAAAAAGTGATTTATATGATACACAATAAAACAAAGTATTACTTAATAATTTGTTTCCTTCATTTATCCAGTAAATAAACGAATAAAACATGTTTAATCGTTAGAGTGGCCTTCCATGGTCCACCCACCTTATATATATATATATATATATATATATATATATATATATATATATATATATATATATATATATTCTACTAATATAATATATAATATATATAAAGTAATACAAATAATAAATTGTTTAATAATTAAAAAATTAAAAATTGTTTATTAATAAAAATTAATAAATTGTGTTTAATAATAAAAATTAAAATAAGAAATTCTCTTGTGTTAATTTTAGTTTTTTACTCATTTTTTTCACTTTCCTGGTTATATCTTTTTCTATGATGGCCTTAAAATTTATAATTTTTAATTTTTTGACTGGCCACTTTGAAATAGTGTGAAAAATGTCATCAACTTGAAATAAAACTACTTTCCAAAGCTTATGCATGAAAAAAATATCGTGCCGGAATTAAGTCCATTTTTTTACCTCCTATTACCTTTATCACCTATCTGTTAGTATCTATACCTAACAATATGGTTGTATACAAATAACAAATAGTGCATTTTCTCACTTTCATATTTGGAGTTGGAACTAAAAAAAAATTGAAACTCACTAACAATCTTCACGAATATACTAAACGTGTATATTGTGTTGCACTTGCACAGCCCTTTCTATATAAATCCGAAAAAGGAATTTTAGGAAAAAAACAACAATCATATACTTCGTTCATATTACATTTGCAATGGGTAGTAGCCAGTAAGTATACATACAGTTTCTTCTATACCGCATAATTTTAGCTGAGCTATAGAAAGGCTAGTTAAAAATAAATTTTGAAAGTTTTGTGCAAGTGCAATAATGAAAATCCTGAAAAGTGAAAATTTTCTACCGCAATTACTAGAGCTGATGGTATATTTAAAAATAATGGTACTTTTTATATTTGTTTTTTTCCAAAATTCAATAATTGGGGAGATAAAGTAAAGGGAGGAATATAAAGAGGTGAAACAAAAATGATTTTTAAAAAAAATTGACTTTTTGGAATAATGTATTCATATTTTATGAGTGCGTATGTATATTAGGATAATTAAATTTATGGTAGTAACTATTCCGTCACTTATGATTAAGAGATAATTTTGGGACAGATATTTGTAGGTACTCTAAAATATTACTCTGAAATGTATAAAAAATATACTATATGTAAGTCTGTAGAATCACATTGTTAAGAATTTTGTATAAATACTAATTAAAGATTTGATAACTTAAAGCATCACCCAAAACCACCCGCTAATCATAAGTGGTGAAAAAAAGAATTATCCTAATGTAAAATACGTATCCTAAAACATCAATCTGTTATTTAAAAACGTTTGGAAAATCTTTAGGAATAAATAATTTTTAACAATTATTCTTTTTTAAACCTTAAACCCAAATGATTTAAATATTAATCCAAGGATTGAAATAATTTATTTCTTCATAATTCCTTAGTTGTACGTTTATTTCAATTTTATTTACATTTCCAAAAAATTTTTCGACATGTACTGATGTCTTCTTCAGTTGGATCTGATATAAAATGAGAAAAGAGAATTTTAATTACATCTATTTTAACAATATTATTAATTTATTTATGTTAATATTAGGAAAAAAAAACCATAAATTTCAAACCATAAAAGTTATGGTTTTTTATTGTTTAAAACTAGTTAAAAATTTTTTTAAAATTATAAACAATTATTTCAAAATTAAAAAACTTTAAAAAAAATATATATATAACAAATAGATTGATCGGAATATAATATTGTAATTTAAACGGGCAACAGTTTTTAGTTATGGATAGAAGAAAGTAATTATATTATTTGTACAATTTTAATATTACAGGAGAAAGCAATTAAATTTAAATTCAAATAGGAAATGAGACTGGACATGTTGACAATGGTAATTATTTTTCTATTTTGAACTAAAATAAATTAATGTAATGTAACAAGTACTTACATCTGTTAATTCATCCAAAAAAAAGATTAATCGTTGCTATTAATTTAAATAGATGTCGGTTTCTGCATTCCATATTTGAAATTTGTCAGTAATTATATTTAAAATCACTACGTAAATGATTAAAACTGTACTTATTTAAAGTTTATAAATTTTAAACAATAAAAATAAAACTTTAAAAAAAAATTTTTTTTTCAATTGCTAAAAAGTTTTGTACTTGTTGCAGCTACATTTTATCGTACTTATGTCATTTTTTATATTGAATTAATTTTATTGTTTTCCTTTTAGATTTAAATTTTAGAATTTTCTGGAGAATATGACTATGATACACGCATGTCCCATTTTCTATCTTTATCCCTTGACATTACATCTTTTATGTATTTTGTTGTAACTTAAGTTGTAGTTATGTAACAGAATGCCCTGACTGTGATGTTTACTTATTTATTCTAAAAAATTACCTATTTTTTAATTGTTTTAAAATTGGAATGTATGTATTGTCTAGAGCATTCGATTCGATTTGTTTGTTACAGTTGTTAGAATCGTTCAATTTAATGAAGAATCCTTCACTCATTAAGCGCTTCTTGTAATTTTTTTCTTTGTCAAAAACTTTAACATTTTCAAAATCGAATCTATGACTGTTATTGATTACATGCTCTGACAATCCCGTAACTTCTTTTTCCCTTTTGATATCGTATTTATGTTGTGTTATTCTTTTACTTAGAAATTGAGAAGTTTGTCCGAAATAGATTTTATCACAGTCATGGCATTCCACCCCATAAACTACATTGTACATTTGTTTGTGATCAATTTTACTTCTCTTTTTTGAATAAATGTTATGTATTTTGTCTTTAAAAGAAAAAGTTACACTATTTCCGCTGTATTTTTCAATTAGTGGTTTTATTTTTTTACTTAAATTATTATATGGCAGACACAATATGTCTTTAGAAATTACTTCTTTATTTTTTATAAAAAATAAACGTACAACTAAGGAATTATGAAGAAATAAATTATTTCAATCCTTAGATTAATATTTAAATCATTTGGGTTTAAGGTTTAAAAAAGAATAATTGTTATAATTATACCCAAAAAACATATTATATTTTAAATAATTTTTATTTCACTCCCTTATAAGGTTGTATCCCCCGTATTAATAACGTTTGGAAGAAAGTGTATATAAAAAGGTACTATTATTTTTGAACGTACTATCAGTTCTAGCAATTACGGTATGATATTCTGGACCGTTCTGTTACTGATTTTTTTAAATCGGGTTACTGATTTTTTTAATTCGAATTATCCCATCACTACTATAAAGTTGTATTAAGCGGGTTCTACACGATGCTACGAACGTTCCTTCCAACGTTCGATCGAACGTTTGAGGCAATTAAGTTCGATAGTTGGTGCGACGAATGTATCTGCTACACGGTGAATCGAATGTTTGATCCAATACGAATGATGATGTGTTGGTACTCAGTGGACGAGGCTGTTATCTGTCTGATGTTATCTCTAATGTTATACACTGATGTCTCCCTTCACATGAACGAGTCGTGCAGTTGCTGAGTCGAACCAACCAACGCAACCAACATTGACCTTCAAACGTTCGAAGCATCCCTTTGACTTGGTGCAAGAATACCGACATGGAGCGGGACATGGCCAAATGCGAATGTTTGACGCTCGACATTGGACACTCGTAGGTTCGAACAACGGCCACACGATGCGATGAACCATCGAACGTCCAATGTTGGAAGGTGTTCGTAGCATCGTGTAGAATCGTCTTTATCAGAATAGTATCAAATAAATAGTTGATCCAACAATATTGATACTAAAATTAAAGCTATGCATATATTTGCCGGTACGGAATAGGACTAAAGGTGCGTTTTAGCTTACAAAACTGCACTGCTTGTTTAACTTGCACATGTTGATTTAAATTCAACTCTTCATATAAACAAACAAATAAAGCAAACGGAAACAAGAAACATCATTTAAAATAAAAACATTTTTTTGAGAAGATTTTAATTTTTTTAAACCATAGATGAATAATTAATTTAACTAGAAAAAAGGCTGCGCGATAACCCCCGAAAGAAGCTTCCAATTTTTACGAAATTGAATATAAAGATCAAAAATTCTAAACCCTTGCCGGCTAATTCTAATCCCAGCCGGACAGTAAAAAGTTAAACTCTTTTGAATAAATATAGGCTATATCATGAGATCTGCCAGGGTCCTGTGAACCCCAAAACGCCAAAAATTCACTACACAATCGATTTTGAAAATTTTTTCACTGTTGCGAGCTAAATTATTTCAGATGGATACAGGTTGTTATACGAAATACGCCGGTGTCCAGATTTTGGAAATTCGTCCTGTTATGCAGATTCTGCAACAGCGGTTTTTTGAGTTAAGGCCCTGTACCATAATGAATAAAGAAGCTAGCCTAGAAAAACAAGCAGTGCGATTTTGTAAGTTAAGACGCATCAAGTTTATTATACAAATATACAATATTGATGGTAGTGATTATGGAAATACCTATTTTAGGACGATTAAATGTTGACACAAACTCTCAAAATATATTTTTCAGTTAAGACAATCTACCAAATAAGCTAGCCTAGCTAAGCAAGTCTAACAAGCAGTGCTATTTTGTAAATTACGACGCACAAAATATGTAAACGTGCCTTTTATGCTATTCTTTTACTTAACTTAAAAGTTGCTATTGATCAACTCGATAGTAAGCACATTTCATTATACAATTTGGTATTCATATTATATAAAAAAAAAATCCATTTATATTTTTCTTGTTGTAAATCCTAAAAAAGTTACTTTTTGACCCACAAAAAATATAATTTTTCACTTTAGTTGAAGAATAATATCTGATTTTTAATTACTCTAGGAGAGACTTTACGTTTACTCTATTCCCATCTTCCTCCTTTTCCAAATTTTCTATTTTATAACACGTTAAAAGGCAATAAAATACTATGGTAGTAAGAAAAGAGTCACTTTAATTTAATAGTAAGATAAAAAATCCATTTTGAGTAAGGCAAAAAGTTTAGTTTAATTTCTAGTTTGAGAAAATGTAACACGCTAATAATTTAAGTAAACATATTACAGAGCATATTACAAGAAAATACATAGTTGTAAATCAAAGTATTAATATTTTTGAAAACTGTTTTTAACTGGGAGAGTAAAATCGTTTTCTTTTTCTGAAAATTTGATTATTTGTAGGAGGATATACTGGGTGTCCCGTTCGGATGTATATATAGGATTTACATGTTAATGGATAACATTGAATTCTCATTAGGAAAAAGTTCCCAAGAGTGCTTTGGATAAACATATTTATGTTTTTGCTGATTTTCTTTTATAAAATAAATTTTTACTTTATTTTATTATAAAAAATAAATAAATAAAGTATGAAATTGATATTTTCAATAAAAATTTGAATATAAATGACAGGAATAAATTAGTTTTTGCACTTTTCTTAAAGTAATATCTTGGTTGTTTTCATGGCGGCGCGGCGGCTAGCACATTAATTGTATTTGCAACTGGTGCTCCAGCTGTAGTAGGTGTGTTTTTTTAGGGTCATTATGTACACATTCATATTTTTTTAGAATTTTCTAAAATGCATTAAGTTGTCCTGAGGTACGGTCTCGGACGATTAGGATACTTAATACTGAATAAATCTCTTGGTGCAACGCAAACTATTTCCTTCAGTTCACCACCATATTATCTGCACTATTTATTTCTTCGACATAATATTCTCTCGGTTATATAGACAATGAATATTGCGACTTTCATTTTTTTTATTTTACTATACATTATACTATTGTTAAAGCGATAGTAACATATTGAATTGGTATTACTATTTTGTTCAAAGTACTCTTGTGACATAACTTCTTCCTTATGGGAATTCAATGTTATCAATTAACATGTAAACCGTATGTATACATCCAAACGGGAGATCCGGTATACCTACACTTGTATCCAATAATTTTCACTAAAAATATTTAAAAAATGTAAAGTAAAATTAATCCTTTCTAAAACATATTTCTTACCAGTTGATAATCGAAGAGCAATCATTGATTTTAGGATCAAGTAAAGTAAAACTGCGCTTGAGTATTACGAACTTTTAACTTACATCAAAACTCCTAAAAATTATCCGGTGGCTTTTAGACTGGAATATTCAATCTTACGGTAAACATACTGTATTTTTTTTAAATTATTGATACAATAAACTATATGTTGAATAATTATTTTAAAATTTTCATCATAATCATTCAAATTAGTTTAATAAAATATAAATAAAATGAAACAAAATTGTTTATTTACACAAATTATTTTTCGGCGAAAAAAATCCTTATCATAATCATTTTTCATAAATAATCACAAAATAAATAATATTTTTAATAACAAAATTTTAAATAAATATATAATTTTAACATAAATATCAATTTTTTTCAAACAAATTAACAAAAATATTCATATAGGTATATATATTTGTATTATTTATAGTTTTCACACAAAAATAAAATATGTACGCTTAATAAATGTATGTGTTTACAGAATGTTCAAAAAATTAGCGTCGATAAACTCATGACGTATTATAGTAATTAATTTTAATCTTATATTTTTAGCATAAATATCAATTCTTTGCAGGTACTAATACTTTTAAATGTATAGTCAGATAAGTATAGACAATTACCCCCAAACGGATTATCTGAATAACTATATTAACGGTATGGGAACGCTGTAATCTGATATCTATAACCTTGTCGTCCAAATTCAAGGAGTTATGGAAATAACTGAAAAAATATTAAAAAATGATAACTTTTTTCAAAAATGGTCTCTTCTGTAATAGATAATAAGTCGATTTTAAATTTCAATACACTGATTTTTACTCTTATTGTACACGGAGAGAAAATTCCTATAAAAATTACTGTGCTCATACTACAATCGACGTGTAACAGGCGAACATATCCAATTTTTGTACGGTAAAATTATAAAAATTATAGTTATATTATTGTAATTTTTATAATTTTACTGTACAAAAATTGGATATGTTCGCCTGTTACACGTCCATTGTAGTATGAGCACAGTAATTTTTATAGGAATTTTCTCTCCGTGTACCATACAGTAAAATTATGCTTTATTGATTAATAGAACAGAGTTAATGTTAATAGGGATTGCAATCCGGCACCAATTTCAATCCGGTCGGATCCAGCTGGATTTGTCACATCAAAAGAATTTTTCCAATTACAACAATTCTTAGTTGTAACTAATTGATGTCCCTGATACGGTGAGTATTTGGGTCGCATCTATTTTTTCTGCAATTCTTCTTCGTTCAATCTTATCACATCTTGACTTTCCCTATTTCTTATGGGGTTCGCTATTTTAACATTGTTTTTCCGTTTGTCAGTTTGACATCCAATTGATTTTAAAGGTTATGTCCTTTTGATGTTTTTCTAATTTCTCAGTTGTTTCACAATTGAGTTTTTTGAATTCCTGAAGAAGATCATTTAAATGATTGAAACATGTAGAACAATTTTCTTTTAATTTTTCTAATATTTTTCATGTAGGTTGTCGCAAACTTTGAAATTACTCATTCATTTTTACCTGCAGTTGGATTTTGATAATTTATACTGAAAAATTGTTTTCTTAATTTTTACAATTTAAAATTATTTGGAATTGTAAAAAAGAGTATACACGTCACAAAACTAACGTTTTTTTAGCCCTTGTGTGAATTGTTGCCCTCGGGCCTTTACTTCTTAAACAAACTTCACACTCGGTATTAAAACTCACACTTTAGTCCCTTGGTGTATAACGTATTATTATAACTTATACATTATATTATGTAAGTAACTTAAATCTAGATGTGGCTATTTATACATACAGTATGTATACACAATTGGCTATTTATACATACAGTATGTATACACAATTGGCTATTTATACATACAGTATGTATACGAAATTGGCTATTTATACATACAGTATGTATATGGAATATTTTGTTTAAACATGCAGTATATATACGCAGTTGACTACTTATTCAGAATTACCGTAATTTCTGATGTATAATGCGCACATTGAGCACCAAAAATATCGTCAAAATTTCGTGGTGCGCGTATTAAAATGGACTTTTCCACTGGTGACAGTAAAATAACTTATAATAACAAATTTATCGATTATAATAATAACGAAATTCTCGCGTACCACCGATTGAATTTTGTATAATCTTTTTAGCTTAAGAACGGATTTTTGGCGACGCGACCCGGAAGTTGCATATCTGAGGACTAGAAAAAGGTTTCCTTTGTTATGGTAATAAAAAATTTGAGGCAGATTCTTATAGAATTTGATCAATGGAACAAAAAACGAAGAACAAATTTTTTCGATATCCTGTTTACTTTTCGAGATAATATGTGTTGTATTTCTAAAACTTACTATAATGAGATATGGAATTGTATATTACACACATACACATATACGTAGTATCAATTTTTACGGATATAAACTCAGTTTTAAATATAATTTTAGAATGGTATATTTTGGTTTTTATTCATAAAAATTAGTGAAAAATGAACGGGACATCACCAATGAAACCTCATTCTTGGGCAAAGGGTAATTATTTACAAATATGTCTCGGCGTGTAATGACTTCAAAATTATTTAATTACCCTTTGCCTGAAAATGAAGTTTTAGTGATGTTGTCCGGTCCATTTTCCACTTACTTCTATCAATACAAGCCGTAATATACCTACCGTAATTGTCTATCCAATATAGTAAGTTTTTCAAATTTGACTCGTAATATCACGAAAACTAAGCAAAATATCGAAAAACTTCATTATTTCTTTTTTGTGCTACTCACCAAGTTCCATAAGAATCGATCTTTAATTTTTGTTGCTATGGTAACGGAAAACATTTTTTAGTAATTCCTAGACTTGACATTCAAAGGGTTGAAAAATACACTTCCGGTTCGTTGCCAGAAATCCGTTTAGGGGATAACTTCTTAAGCCAAAAATATTATGTAAAAAAATAATTCAGCTCAATCGGAGGTATTCGGTTATTATAATGGTGTAGTTATTAAAAAAATATTAATTGTAATAATAGCGCATTCAATCAGTATGTATAAGTAGCCAACTGCGTATACAGTTTAGCTTTAGGTAGTACATAACTGCATACTGTAGGTTTAAATAGCCAATTCAGTATACACATAATTATGTATAAACAGCTAATTTCATATACACACTATATATGTATAAATAGCCAATTTCGTATACATACTGTATGTATAAATAGCCAATTGCGTATACATACTGTATGTATAAATAGCCAATTAGTTATACATACTGTATGTATAAATAGCCACATCCATAAAAATCCAATAAATTATCCTTAATCAACTGAGATCACAGTATTTAAACATAGGCACGCTAAACAGTTTCATTCTTATAATTCTATTACTTATCGTGAATCTGTTCAATGAATGGCACAATTATCACAATAACAAGTTTAGAAATTCTTCTTAATTTTTAATATACATAAGTACTTACCTTTAAATAGTTATTTTAAGTATAACAGTTATAAACAAATCAATTCTGGTTTCGACCAATCAACTTCTTATAAAGTTACCTAAAGAAGGTAGTTTTGATTTCTTCCATTCTAAATGTCTACCGGGGTGCTGATGCTAAATCTGAGGTTTGCTAACAAAATTTCGTTACCTAAAATTGAAAAAATGCACAGTAAAAAATTTGTGTTCTACGTAAAAAAAAAAAAAAAAAAAAAAAAAAAAAAAAAAAAAAAAAAAAAAAAACTGGTTAAAATTTTTGTGTTAAATATGTTAAATAAGTAACACAACCCTGCGTTAATGAAACATTTCGTGTTTGTGTTAAATGAAAATATTAACACAAATTTCGATTGAACAGAATAAAAATGTTAACCTGTTTTGAACAACAAAGAAGTAACACAATCTTTGTGTAAAGCAAAAGAATGTTACAAGTACGTAAGTTACATTAAAATATATATCTATCAAAATATATATAATGAAAAGATGAGATATATATATAATAAAAAGATGAGAGTAGTTCTTATTATTAAACAAAACCGAAAAATTATAAATTTTTTCAGTTATTGACGAATATAGTTTTATTAAACGTTTAAAAATGAAAAAATTTTCTTACATTTTAAGGTTATTTTGTTACAGATTCAGTTACAAAAAATCATGTAAACTTACTTGAGATTGTATATTATAATCTAGTAATTATAAAATGTCAACTAAGATTACACGATTTTTTGATAACTCTGAAACTCTTTTAACTTTTTGTATATAACAGTTGTATCCAAAATGAAAGTAAATAGTACCGCTGGTAGTCAACAGACGGCCGGTGTGTTTTTTGGCGGAAGGGGAAGAGAAGACTCGTGAACAATACAAAGAGCTTCTACATTTGGAACGGCAGGCGCACGTTAACGTAGTTGGCTCTGGCTCGTCTGTGAAAATGCCTGTAAAATGAAAAGACGTGTAAAACAGAATTATCTTTGCACAGAATTAAAATACAATGTGACTTTGAACATGCTTTTTTAGGAATCGAAGCGGCATAACGGTAAGTTGAAACCAGTCTATATAGTATATAGCAGTATTTTTCAACCTGTGGGTCGCGACCCCCTGGGGTGTCGCGAAGCCTTTTTAAGTGGGTCGCAGTTACTTTAACAATAAAACCACTCTAGTTCAATATACAATATTTAATAAAGAAAAGGTTGATTAAAGGTTACATTAATTTGATGGTTGCATACTTTCGCCTGATAAAATTTCAGTACCAGTGGCGGATTTACCAGCAGGCTGAATAGGCTGGAACCTAGGGCGGCAGATTTCAGGGGCGGCAAATTTGGGCCCAAAAGGTCTTTGTAGAATTTGTTTTTATTTTTGCTCGTCACTTACGTTTTTTAAGAAGGGCGGCAAAGATTTTTCAGGGGCGGCATTTTTCACTGAGCCTGAAGCGGCACTTAGGGTAAAACCGCCACTGTTCAAAACAAATAACTGCGACTTATTTTCAATAACAATAAATCCGAGTTTTAAATAATTGTCGTCATATAGACGCTTTTTCTTTGTTTTTGTTTCATTTCTCTCATTGGAATTTGAAGTTGACGGTTGTGCTTTCCAGAAACTTACCCATTTTCAATAATTACAATGAGCACAAAATTTTAGATATTAAAAAATAAAAGACAGTGAGCAACTACTAAACAAACAAGTCAGCTCAATAAATTTAAACACAATTCACAAAGCGAATTCACAATTCAAAAAATTCAAAAGTGCCATCCTTTACTCTCCTGAGGCTCCACGCAGCGCTCATCACGTTGCGCTATGTCTCGCACAAGTCACGCGCGTGTTCAGAGAACTTCGATGTCGATATAAAAATATGCCTGTTTAAAATCCTTTGTTACGTATATATTTAATTGACATCTAACTGAAAATACTTAATAATGATAAACGGATTCAATATTTATAACATAAAAAAAAAAAATACTCCTGTCGCAGCACCTGCATAACATAGTGAATTTCCATTTTTAAAAATCCGTTTTTCTGTGATTTTTCATCCTTCTAAGTGAATTTTCCTCTTCTTTCTAATGATGTAAATAAATGTCGCAAAAATTTTTTAACTTGAGACAATTTTGGTAAAAAACTAATTTTTGTCACCAAAACTTACCAAAAAAACCATGTTCCAGGCATCCGACATGGCTGGCTAACGAACTTGTCCAACGGTGTGAGACTAGATATAAATATAATATATAAATTTTAGTAAATATTATTTTCTGTTTGTAGGGACCTCAAAACAAATTTCTGCCATAGTATCGGGCTCAAGTCGCATCATGAGAGTGGCTGTAATAGCTAAATTCCATTCTGAAAATTCGCTAAAACCACCCATAAAACCTATAAGTCTAGCAAGTACTTAACACATTAATAGTTTTTGTATATAGCAACATCTACATTTCAGTCCCTTTTTGACAATCTTGCCAGAACTTAAACACTTTTTTAATTTTTCTTTTATTGTTAAAATCGAAACGTTATTTTGAAGACGGTTAAAATTACTATATTTTACATCAAAGTCAACGCAATCACCCCCTAGTTAATTACTCCTAGACTTGATGCTAGAAAATTGAGAAAAAAAAGGTCACATAGATTTTTTAATTTAGATTTTATTTGTAATGATTGAGTTACGAAATTCAAAAGGACATTTTAAAAATGTGTGTATTCGCTATGAGCTTTTGTCTGGAGGGAATACAGCTCCTCAAAATCGGCTCCAGCGCTCAAGATGGACAGGACATATCAGTTTATTAGGATGGCATTTGTACATAATTTTAATATTTTCTTTAAGAAATAGTATTTTGTTCTAAATACTAGTTTGATTTTTTCAAGGCGAGTATTTATTACGATTTCTATTTACCAGCTTCTACAAAATAAAAAAAAATCAGTTGTAACACTATTATCAAACGTTATTTTATTTTGAAATTTTCAAAAAAAATATAAAAATTACCTCTTATATGCTTTTTCTGGGTTAATTATTGAAAAATATTCTATTTTCCGACATTTTTAAGGTAAAATGAGCAGATGTATGGTTTTTATTAAACAAATTTCAGCCTTCAATATATTTTCGCCTTAGAGTATTTAATATTTTCAAAAATGTATGATAAAATTTGTTAAAGTTTAAAATTATTTGTTTTGTCAAAAAAAAAAAAAAAAAAAATGAATGTGCAAATTTATTTACGTGTAAAATGTTGTGTTTATAGGTACATAATAAATTAATAATTATAACCATATTGTTATTTGGATAAAAAATTACGTAAAAATATGATTGTTTGAATATGATTTAACGTAATTTTTATGCTATTGCAGCAAACTCTTATTAATTTTAGTAAGGTGTAAACATAATCTAAACTCTAACCGTATCATATAAAACAATTTTCTTGGTAATTTTCTTATAAAAAAATGGAATAGATAGATTATAAAGATTTACTCAACTGAGAGAAATAGAATAAGTATAACTGAATCGTTAAATTGGATTAAAAAAATCATGACACGTCACTTATAAAGCCGGTTTTTTTTAATGTAGCATCCCAAAACATGAGACAGAAAAAAAAGACTGTGAGTGGGAGTGTAATAAAAAATGATTTCTTCCAACATATTTTCTAACTTTTCTCCAAAAGTTTTAATTTATAAATACTTATTAATTAACACCGGACACACGCCAAAACGGAAAATTACCGTGCTAGACGAGGCAAGCAAAGGTCAGCAGTTAACAATCCTAGAAGCAATAGAAATAAATAAGCATAACTTCGATCACCTTTTAAATGACTACACCCATATTTACAGTAACCCGTATTTTAACCTTTAAAATTGTATATTGCTGTAATATTGTCTTTTTGTCAATTTCAATTTCAATCATGTGTTTGTTTGCTTTTTGTCACGTGTAATGTAATCTTGTTTTTCTTGATTTTCGGATCGTCTCACTAACCCCACCCCTTCCACTTCCACATCACATACCACTTCCCCTTCATAAGTATAGGTAGATAAAATCAGTATATAAGGGAATTTATCGAAAGTAATTTTTATTGTTTGAAAATGATCTAACGGTTCGAAACAATATTGTCACAGTTTTAAAAATAAAAGTGGTATTTTGCAAAGTAAAGTATTTGTTTATTATTTACAAATATGAAATACCATAAAGTAACGCTCAAATCTATTAATATTAAGTAATAAAAGATTCATTAAAAAGATTAATAATAGGTGAGCAACGAATAATTGAAGCCTTTGATAATACGTCGCTTATAGCAGGGTGTCCATATTTTGATAGGCAAAACCGGAACACAAAAAAACAAATACTAACTTAAAATAGACTTTTGTTTTGTACATGACCACGAATATAAAATACATAAAATTAATCAAATTATATGATCCCTTTCATCCCTTGCTTTTTTAGCCTCATTGGGTTCCTAGTTTAGTTAATATTAACTGTTTCGCCAAAAAGTTATTAGTAATAGTTGCCGATAGTTATTATTTACAAAAAGTCTTTTCTACAACATTTCCGTTAAACTCACAGTTACAGAGATAATCGAAAAAATAATTTCAACTGAATTTTTAAAAATATGACCAACGTACAACACCATCAGTTTCGAAAACTCAGTTTTACATTCACGGAAAACTTCTCTACGGATTCCAGAAAAAAAGTACTCAAAACGTAAAGCTGATCGTTTCAATTCGATAATTACTGAACAATATCGTGCTAGTCGCTATTCGGATAGTAAGTATTTTTAGAAATCGGGACAAATACCTGTCCCGAAAGAACCTGTCGGGAGACCGGGACGAGAATTAAAACCACGCTACTCACGAAAGTTTGAGAAATATGTTTCTTTCTTTAGTAAATATGTACATTCGTATTATCGTATTTATTTCTATATCATATGATGGTTACTGCTATCATGTATCTAAATTGTTTACATATGTAATAATTTTTTTGCCCGTAACTGTACACGTAGTGTTTGCAGATGATAGTTACCATTCATTCTCTACATATATAAATACACATAATAATATTTTATAATAACGTAACAATTTGTGACAATTATCAATATGGTCATTCATAGGGTTTAAATAAAATTTTAGAGAATGAGTAACTTGACTATGCTTACGGTATAAATGATATATAAATATTGGGTTTTAGGTATAGTGTGGATTTTCATTATATATGAAAATATATAATAATAACATACATATAAACAATGTCTCACTAATTATAGTTAAACAAATGAGTAAAAATTATATTTTCTATTTTTGTAGCCCCCAATAATTTTTTAACAAAAAGTTAACGCGTTGTAGTTAGGAATAATATTTAAGCTTAAAGTAAGCCTCACTATTTTTTTTTTTTTTGAATTTAAAAATTTCCTATTTTTATACACAAAGCTATTTTTTGGCAAAAGTTAACAACTACTCATTAAAAACGTGATATGTATAATTAACATTAATTAACAATATATAATTAGATCAATATAAATAAAAAAATATGTTATTATGGTCATTAAGGCAAACAGTTTTGTACCTATATTAGGGTGACCATATAGTACAAGATCCCACAGTTGATTTCTGCAGGTATCTGTTTTTTTAATGAAACTTAATTTAAATGAATCATTAATAGCAATGTAATACATTGCTCCCGGGTTGCCCATCGAAGATTAGCCATAAGTACCTTTAACTAAGTATATTGTAATTCATTTTTTCGAACGAATTCCAACTATAACTTTTTTAAATGAAATCAACATCATTTAAAAGAAAATGATGTAAAAGATGTTAAAAAGAATAGTTGCCAACTCTCAATCGGCGCAACCTTTAGGTTGCCAGGTGTTAAGAGGTATATTGTTGTTAATAATTTGCTGTCACGTCTTTTTTGAGAAAATTAGATACTAAATTAAAGCTTTATTTTTTCTGGAGACGATAATACATGATTGCCTGCGAAAAAATAGCCGCAAGTTGTGGTTGCCATCATTTTAGTTATAATTACTGTCTTATTGCATCTCAGCTGCAACCATTGAAAAAAAAATTTATACATATTGATAAACATCTTTCACATAAACATCTTTCACATTATTTTCTTTCAAATAATATTGATTTCATTTAAAAAAATTATAGTTGGAATTCGTTCGAAAAAGTGAATTACAATATACTTAATTAAAGGTACTTACGGCTAATTTTCGATAGGCAACCCGGAAGCAATGTATTATATCAACGCCCGCTCTAGCTTCTACGCCACCCTGGGCAAATAATTCCGCCCCAGTGCAAAAACGGTGACCTTTTTCTTTATTTTTGCTCGCCGGGTATCAAAAAAAAGCCCGTCCTCTTTCCTTTTTTTTACACATACGACTTTTTTTTCTTTTATTCGGCAGGTGTAAAATGCCGCCCCTTTTTTACGCCCCGGGCCAATCTCTTCTTTTGCTCCATGACTTCTAAAATGCCCCCCTCTATTCACTAAAATTAGCAAAAATCCCGCCCCTAAAGTTTGCCGCCCCGGGTAAATGTCCGGTTTGCCGCCACCTGGAGCGGGCCCTGATTACATTGCCATTAATGATTGATTTAAAGTAAGTTTCATTAAAAAAACAGATACCTGCCGAAATCAGCTGCTGGATCTTAGGCTAATACGTCCCGATTTTAACTTTCTTGTTCCGGTGTCTTTTAAATTCAGTTGGTATAAATTCCTGGTTCTTCTTCCGTAACTTATAAGGATAGACGTAAACACGTGACAATTTTCATTATCGTCTTAATACAAGCATTCTACCACAATATCAACTTATAGCTGGGAGTATTGAGCCAGAAACCCATGTAAAACGCCCAATATCTGGTTTCCGTAAGTGGCGTTGGAACCAGAGGTTCCAAATATGAATTTCGTCGTATTCATCTTTGTGGTGAATAATTTGCGGTCACATATGGTAGCACAACTATTTTTTAAAGCAATAATAACTATGCTGTCTGGTGTTAAACGTATGCTATCAAGTGTTGAAATAAAAAATAAATAAATTAGAAGTAAAGGTACCACAAGCGCGACTTTCAAAACAATTCTTATCTTTTTATTGAAGATCTCGTCGCGCGTATACGACTTGAGGATACTAGAGTTAAATTGTTTTATTTTTTAGAACCACTTTAAACATGTAGGTATCTAAAATCACTGATCTAATGGTGGCGAAGCTTGCGACAGCGACTTGGAACAGTGAGGAAACTACTATAAGTTTAAAATGAGTAGTTTAGCAAATATGGAAATATCAAATATATGGAAATTTTGAAATTTTTTTTAAATTGTCATTTATTTCTTAAAATCATTATTTTAATTATTACCATTAGCGACAACTACAATGGATTCAGTTATTATTGTGCAAATTGTTTTCGCCAGTGATATTGCATTGCCACTTACATGGATACTTAGTCCCTTAGGGATAGTGGTTTGTTTACCACGGTGACGGATACCATCTATACGGATAAGGTGATTGAAGATAATATGGAAGCCGATGAAGCCGCGACTGAAGATACATGCTTGGTGGTGGTAAATTTTGATTATAATAATAAGGTACTGTTGGGTAAAATTGATTTGAAAATAAAATTTCAATAGCAAACAATATGGCCCATAAATATTTTTTAGCCATTTTTCAGTTTCAACTACGCAATTAAACCACAAAGAAACTAAATAAATTTTAATTGACGTAAACAATAACTAACAAGGAGAGGGCACGACCTCGGAAATTGACTTTGGGATGGGATTTCGCAGGATTATAGTTCCGTAAAAGATTTTTTTATTTTGTTAATTAAATATTAAAATTAATAAATTTTAAAAATAAATAATTATTTCTAACAATAAATATCATAAATTAAAATGTAATTGTATTTTTTCTTAATTTGTAACCATTTACTTAATAATTTTTTAACTGTACAAAATGCGAAAATATTTTGTTTTGAATGTTTTTATAAAAATTATCATTCCGGAACTTGCATATAATTATAAGTAAATTTATAATAAATAAAATTCTTAATTTTGTTAATTAAAAAATGGTTTTGGTAGTTTTATTATTTACGTACCTATGTATGGAAAGTCAGATACTTATTAAAAAATTATTAAGTAAATGGTTACGAATTAAGAAAAAGTACAATTACATTTTAATTTATGATATTTATTGTTAGAAATAATTATTTATTTTTGAAATTTATTAATTTTGATATTTACTTAACAAAATGAAAAAGAAAAAAAATTACTTGCAGTCGGAATCGAACCCGTGCCCTCGTTGCCACTATGACACGCTGCCATAGAGATACCAATTTCAACTTCAAAACAACTTTATTAAACATTAATTGGATACAGCTGATTTTTACAAAGTAATTACATATATATACAAATTTATTAAGATTTATAGCGCTAAACACTTTCATTCTTAATTATTACATTTTATTGTTTACATGTTGTTTAGTTACAAATTTTTATAATAGAGATACCACGCTACCGACTGCGCTATGCTAACTGTTGATGTGATATTCAAATATTTCGTATATAAACATACAGTAAATGAAGCTCGAATTTTGAAAGCGTTTTTCTCGAAATTGACTGGCCAATGGGTCTTTATATTTTCACAATTGATTAATCTTCTAAGGGACTATAATCCTGCGAAATCCCATCCCAAAGTCAATTTCCGTGGTCGTGCCCTCTCCTTGTAAATGTTTCTCAAGACCTTTTATAAGTGGGTTCAAAATTAGGTAAAAATGTAATTACTTTTAATTGCTTCAATATTTATACGGCAATATAAAATTAAAGAACTTTAATTAGTACCTAACCCATATTTTTTATAAACGGTGTTTTTTTTCTTGAGCGATAGAATTTTAAATTGAAGCAAAATCTGTATGAATTAAGTGGGAGGCCAATTTCTTTTACCTCCATAAAGCTAGCCGTCCCACCAAAAAAAAAAAAAAAACTGCAAAATTCAAAAAAACTAGTAGATAAAAAACAGGTGTATTTTAGGTGTAAATTAGGTGTGCTAATAAAAAATTAGGTGTTCTTACCGTTTTCGAGAAAACATGAAAAACAAAAGAGAAGGCTAGGTTTACGTAAACCTAGCCGTCTCTTAGGTAAAAAAACTGTTTTGGGTAATTTAAAGTATGGAGAATTAGGTGTAAATTAGGTGTTTTTCGACCATGCTGACAAAAACTTTGTAAAATGAATATCTTATGACGTTTTTGATGCCGTAGATATATATTCCTATAATAAGTTCTATCAGTCTAAAAAAACAGCTTGTATATGTACAGTTACAAAATATTTTTTATTAGGTACTTTATATTTTATGTTGCAAAATAATTTATTTTAATTAAGTTTTGCCATTAATTAACTTTATCTTGCGTGTATGCAGAAAAATAATTATGTTATAATTTCTACGTTTGATTGGTAATTAGTTGAAATAAATTCGAAACTTTAAATGTGTTTTTATAGATGAAATATAATTTTTTTTAATAAATCGATTATCTCAGTAAACGCAAAATTTTTAGATAAATATGAAATTTTTGCTGCAGACGGAATCAGGGTTACCAAAGATTTTGTAGTTTCAACAACGAAATCCTTATGATATCGTCATATCTGTCACTTGGGGGCGGCCAATTCTCACATGACGAGTTTTACAAACGACATTGGTACCCGTTTTTATTTTAAAGACACTATCATTTCATTAAAAATTACATTTAAAAAAAAAATTTAATTGACTGGAGCAGAAAGGAAAATTTCTGTTTTATCTTACGGTGAAAATTAATGAAATTATGCTACGAACAATTATATTCTTGCGCTGTTGCAGTAGGGAGCGTCCGGGAGCGAAGAAGTTTTGAATTGAGGAAACAATTGAAATTTTAAAAAATATTTGAAAGAAAGATTTAAGAAACTTTATTTAAAAATTAAATCTTTCCGCCTACTTTTCTCCATAGAAATTAGGGTAACTTCTGTAAAAAATGACCAGATGTCAAATTATTCAGATTTTATATTCATTTCTAGATAAACGCTTATCAGTAATCTTGGATGGTTTCTTTTTATAAAGTCCAATATTCGGTGGTACCTTTTTGCCACGTCCTTCTCGATCTTTTAAAATTTAAAGTTGTAATAATTCTAGTGGTGGTACGGATTAATTTCCGGTTGATATACCGGATACATTTGTACCGTTGTTGGGGCTCATTTGGTTGTGTTGTGATTGTTCCACTCAGGGCCGATTTTTAACTTTTTGCCGACCCTAAGCTGGATGAAGCCTGCCGCCCACTACACCCCCGCCCCACCAACTAGATAAGAAAAGAAGTCGAATACAGTATAGTAGTACAATCCGCATACTGTGCTTAAATGTTTGATAATTTAACAATTTTTAATAACAACTTTTAGCATAGTAAAACAAAATCACTAATAAATTTACTGGTTAACAATAACTACGGGTTTTAAAGTAATAATTATCAGTTTTTAATATTCTCGTCCAGGGCCGGACCTAGAGTTATAAGGAAGGGGAGCAAATTTTCCTGTTGGCGCCCCTTGCAGCAAAAAAATTTTTACCTGGAGGATAATAAAAAACTATGACAAAAACTGGACTCTTTTTTTTGGTCATCACTTACTTACAAACTTACAAATTCACTTTAACCATAAATTGGTTACTATTCACGTTTTTTTTCTTTTTTTTTTTGCTCATCACTTGTTCCAAAACCATTGACCCTATCATAAATTATTTATTACTGTCGAGCTTTTATTTTTATTTTTATTTTTGTTCCTCATATCACAAATTTTAATCGGCCCAAAAAAGTTTCACCATTTTCGCGCCCCTAAAATACGTTTTTGGCGCCCCTAAAATCATCCAGGGGGGCACGTGCCCCCGCTGCCCCGCCCCCTAGATCCGGCCCTGCTCTTGTTTTATTCCAATTATTATCTCACAAAAATGTTTTATATATGAAAATTGATTCTCAGAATCTGATCTTTCTAATGGTATCAGATCAGTTTTATTAGGTTCTTTTTACAGGCAATATGTTGGAAAAGTGCTCGGAACAGTGCTATGTCGACTTTGTCGATTAATCGACAAAGACAGCCGGTGCACGGAAATACTTTGTCGATTAATCGACAATTGCCAACGTTAGGGTTAGCAGTGATAATTTTTCAAGATACTATTATAATAAACCAAAACTGAACATTGACTGTTGACATTAAACGCAAACAAACTGAAATATATTTAACGACGATCGCAATTTATTATATCTTAGAATTCTAGCTATGTTTTTAAGTAGGCCTACAATGTTTTAAATAAATTTGTCTGTTTACGAATTCAAAAAAAGAAAAATTACCAAAAGTTTCCGCCCGCAAAAATCTGCCGCCCTAGGCTACAGCCAACTTAGCCTATTTAGAAAATAGGCCCTGGTACCACTAGAAGCTGCTGAGTATTGGTTTATACCAAAGCAATTTTTTGTATGATCACATGAATGTACGCCTTGAACCGAATCTTGTGGTTATGGCATTGCTAATGTTGTGTGTTCAGTGGTAGAATTTTTGATGCGTGTCTACTTCAGAGTCATGAAATTTTGTTGAGAAGTATGTAGGTATACAGGGTGGAAAGTATATAAGTCACGCTGCGAAAACAGTGGGTACATCTCACCCACGTAATTAATATTTGCCAATAAATTTGAACCAGAAGTGCTTTTTAACAGAGAAAATTTGATACTAATTATGGGTTAGTAAAGGGGCCTTAAATTTTTTTTTTAATTCGGCTCTGACCATCTTATACTTTAAGATAAATTATCTGTTTTTAAAAAAAGCAACATACAATAAATAGTAACTAGAAGTAAACATGTTTACAAAATCTTATTGAATTTTGGTTAACATAATTATTTTGTACCTTTCGTACTAAAAACCTGTATGCATAATTTAGTCAGGGCCATACTTAGAAAAATTTGGAAACAACGTGGAGCCAGTTAATTTTCGATTTTCTCAGACTGTCAATTTCGAAAAAATTCCTGTGATTTTAGTGTCTACAGGGTGCTATGAATCACCCCTACAAACGAGATGTGTTGTTTATTTTTCACCCTGTAGAAAATTAAGGTTAAGAAAATTTGAAAAATCGTTAAATAATAATCGTTAAGGGAATACTTTTAAAAAATGAAACTGCCGGTTTTAGATTTTAACATTTTGATGCTGTCTCTACCGTACACTGAATTCATGAAAATTATTTGTAAATTCTTATATACACTTTAAAAAAGAAAAGGCTCGGTAAATATAGTGTTGTTTGTCTTATTTAAAATAGCCATAGTAACATATTTTTATATACCACTAACTTCAAAAATAATGAATTTACATAAAAATTCTCATCCCCAATTAAATTCACCTAGGGGACGAATTTTCAAAAATCCTTTCTTAGTGATCACCTACGTTACATAGGGAACTCCTATGAAAAATTTCATTTTTCTAAACCCAACGGTTCAGGCTGTGCTTTATCTGCCAGTCAGTCAGTCAGTCAGTCAGTCAGTGTTAGAAAATTCTTAAGTAGATAAAAGACGTAGGTAAATATAAAAGTTTAAGGTTACAGTATTCTCTTATTCTTTTTTTACATGTACCTATACAATGATTCTTAGATAGATGTGAAATTTAATATATGTATAGGCATGTGGTATTCTTCTTCTCAATACATAACAGTCCTTCGCTGCAGGGTATTTTAGTTCAAAAATTCAATATTTATGATTTTTGTAATATTAAAGGGCCAATCCAACCAGTACGGGTGCTCATATCATTTTTCGCAATACTTATGGAATTATAAAAATTATACTATGGTATTTGACATAAAAAGAAAATGTGACAGACTACTTATCTATACTTAATATTATTGTTCAGAAATTATGATCCACTTAAGTTTGAATTTGAGTTAAGCAGTTCAATTAAATTATACAGTCATCATGAGGAATAATACGTTTGCCAGTACTGGCCGGGCGAAGCTTTTCGTGACTGAAAATAAATCGTTTTTTATCGACGTCAAAGATAGCAAAGAAATAATAAAAAAAAAATCCACTTAACCAGTAAAAAGAAGTCAAATATTTTGTATGTAAATTTTATTATTCAGTAATTTGAATATGCATCAAATCAATGTCGAATTTAATTTTTTTTTTTTATTAGTTTAAACAAAATTATTACGAAATATGTAGGTAAAGAACTGAAAACAAAAGCGATAATAAAAATAAATAAATACTGATTTCCAAAACACCAAAACATGAAAATAGTCATTACAATTTTTTTTATTAGTTTTCCCCTTTATATCTGCTTACTTATGCCGGGGTCCCGGAAGTGTTTAGGAAATGATTAGTTGGAGCTGACAATGTAGTTGTATGACTTTCCCGTACCGTTTTTAATTTCTGAAACCCACTGAGGGAGAGGAATGGGAAAATTTTACCCTTGAAATAATTGAGAACCTTTCTTCACAAATTTCATAAATTTAAATTTCTTAAAAATTTTCATTAATTTTTATAGACAAGGCCTGGAAAAAATAAAAATACCCCTGTCGCAGCATCCTGCATAACACAGCGAATTTCTGTTTATAAAAATCCGTTTTTCTGTGATATTTCACCCTTCTAAGTGATTTTTCCTCCTCTTTCTAATGGCGTAAATAAATGTCGCAAAAATTTTTTAACTTGAGATAATTTTGGCAAAAAACTAATTTTTTTCACGAAAAGTGACCAAAAAAACCATGTTCCAGGCATCCGACACGGCTGGCCAACGAACTTGTCCAACGGTGTGGGACTAAATACAAATATATAAATTTTAGTGAATATTATTTTCGGTTTCTAGGGACCTCAAAACAAATTTCTGCCATAGTCTCGGGCTCAAGTCGCGTCATGACAGTGGCTGTAATAGCTGAATTCCATTCTGGAAATTCGCTAAAACCACCCATAAAACCTATGAACGCTATTCATAAAGACAAGTTAAGAGAACTCTAAGTTTGAACTTAGCAAAGTTAACACTAAGACTTAACATTACAATTTATAGACACATTTTAAAATTGTTCTAGTAACGACAAGCTTGAAGCTAGTTTTAATGATATATTAGGGATGGCGATCTGAGATCGATTAATCGAAAATCGATTTTCTGGGCTAAGAAAATCGATTTTTTAAATCGATATTTAGCAATGAATCGATTCAGTGAATCGATCTCAGACACTTAAAAATCGGGATTCGATTTTTCCTGAAAAAAAAAAATATATTTACAATTATCGGAATACCTCTACTGGTACTTCAACTGTTGAAGGTGAATCAACATTCGTAAATAGGACAAATAGTGATGCGCAATTTATTCATCATTTTTTGGTTGAAAAATTAACTTACTCGGCCCGTAAGTTTATTTTTGTGGTCATGGATTCTTAAGAATCATCAGCTTTCAGCTTCGGATTCTCAAACTGCATCCGAGGCCAAAAAAACTTACTGTCCTTGCTAAGTAATATACTATTTTATATTAGAAATAATTCTTAACTTTGACCTAATTATAAGAAAGATTTATACTTTTTACTTAAAAACAATATAAGATCGATTATTTTGGATTTTGTTTGTTTTCCATAAAAAAGTTTTCAAAAAAATCGATTTCTCAAAATCGATTTTCTAGACCACGATTTTTTGTGAATCGATTCTCTTCGACTTCGATTCGAATCGATTTAAAAATCGATCTTTTTTTAGAAAAATCGCCATCCCTATGATATATTGCAAGATGTACACCAGCTTTACAATTAATTCACCAATTGGAAGCAATCAGAAAAACGAAAAATATTTTAACAGTTGTAGCGCGAAGTATTTAAATTAATGAAAATTCCAGCACTAAGTAATTAAAATTTTTAATATTTTTGCTATAATTAATAAAATAATACAAAAGTATACATAATTATGCATTTTAATTTAATTTATAATAAATAACAAATATTAATGGGAAAATTTGTTTATTGGAAATTTAAATTTCTTTGTTGTAAATATTATTTAAACTGTTAGAATATGTCAGTACGTAGTACCAAATTATAGTTTGTTTGTTTAAAATGCAGAACGTAAAGACGTGGTCGCAAATAAATTTAAAATTTCATAAAATAAGTGGTCTCATGTGACTTTTTTAATATTATTTTTTTAAATGTGAATTGTCTTTAAAACATGTAATGTGTGTAAATAGACATAATTGTATTATAATTGCTCTGTGTTTATATCATCAGTTTTATGTAATCTGAGTGAGTTATGAAGTTACAATAAAATATAAATTATAACATATATTAAAATATTTGTTTAATTATTAAAATTTTTTACAAAAGAAATATAAAATAGATATAAATTTTGTGATTTAGATTTTTATAGTTTTAAACATAAAGTGTGGCACTTAAAGGCCTAAAACATTAAATAATTCCAGTGTGGTTCCGATAATTTTTAACATTTTAGTAGGAAGAACAACTAAAATAAAATGTAATAATAAATTAAGATTAACTAAAGTATAGTAAAATATTATGTTAAACTACCGTTTTGTTTATAAATATTTACATTAAAAAAATATGTAGGTACTTACACAAAAAATGTAAGTAGGAAGGGTAGGAAGTCAAAATATTGTCACAGAAGTAAGTAATAATTCCTTAGTTTTTCTGTTTTTCCACATATTTTTTGAATGAAACTAAGATAATTTGATTCAATTTTTCTTTCAATCTTCTCACATTTAAAATATTTATTACATCAATACTTAATATAAATATTTAATTAGGTATATTTTATATTTAAATTCGAAAAAAAATCTTTCAAATTTGATAAAATGTCCAAATATCAAAAACTTTCATGTAAAAATATATTTTAGATGGACAAGTCTGTCATTTACTTCTTATTTTAAATTTATTTAAGAGATAAAATTGAACTTAGCGTTAAATCCAACCTAAAGACGTCTGTGAATAAGTTAAGTTTTTTCTTAGTTAAGATTGATCTTAGCATTATCTTAAATCGTCTTTGAATAGCCCACTATAAGTCTGGCAAGTACTTAACACATTAATATTTTTTGTATATATCAACATCTAAAAACATTTCAGTCCCTTTTTGACAATGCTGCGAGAACTAAACCACTTTTTTAAATTTTTTTATTGTTAAAATCGAAACGTTCTTTTGAAGGCAGTGAAAATTAGTATATTTTACATTAAAATGTTGACACAATAATCCCCTAGTTAATTATCCCTAGACTTGATGCTAGAAAATTGAGAAAAAACAGGTCATATAGACTTTTTTATTTAGATTTTATTTTGGTATGATTGAGTTACAAAATTCAAAAGGACATTATAAAAATGTGTGTATTCGCTATGAACTATGAGCACGTTAAGTCTACGCTGAGAAGACAGAAAAGTAAAATCGCCTATTTTTATTTTTCGTGGGTAATGTATACTCTTAATAATACCTTCTTTTCTCACAAATAATCCTTTTAGTCCTCAAATATTTTGCCTATTTTTTTTATTTAAATCTTCAAACTTGAACAAAAATAATCATATGTCAACAATACATTTCAAAATTCATATTCTTCCAGTTTATTTCTTATATATGTGCTTTTACATTCTTCTTTGTTTTTCATAAAAATTTACATTTCAGTACTTTAAAAATACTTCAATATAATAATTTCGTATAAACTTTAATATTCCAATACTTTATAAAACTTTATTTTAATTCAAAATTGCTACATATTTACTATATACAACTTATGAAGATCTTTATGAAAGATGATGAAGATTTTGATGAACAATGTTTATGGCTAGCGAGCTTTCGAGTGACGCCAGTAAAAAGGCGAATTCATAAAGCCAAAGTAGATACAAGTTACATAAAGAGCTTTATATTCAACTGCTAAAATTTCTAATTACCGTTAAAAATATAATTTGTAAATTAAACGTCTATACTTTCGACTTGGACTTCTTAAACTATGTGTCGCGACCCAATTTGGGGTCGCTTACCGAAATCTTGGGGTCATAGAGAAATACTTTTTTATATGTACCTATATATATTAAAACCTAATCAATAAATCATCACCAAATATTTATATATTTTTATTTAGAGTCCTGTTTGAAAAAAGTTTAAGAAAATCTACTTTAGATAAAAAATTTTTTTTCTACTCCTGTTGAAGAACACACTCATTACATATCCGTTAATTGCTAAGAAAGTTAGGCATTATTTAAAGGTGTGGAGGAATAATCATTGCTCAATGCCTATCGACCAATGAAATCACCGTATTAACCATTATTCAGTAGGTTTGCGATTGTTTCGTCAATAATATATCTATAAGTTTTAATTTTATATATGTTGCGTAGTAACGTCTAAGTAAACAAAGTAGTTTGTATTTTGTTTTCATCATTTGTACATATATAAACATTTAATTAAAAATATTAAATATAGATTAAAAACTGTATTCTTTTGATTTAAAATTTATATTCAATTTTATTTAAATCAAAAAGGAAAAGAGTCGTAATGATAGTTATTACGACTCCGATGCAATTTCATTTATGTGAGTAATAGCTATCATTACCAGCTTGTTGAATAATATACTATTCATAAATAATTGGCATAGAAACATTTATTATGTACCTATTAAAGCATGCTGTGGTTGTTATTTATTTATTATATTTATACTAGCCATATACCCAATGGGATTTCCCATCGGTAATATCTTTTTATTAGGTGCTCACTTTCTACTCAATTTCAATGTTTTTCAAAAATCTGAAGACCAGTTCCCACGTTTCTAACTTCAAAAATGACCTTTTAAACCCAACAGTTTAAGTTGTGCGTTGTCTGTCACTCAGTGTTAAAGATTTATTAAGTAAGATATTATATTACTAGCCGTATGCCCGATGAGATTTCCCATCGGCAACATCTTTTTATTAGGTACTCACTTTTTGCTCACTTTTAATGTTTTTCAAAAGCATAAATCAATATCCACGTTTCTAACTTTAAAAATGACGAACTTCCCATATGAACTATCATTTTCTGTTTTAACTCCTTAGGGAATAAATTTCCAGAAACAACTGACTTTTATTTATAAATAGAAGCCTAAACGCCTTTTTTTATAACTCTGTCAATCAAAGTTAAAGATTCATTAAATAAAATATTTTTTATTTTAATAGTCATAGTAACATATTTTTCTAACTTCAAAAATAACGAATTTCAATAAAAATTTGCATTCCCTATTTAACCCACTTAGGGGGCGAATTTTCAAAATTCCTTTCTTAGTGTTCACTTACGTTACATAGGGAACTCCCGTGCAAAATTGCATTCTTCTAAACCCAACCGTTTAGGCTGTGCGTTGTCTGTCAGTCAGTCAGTGTTACAAATTTATTAAGTAGATATAATTAGCTAACAAAATACTAGGATATTTTAAAAAGATTTTCCAAAAAAAATTATTAATGCTTAAGAAATAAGAGAAAACTATTAATCATTTATATAAAAACGCCGTGAGTAGCGGGGACCCATCACGGGAGTCGAATTTTTCGCTACATCTTCGGTATTTTCAAGATATTTAAATATGAATGAATTCCCTACAGGCGAATTGTCATTTTTGTGATTTCAAAAACGATGATGTGTCCGGCTGACCGAGGAGTGTAAAGATTTTAGTCGACTAGCTTTTTTTTTTCGAAAACCACGCAGTCACAAATGTTTTTATGAATATATTAAAAATTCTGAAATGATTTCCAATTGACTGAGTATCCGGAAGCGTATATTTATCTCTAAAAAAATATTTTTAGACATTTAATTTTTTTAAAAATAACGCGCACCCGGAAAATAATTTTGAAAAGTTGTAGGTATGTATGTTGTATGGATTATATAGTAAGAAGCTGACAAAAAATTTTGGTTATTGTACCATAGCTACAAGTTGATTAAAAAAATATTGAAAAATTAAAGAATTTTTTTGCTCGGGGGAAGGGGGGTCGTTACAATTTTGTTTTAAGACTGATAATTTTTTCTGAGACATACAATAGAGGTATATAAAACATAAAAATTTAAAAATTTCAGTCAAATTCGTCAAGCCATTCAAACTTTGTAAATTTTTATTGATTTTCTAAAAATAATTTCATACTCTCAAGGGATAAGTTTCTAAGAGATGAACATGAAACTAAGTAAATTTCAATCTTATATCGATAGCAGTTAGCAGGAAAAACCGACACAATTCGTTTGGGGCGATTCCTCTGTAGCCTCTTTGTCTTATTGTTAAATATTGAAAAAGGAACTTAAACAGTGAACGGGAAGGATATATTAAGGACATTTTTTCTTTCCAAAAAAATCCAAAATTCCTATTTTATAAATAAAATAAAAATGACATCAATAACATTTTTAAATTACTTACATAATATGAATTTCATTTATGATAAATGATGGTAGTTAATTCATTTGTTTCTTTTAAATTTATAATGCCTACTGTATTTGGATGAAAATAAATCACTTTTTATTTATATAACAATACCATTGAATACAAATGTAAAAATGGGAGAAGTGGGGGGAAAAGTAATGTGGAATCCCTAAAAGGTACAAACTGGGTACTAACTCAATACATGTACAAAATTTCAGCCATCTAGTTTTACTCAGAGTCTCTAGGCGTGTTAGAACAAAAAGAAAATAATCATGGAAATATTGGCGTAAAAATTGTGGGGTAAGCGTTAAAAGTTGAAACCTTCAAAAAGCAGTGGCTCGCTATTAACTTAACCTATACACAAGATTTCAGCTCTCTAGGTTTATTTGCGGAGATTGTAACCCGAACCAAACTGCCAAAAAACAAGAAAAATCATTTCCTTTTTGGTATAAAAATGGTGGGGGTAAGGGTTAAAAGTTGAGACCCCCAAAGGGCACACGCTTGCTAATAACTCATTCCGAATGCAAAATTTCAGCCCTCTAGGTTTATTTGAGTGACCTGTATGAATGGTGCAAACTTCGAAAACATCGAAAAAGCATGAAATTGTAGCTTAAAAATGGTGGAGGTGGGGGTAAAATATTAAAACATCCAAAAAGCACATCCTAGGTATGAACTTTATCAACGTACCAAATTTCAACCCTCTACGTTAATTCTGGGGGGCTGTTAGATCCAGCCAAAATATTTCTTCCTCCTCTACTCCCCGCAAATCACCCTGAGGAGCTAAATTTTGGTCATGTTGTAGATAATTGACCGAAACATTATTTCCAGTCGGTTTGAAAAAGTTTTATTGTTTTGTTGCCCTCCACCACCACCTTAAAATTTTAGTCGGATCCAAAATTTGCTCAAAACTTGACTCTACTTTGATAGTATTGTTGTGCATTGGAATGAGCCCCACTTACTAAATTTCAGCTTTTCTTTTCCATAGGGGAAAAGGATGGATATATATATATATATATATATATCCATGGATGTATATATATATATATATATTTATATATATATATATATATATATATATATATATATATATATATATATATATATATATATATATATATATATATATATATATATATATATATATATGTGCATATATATAATGACATTTTGTTTTCTTCAGAACCGACGTTCTACGGGTCCGAAAACGGATAATGCCCCTACTCTATCCTCGTCTCGTTTATATCGTATTATACCATTCATAGAGACTGTATAAGTCTAATTTTTTCAGTTGGAAAATTCGACTAAAAATGTGTAAATGTGCTATATAGTATAAATCAAGTTAGTGCATTTTCTGTTTATTGTAAAATTAAAATTTAAATCTATCAAGTACGGCTATTCTTTATGGCTTTCTGCTTTTCATTATGCAACTAGTGCCGTAAAGTACTACTTTTCAGACTTCTTAGTAGTGTAAGTAATTAAAATAGGGGCTTCTATAATTCAGTCGTATATTTTCTACTTTTAAAACTTATTTTTTTGTTTTGTTTAGGCCATGTTATTTGTTTAACTGAGAAACTAGTTCTGATTTTTAAATACTTGTTTTTTTGACCTATCGTTGATTGGCTAAGAAATCAACGGCTAGAAATTCAAAATTTTTATCCTTTATCATTTTTATAACTTATCTACTGAAAGAAATTATCTTGAATTTTTCAAGATAATTTCTGCGATTCGGAATTGTATTTGCAAACATAGAACAATTAGAACATGAAAAAAACATTACTTATTTAAAAAATGAACTACCGAAATTAATTTATGAAATTTTTATTGAACTAGTGTAATCGTATTATGTTACAAAGTAAAAGACAATTTATATAAACACTGTTGCCACAAACCACAACAGAATTCATACGAATACTCTAATAAAAACGATTATTAGACAATTTTAGCCCTGGTGGCTATTGGTCGATAAAATTCATGTTTTTCTTCGATATAATTATTAATGAATCTATTTTTCGTTGGTTTCCTTCTTAGCTGTCGTTTCTTTGTTCCTAGAAAATATAAATGAATAAAAATGAAATGTTATTATTTGAGTTGGTCAGTACGACCAAAATTCAAACGGTCGGTATTAAATTGTTTTGCAATATGAAATCAACTTTAACAGTAAAATGTGGTTAGTAATATAAGTAAAAATTTGGTCAGTTATTTAATCCGATCATGGAGCATTTAAATTACTTGACCCATAGATCAAATAAATGTTCAGTGGAATTATTATTTGGTCAATCTAAACGATCAGTGGAATGACTGAGTGGTCAGTAAAAGCTCTAAAGAGATCGTTAAATAGATAGTTAGTTAGTTTCCAACATTTAATTACAGTCTAATGTTTTGTTTTTTTTTTTGATTGAAAATAACGCAAATTTTTCATTAAAAGGACCAAATATTTCGTGGCAGCAAAACGCAAAAATTCAGTGGCTTGCTATGTTTTGTTATTTAATTTTATAAAAAGTGTAATTAGGGGAGAAAATAAAAACAGAATCCAAAAAAATAGTATATTACTTGGCAAGGACCGTAACTGTCATCTTTATGGCCTTGGATGCAGTTTGAGAATCCGAGGTTGAAAACCGGGGAGTCTTAAGCATCCATGGCCACAAAAATAAACATATGGGTCAAGTATGAGTAAGTTTTTTTTTTCAGCTGAAAAAAATGATGAATGAATTGAAAAAATGAATAAAAAATGGTAAAATTCATAAAGAATGCAATTTTAATAAAAATGAATAAGTAAGCATTTATAAAAAAGTGTTTCCATAGAAAAATCTATTTACTATTGGCGGTAAGCGCTTGGTTACATTTCTAGGCAGGTAAGTGTTGCTTACGCGACAAGTTACTAGATATGTAAACGCCAACTTACGATTCAGGAAGTTGAAAAAATTATTAATTGATTATTAATAATTGATTAATAATAATTGATAACAAAACATAAAATTCCATTTTTATTAATAATTCTTATAAATTTTAATTATTTTAATTAACATGTGAAATGCGGGCAGTTACCCAACCCAACGGGTAATTATCCGCACGCTGTGGGTTTAAGTGTACGCAATTAGTTCAGTGCTTTGACTGGGACCTGGCTGCACAACAGTTGTCTTTTTTCTTTACTAATCTACTTGGTTTGTACCGACCCATCGATGAAGCAACAGAGTTAAGTTTTAATCGTTTTCGCAGAGTGCTTTCGTCAATCCCAACTATGCTGGTTGCAGCCCTCTTACTTTTGCCTTCTTCCATTAACTTTTTCGCTTTTATTATTTGTTCATTTGAACATACTCTGCGATCAGTACATTTTCTTAAATACTTGCGTGGCATTTAGAATCTAAATATTGACAAAAAGGAGCATTAATATAATAAAAAACCTGGTAGGATAAGTGTACGTATTTTATATACTGCGTACACTTTCCCGCGTACACTTACCCCATCTCAACAAAAAATAAATAAACAGTTAAAAAGTAAAAATAACGTACCTGTAGCAATTTTTTTTTTTAAATTTGAGATATTAATGTATCCCCTTATTTAATAAGCACTACTTTGGCACTACCAAACTATAATATGTTTATACATACACCTTTGTCACGTTATTGAATAACATGAAAAATAAAAATAAACCAGTTAGAAATCACTTTTGTCAATTTATCTTTGTTTTGTAAAATGTAATCAGCGAGTGACTTTGTCCTCTTACTTAATGTTTAAAAACGAACTAAACTAGGCCGGTTGCAACCCGTAGCTGGTGATGACGTTTGCGGAAAATGCCCTGCGTACACTTACACTTTGCGTACAGTTACCCCACATGACTCTATAGAGAGAGAGAGAGAGAGAAAGATAATTTTTCCGTGAAATATGAACTAATATTTAATAATTTTTTTTATCCGGTTTCTTCAAATTTTTTACTGATAAATTAGAAATCTTAAAATCAAGAATGATCCCAGGGAAACGCTCCCGTATAGTAATTATAATTAATTTTATTGAGATGAACGTGTCTGAACCGATTTCGATGAATTTTCGATACAAGTCTAGATACAAATTACTCCATGAATCATACTGGCTTAAATCGGTTCAGTAGTTTTAACGTAACTGAATTTAATAATTAACTTATATCTCACAGGTATCATTAACCGGAATGTACTTAAATGTTCTTTTATAATCATTGTCTTGTTCCTTCAAAGTAAAAAAAAAAAAAAAAATGAACTGTGCACGTACAGACATTTCAGTGATAGTTTATAAAAACTAATAAAATAATTATAAGAAAATTTTACTTCCGATTGCTGTTGATTTATAATTTCCAATTTGAGCAGGTTGAATTCTTTTGTCGGTTTGTGCTGGTACTTGTTTCTGTCAAAATAGAAAAAAAATAATTTCAATACTTTAAATTATGGTATAAGAACTAATCAACGTAATCAAGAATTTTACCATTGGTATGTCTCCCCAAAGTAGGTTATGAAGATTTGCAAGCACATGAAAAGTTCCCTTAACAGGCACGGTTTCTAAACACAAAATTCCAAACAAAAGTAAAAGAGCGAAATAATATTTTGTGTCCATAGTTGTTGGCTAAAGCTAAGCTAAATAACTTGCTTTTCTTCGTTTACTGTTTTTATAAATAAATCAAAGTTAAATTATTTTATTATATTTTTACGTATTTTCTTGATTAAATCAACGTAAAGATAAAGAATAATTAAAAATAGTTTTAATAATAAAAAATAAAAATAAAACAAATCGCCAAGTGCAAGTGTACCGTACAATCAGCTGTTTTTATGAATTTTTTTGTAACGAGATATGAAAATGGCTGAAATAGTTTTCCTCATGAATAAATTTTATTCGTATAATAAACCCTGTTTTTCAAATTCAAAATGATCGTAACGATCGAACAGCGATATTTACTGAATGAAGGTAATTGTACTAGTTAAGAGTTGCCGCTCTTTTAGCGAATTTCGAAAACTCGAAATTCACCTATTACAGTAGGTGTCACGACGCAACCCCCGGCGGAGATCATAACAGAAATATGTTTTGAGGTCCCTAGAATACGAAAATGATATTCACTAAAATTTATATATATATATATATATATATATATATATATATATATATATACACGTACTCGTATATATGTATATATGTGTCGCCAGGATAACTCTGGAACGAAACGTTTAATGCTTATGAAATTTCGTATGGAGACTCGATTTTTATCTGGCTTGGCTAAGTTCTTTAGCCAGACACATCGGATGCCCAGAAGTAGGTTTTCTGGCCATTTTTTATCATTCGATTCTATCATTAGGCAGTTCGATTTTTACATTGTTAAAAAGCCAAAAAAAAATTATGAAGAAATTATTCTTATAATTTTCTTTCTATTTTAAATATTTTTCGAGAAAATGTAAATTTTCACTTTTATATTAGTTTTCTTTCTTTGTTAGTCTAATAAGTAATTTATATTTATATTTAAGTTCTTTATGAAGTATAAAAATATTTCACTTTTTTATTAAAGAATTTTGTGATAACAACTGAAGTCTATTCACATACATGTGTTATAACACACAAACATGTATAGAGTTTTGTTTCTCATTTATTGCATTATAATTAGCATGGTTCTGTCTCAAGTTGAAAAATGAAAATTAAACAGATTTTCTAAGCTAATGTAATGAAGAATTTTTTTTTTTGTATTGAATTTTTAAATAAACAAGAAACTGAAGATTATGTTATGATATAATATTATTAAATATGAAACAAAACAACATAATATGTACAATGTACATATGTATGCACGGAAAAATATTTTGAATCGATTTTGAAAATTTTTTCACTAATAATTATTAATGTTAAAAAATTAAACCATTTTAAATGGATTTAAGGTATTTTATGTGAGGTCAAGGTTTTCGGGACCTAAATAGGCCAAAAATTAATTAATCAATCGATTTGAAAACTTTTTTCACAGTTAGTAAGTTAAAGTATTTGAATTAATTAATTAAATGATGTCCGCAAGAAGCTTACGGACTGCCATAAGTTATATGAGATCCCTAGAACCCTTTTCTTACTGTTAGAGTACTAGAATTGTATGAGTTTCGCCAGGGTTTACTGATCCCATAATCGTAAAAAATAAACTAAACGACCAATTTTAAAAATTTTTTCACTGTTACAGAGCTAAACTATCTTAGATAGATATAGAGTACATTATGTAAGGTCCGCCAGGGTCCACAGCACCCAAAAGTGTCAAAAATAAACTAACTGACCCGTTTTGAAAATTTTTTCACTGTTACAGAGCTAAACTATTTTAGATAAATATCGATTACGTTATGTAAGGTCCGCCAGGGTCCATAGGACCCAGAAGTGTCAAAAATAAACTCACTGACCAATTTTGAAAATTTTTTCACTGTTACAGAGCTAAACTATTTTAATATTATATTTATTTTTTAAACCATTTTAATATTATATTAAATTTATACTAAATATAGATTCCATTATGTAAGGTCTGCCAGGGTCCATTGGATCCAGAAGTGCCAAAAATAAACTAACTGACCGATTTTGAAAATTTTTTCACTGTTACAGAGCTAAACTATTTTAGATAAATATAAATTACGTTATGTAAGGTCCGCCAGGGTCCACGGCACCCAAAAGTGTCAAAAATAAACTAACTGACCGATTTTGAAAATTTTTTCACTGTTACAGAGCTAAACTATTTTAGATAAATATTAGGTTATGTAAGGTCCGGCAGTGTCAGTGGGACCTAAAAGTGTCAAAAATAAAATAACTGACCGTTTTTGAAAATTTTGTTACTATTACCGAGGTAAACTATTTTAGATAGGTACAGGTTGTGTTATCTGAGATCCACAACTGTCCTGCGGATGCAAATGCGGCGTAGAAAGCTACACAACGGGTTTTGAATATATATATATATATATATATATATATATATATATATATATATATATATATATATATATATATATATATATATATATATATATATATATATATGCAGATCCAAAAACGCCAGTAATAGCTACCGAGCCGATTCTAAAAAATTTCTCACTGCTAGAAAACTTTTGTCACTGCTAGAGAAAATTTTAGATGGATACAACTATCCTGCACAAAATCCGTTCGCGTTCTTGGGTCCCCAAAAATACCAAAACTAATTACCCAGCCGATTTTAAAAATTCTTTCACTCTTAGAAAGCTAAACTATTTTAAATAGGTACAGGTCTTAGATGAGATCCGCCAGTGCCCAATATTTGGAAATTCGCTATGTTATGCAGATGCTGCGACAGGGGTATTTTTTCTTTCAATAATTTATAAGTATACTATTATTTTTAGTATTACTAAATTATTTAAATTATTTAAATATGATTTGCTAATTTCTTTGAATAGGGAGCTTGGATTTTTTAATTCTACGAATACCCAAAAATTTTACAAATATTAGATAATATTCAGGTGCAGAGATTGTAATATATATTTGGGGTACAATTATTATTTATACAATTATTATATGGGGTTTATCAGCTATTCTTTACTTGTTTCTTAATTTCTAAAACTAACTGTATAAAATAAAAAAACGCCGTGAGCAGCGGGGCCCCATCACGGTAGTCGAATTTTCCCCTTCATCTTCGGTATTGAATGTTTACAAGCGAAATGTGATTGAAAGTCTACAACCGAATTGTCATTTGGTTGGTTTCAAAACTGGTGATGAGTGTTCGGCTGATCGAGGCTTTAAAAAAAGGTTTTAAGTATTTAAGGGCTGTATCTCAGTAAATTTCAATTTTGTGCAGAAAACAGGTAGCAGAAAAAAAACCAACACAATTCGTACGAGAGCATTCCTGCCCATGTTTATCCGCTAATTGCCTTTATGTTTTAGTTTTAAATATTAAAAAAGGACCTTAAATAGTAAACTGGAAGGCCTTTATAAGGATATTTTTTCTTTCAAAAAAAAAAAAAAAAATAAAAAAATAAAAAATAAAAAATTATTTCTTCGGTATTGAGTGTCTACAAGCGAAATATAATTGAAAGTCCACAAGCGATTTGAAATTTTGGTGGTTTCAAAACTGATAATGAGTGTCCGGTTGATCGGGGCTTTAAAAAAAGGTTTTAAGTTTTTAAGGGCTGAATGTCAGTAAATTTCAATTTTGTGCCGATAGAAGTTAACAGGGTAAAAGCCAACACAATTCGTACGAGCGCATTTCTATCCATGCTTATCCGCCAATTGCCTTTGTGTTTTATTTTTAAATATTAAAAAAGGAACTTAAATAGTAAACTGGAAGGCTTTTATGAAGATATTTTTTCTTTCCAAAAAAATTCAAAATTTCTATTTTATAAATAATAAAAATCCAAAATTCCTAAATAATAATTAAATAAATAAATAAACAGTGACTTTAATAACATTTTCAAATTACTTAATATGTATGTATTTCATTTGTTAAAAAATTTTGTTCACTTTTTTTTAAATTTTTTAAAATTACTATTCGCCTACTTGTATTTAGAATAAAAGTAATGCATTTAAAACACATTTAACAATAGCATTCAATTCCGATGTAAAAATGGAAGAAGTGGGGGGAAAAGTAATCTGGACTCCCTAAAAGGTACTAGCTGGATACTAACTGAATACCCGTACAAAATTTTAGCCCTCGAGGTTTCTTTAGAGAGTCTCTAGATGTGTTAGAAAACAAGCAAAAAAATTAAGGAAATATTGGCATAAAAATCGTGGGGGTAAGGGTTAAAAGTTGAAACCCCCTAAAAACAGTGTCTGGCTATTAGCTTAACCTGTACACAAAATTTCAGCCCCCTAGGTTTATTTGGGGAGATTTTGACCCGAACGAAACTGTTAAAAAACAAGAAGAATCATGTTCTTTTGGGTATAAAAATGGTGGGGGTAGGGGTTAAAAGTCGAGACCCCCAAAAGGCACCCCCTTGATACTAACTTAATCCGAATACAAAATTTCGGCCCTTTAGGTTTATTTGGGTGACCTGTGCGAGTGGTACAAACTTCGAAAACGTCGAAAATGCATGAAATTGTAGCTTACAAAAGAGGGGGGTGGGGGTAAAATATTAAAACCTCCAAAAAGCACAACCTAGGTACGAACTTTATCAACACATCAAATTTCAACCCTCTACGTTAATTCTGGGGGGCTGGGGGCCTGTTAGATCCAGCAAAAATCGTTTTTCCCCCCCTCTACTCCCACCAGATGATCCTAGGAAGCTGAATTTTGGATATGTTGTAGATAATTGACCGAAACATTATTTAAAACCGGTTTGGAAAAGTTTTATTGCTTTTCCGCCCCCCACCACCCCTTTAAAGGTCGGGTCAGAAGAAAAATTTTCCCAAAATTTGATCCCACTTTGATAGTATGAGGTGCCTCGAAAATGAGCCCCATTTATCAAATTTCATCTCTTAACTTCCATAGGGGGGCCCTACACAAATTAAAAGGTGGCGGGAATATATATATATATATATATATATATATATATATATATATATATATATATGTATATATATATATATATATATATTTCAGACATTTTTTTTCTATATATTCGTGTTCTACGGGTCCGAAAACGGATAGCGCCCCTACCCTGGCCTCTCGCAGCTCTTATCATATAGACTGTATAAGTCTAATTTTTCGGAGAAAATTTGACTAGTTACTAAAATACCCGTTTAAGATAGTATTTGATTAACAACATCTTGATCAAAGCAAAATATGTCATCAAATTTTCTTTTTACATACCAAGGAAGTTGTGTAAAGAAATTCAGGTTTGATAATTTTCGCTCAATCTACACCCCATTCTTCATGTTCCTGAAATTTTTAAAATTTTTCTGAACAATCCGTCTGGTAATAAAGATCGGAGACCGCAATTTTTACAATGTTTTTCCAAACACAAGAAAACAATGAAAGTATGTATGTCGCACTATATATGTATTTCTCATATATAGTGCGAAAAAAGCATGTAATCTTTTAGAAATAACTTTTTGAGTGATGTTTAACTTTTATGCAAGTTGTGTTTACGCAGAATCTTGATTCTGTAATTCTTGCAATTCTTCGTAACTGATTGATGGAGGCTTCCCAGACCGTGGCTTATCATTTAAATGGAAATCTCCATTTGTAAATTTCTGAAATCATCTTCGAGTTCGACACGTACTCTCGTCAATAGCACTGTCACCATAAGTTGCACAAATTATTCTTTGAGCTTTAGCAGCACTTTTTCTTTGACGAAATTCGGATAGAAGACAATGGCGGATGTACACAATACTTACTTCCATTTTCAACTCAATAAAAAAAATATATATATTGAAGATTAATATATTAAGAGCGTGATAAATTTACAGAGTAGAAACAGCTGTGTATGTATACACAGGGTGTAAAACAAAGAACTCCCGTCCTTTTGTGGGGTGACCCATAGCACCCTGTAGACACTGAAACCGCAGGAGTTTTTTCGGAATTAACAGTCGCGTCACCCCTCAAAAGGATAAGAGTTATTTCCCTTACACCCTATATATATATATATATATATATATATATATATATATATATATATATATATATATATATTATATACAGGGTGTAAGGGGAATAACTCGTATCCTTTTGTCCTTTTGAGGGTTGACGCGACTGTTAATTCCGAAAAAAATCCTGCGGTTTTAGTGTCTACAGGGTGCTATGAGTCACCCCACAAAAGGACGAAAGTTATTTGTTTTACACCCTGTATATGGGTATTAATAATTAACTTATAACCGGCTGTGAGATAACAGTAACTTTTGAAAACAGGTAGAACTTAGTGGTACACCTAATATTATAACAGTGACCAAAAACTATAAAATCTATATTTATATTAAGTTTTATATAATTTTTTATAACACTTCATTCATGGAACGAATTATTAATTCTGTAACCTGTAATAAACATTTCACAATCAAATTCTGTTTTAATATGGAGCATGTCTCTAGAATTGGAATGGAACCGGTAAAACTTACATGAACTGATGGTGGTGTGCTTAATAAATAAAGCACACCATTGGCAATGTCCTTCGGTTCCATAGGTTGTATACTCAATGCTTTGACCTGTCCTTTATATGCTTCGACTGATCCAAGGAGTTCCGAAAGCACGAGTCCGGGGCTAAGACTCTATAAAATGTTTAAATTCATATTGCTAAGCTCTACCATTTCCAAAAAATTTCCAATATTTACCGTAACTTTAATTTTATTAGATTTATCCATTCCTAACTCCAATCGTAATGTTTCAGCTAATGCTGTAACTGCATGTTTTGTTGCGGAATATACATTTGTTTTTGAGACCAATGCTACATTAACAAAATGCCCAGTAATACTATTAATATGGATAATATAGCCAGGTACGTCACGCTCTTTCATCGATTTTATTGCTTCTCGCGTGGCAATACACAGTCCTAACACATTGGTGTCAAGCACTTTCTTCCACTCTTCTGTTTCACCGCCTAAAATTTAATTTATCGTTAAGGGTGATCGTGAATTTTTTCCGCACACTAATTCCGCCCAGAGGTCTCCACTGTCTGTATTTTTGAAAAAATGTATAATCAAATATATTTGAAACAAAATCAGTTATTTAATTATTTGAAAAATATATTGGATGTACAAATGTATTCATACTGATTCATACACATATACGTATACATGCTGTACTATCTCAAAGATCTATTTTTCTTAAATTTGTTCAATATCATCAATGAGGGAAAGAATGCATTTAAACAAATCAGTAAAGTGGCCCCTACACACTCAATATTATTGCACAAAATCTGGTCTTATACAATATTGCGGATCAATTGTAGATTATACTGAAGAGTTGTACGACATGCAACTTTATTTGTTTACAATTTTCAATTTGTTTATTGTGTCACCTATTGTGCCTATAATTTTAACCAGTTTAAAATATTAATTTGTAGAAAGTAATTGATGCGTGGAAGTAGCAAAGGGACTAAGTACCAATTCGTATATTTTGAATTATTACACAAATAATGAATAAAAACTCCTTATATATAATACATTATGCAATCTTTTATTCAAGTTAAAACTAAAAAATATGATATGTTGGGGTTTTCGCGATGTCAAATGGAACGTTTTGACGACTAATTTTAAAAAAAAGCTATTTTTTGAGACTTAGTGCCTTTGATACTTCCACGCTTCAATTATTTACTGCATCGTAGCATTTTTATCAGTTAATCACTTAACATTTTGAATCAAAACACAATTTTATTATCATCTAAAGAAGACTTTAATAAATTGCACAAGCTGATTGCATAATACTATTGAGCCTGTAGGGATTGCTTACTCAGGATACGACAACGTATATTGTGTATACGTTGTCGTATCCTGAGTCTTACGGCACAATTGGATAGGAAGGTGTCGCTGTCACCAGGGCAGTTTTCGTTGAAGGCAAAACTCCGTAAAATCTTGATTTACCAAAATGATGAATGTCGTTGACGGTTTCACTTGACTTGCACAACGATTATCGTGTTTGGCGATGTTTAACACCGATTTGTAATTGTCGAGTGTTTTTAAAAGACTTTTTATTGTCGAAGTTAATTAATACTCTCAATAGACTTTTTATCGTCGAAAATACTATAACACTTTAAATAGACTTTTTATCGTCGAAGTTAATAATACCTTCTACAAGAAAAAACACAAGAAATGAATTTAAATATTTATTGTAACAATTAAAGTTACATAGTACCTACTTAATACGTATATAGTTTCTGATAATACGAATAATTCTTGTATAATAATTTTATTGTGTCAAATCGTGGTCTATTTATATGGTTTCTTTATTGATTTTCTATCCTAAGGGATTTTCCTAATGATTATTTGATTATTTTACAATTATAATTATTTTGATGGAATTTGGGTGAAAGTCGTGGCTCGACACTTCCCCCTCATTAAGAAGATTGAATGGGTTGAATTCAATCGACGAGAATTAATTTGCTTGACCGTAGTCTTCTTGTTTCGGATGCTGTAACGCTTCAGGTTTTTCTTACTAACGAGGTGTATGCTGGTGGAGGAATCGATTTGTCTCCGTTTTCTTCCTGCTTGAGCTGATACATAACGAAGGAACCGGTTGTAGGAGCTGTAGGTTGGTACTGATTTCGGACTTGCTTCGTGTTGCCAAAACAGCAATTGATATAATTTATTTCGTTGCGGCTGTCACATTTCTTGAAATACTTCTTAACTGCGTTGAATATTCGGCTTATTAATGACCATTCGTTAGTGTAGTATAGTGCTAGCCTTGTTACGCGGCTCCAATTAGCTGTTCCAATTAGCTTGACGTAATACAATATTGTGTTCTCGTGTTGGATGAAGAATGATTTGTTTAACTGTTGCTGAGGTTCTTCATCGAACTGGTGCAATCTGTGTTGGACATAGCGAAGATCGTCGAGATTCAATTTCGTTAGTTGGATTGGTTTGAGCTGAATCGTGGGTAGATGGGACATGTTGATTTCCTTTTGAATACAGCAACCGTCTTCGTTTAGCTCGATATTCGGTACGTAGTCGCGTTGAATAGTTTTATTCACTAGTGTCGTTTTTGATTCCAGGTTTATTGAATTGGTGAATGCTTTGCAGTCCTCTTTTAAGGTTAGGATTCCATTTCCATTTAATACAGTTGTAGCTTCGTTATTGTGTTTGCATAGGATTGTACATCTTGTTTCTTCTGTTAACGTGAAGAGCCATTGGTTGTTGTTAATAGGCCAATGGTTGGTGTTAGCGTAAACATTCAGGATCTCGCATATTTCTGGGATTTTGTGCTTAGTAATTTGAAACAGTTGTGTTTCACTAGTATGATGCTGTGCCGTTTCGACGATGTGGACGTCATAACAGATGAAATGTTCAATATTATATTCGGTGCATTGGTCAATTGACTGTAGTTGCACATAATGAGTTCTACTCTTTGATACCATTAAATAAGGGAAATTAATTTGTATGATGGATAATATTTGGTTATTAGTTTTACTAGGTACAGGTATAGGATATAATTTGTAAATGACATATAAATCTATTTTTGTGATTTTAGAAATTTCGATAACAATTACTAATTCATTATGAATGTGAAATGACTTGATTTTAATTAATTTATAATAGTACTCTAAGTTTCGCCAGGTAGCTTGAAAGGGTAAATTGTATTCATCTTGTTCTCTCTCTATTTGTTTCTTCTTTACTTTTAGTCAAATTTTCTTTCGCTACCTCTTCGCTAATGTCTTCAGTTAAATTATTATATTCTGGGTTGTCGTGAGGTTTAGTGATCGTATCTAGGGTGTTTGGATCGCGCCCGAATACTAATTTGTATGGTGTTTTCCCAGTAGATCGATTTTCATGTGTGTTATATGAATGAGCCGCTAGATAAACGTATTCATCCCAGTTAGTTTGATCTTTATTTATGTAGCTTCGAATAAATGTTTTTATCGAACTATGGGTGCGTCTAGTGCTCTATTAGATTGGGGATGATATGGTGTAGTCTGTTTATGTTTAATTTTTAATAGTTTATATAATTCTTTTATCAAATTAGATGTGAAGTTGCTTCCTAAATCTGTCAAAATTGTTTTTGGGAAAACCGAAAATAGAAAAATATTTAAGCATGCAAACGGCTGGAGTTTCAGAATTTGCTTCCGCGATTGGATATGCTTGTACATATCGCGTTAATTCGTCTTGTATAGTAAGGATGTACCGATTTTCTGTGGGAGTTACGGGATATGGACCCATTATGTCTAAGGCAACTGAACCGTTGAATTCATTTGCTATGGATGTAATAACCATAGGTGGTTTTTGTTTGTCTTTTTACTTTTTTGGTAAACTTTACATTGTTTTACATAATTTTCAATTTGTTGTTTCATTCCCTTCCAAAAATAAACCTTTTTAATATTCTGCCATGTTCGGTTACTACCGAGATGGTCAGCAAGAACATTGTCATGATATTATTTTAATATGGTAGGGATCTTGTCTCTTTTTGGATGAATCAAATCGCCTATTATTATATTAAATTTATTATTTTCTAAATTTAAATATTGAATCATATTTTCAAATGTTTCTGCTTTAATATTATTACTAATATGAGATATATTAAATATATAAACATTGTCATAATTATTATGTTGTATTATAAGAGTAAGGTTTTTAATGTATTAATTAATTGATCGCATTGAACTCTATCCATTGCCTTTTCTTTTACGTAATATACATAAATATAAAATTTGTGTTTTTGAATGATTTTCTAACTTACTTATTTCTCCTATTTTAACATTATGTTGATGAGATAGATCATAGTGTTGTTCTATGTAATGACTAAATTTATTGTTTTTGCTTAGGTCACACGAGTATGGTGGACACAAAAATTTTATTTGTCCGAGAGGTAAATTTGCTCTATTTGCCTTAGTGTCTTCAGTATTCTTGTAATGCCATTGTATGAAGTTATCGTATGTGAGGTTTAAACGTAACTGGTCTAACTCATAATTATATAATACAGGTCGCGATAGTCCATCTGCGTTTGAATTAAGGGTTCACTTTTTGTGTTTAATTTCGTAGTCGTATTCGAATAATTTTAAACGTCATCGTACTAGTCGTGACGAAGGATCATTTATGTTCATGAACCATTGTAACGGTTTATGATCCGTTACGATTACCGTATAAGTATGGTCGAAACGTGCCCGTATAAGTATGGACGAAAATGTTTTACGGCCTTAACAATAGCAAGAAGTTCTTTCAAGTTTTCAAAATATTCGATTACCTGTTCATGGTCAATGTTATTAACTAATGTGTTTATTGGCACGTAATTGATAGCTTTTGGCGTTAATTTATTTGCTGTACAAAATGTTATTCTATTAGTATTATAACAGATTGTGGCTTTAAAATGATTAAGAAAATTATGCTCGAGGATACCGGAGTAAGGAATGTTGTAATCCTGATCTATTACTTGAAACGTATAATGAAATACATCATATAGTTTTGTTAAAGTGAGTTCTACTGTCCGTTGTGTTATTAAATTAGTATCATTGATCCCGGATAAACTTAATTTTTTGGTTACGTCTGGTTTAATTGAGCTATGTAATTCCCCTAATTTCACAATAGATACAGCCGCACCTGTGTTAATAAGGAATTTTAGTTTCCCTGTTTCCGACTGGCTTGTATCGAATTCCAGTTTTTTATCGTTTACTGAAGCTGGTAAGATCGGAGCTCGAATTCGATTGTTGGTTGGCGGTCATTTGATTGTTGAATTCCCGAGACTCGACCGTTAGTTGGGATTGATTAGAGTTTAAAGAATTGTTGGAATTATTTTGATTAGTAATAGCAATCCTTTAATTGGCATAAGCGGTTTGTTGTGCGTATTTCTTTTTCCTACATTCGGGTTCAATAAGACTTCTAAAGTTACAATAAGTACACTATTTAAATGATCTATTCTGTGAGGTTACTTGGTTATTGTTATGGTTATTATTACAATTCGATTTTTTATTTCTACAATCGCGTATGTGATGCGTTTTTGTATTGTAAAGTTTGCAGTATTTATTATTATTATTAGATAAATGAGAATTATATTTTAGTTACCCATGATTTAATAGATAGGCTTCTTCTTCACAAGCGAGCGAAAAAGCTTCATTCAACGTACAGAAAGTTTTATGTCTTAGCATTCTAGATATTTCAGTATCTGAATGGAAAATGAATCTACGTAAAGCTATTCGTTGGATAACTCGTTGTTCAGAGTCTAATGTATGAAAAGTTGCTTCTTTTTTTGTAGCTAGAAGGCATCTGTTTGCGATAGTATCTAACCTAACGTAATATTCGCGTATTGTTTCGTTTAATTTTTGCTTCATTGTTTCTAAGTGTTCCATTAGAAAATCGTAGCTTTTTGTGGGAAGATATACGGCTTTTAATTTATCTTTTAGCTCTTGAAATGCTCGAACATCTGAAATATTAATTTTTGTTTTTACTTCAGCGCTTAATTTAGAAAAAATTAATAATTCGACTGCACGTTTTTGTGATCTATTAGCTAATTCGTATGCACTATTGGCATTTTGAATAAAATTTTGGAGCTCCTTTGGGTCTCCGTTGAATGGTGTAACTAACTGTGCAATAAAGTTTAATGGTATAGTTTCGCTAGTTTGGCTTTCGTCGACAGTAACGTAATCCTCATGTGTTAAGGATGGAGGTACTGGATTGGATGTATTGGGTTCTTGTGTTGAATCAGGCAAAATGTGTTTTAGTATTTGGTACTGTGAAGGCTCTGGGATGCAAGTATCAAAGAGAAGAATACTCAAAAATGTACTTACAGTTATTTTCCACACACCGAGTCACAATATGAGTTGCTTTGGATTCGTCTCAGGTGGATATCGACGGACGGCGTAGAATCAATATCTCTTCGTTCGGTTTGAACTGGACGATGATCCACGGAATCCTTTTGACGATATCCCGCCGCTGTCACCAATTCTTATGTCGTATCCTGAGTCCTACGGCACAATTGGATAGGAAGGCGTCGCTGTCACTAGGGCAGTTTTCGTTGAAAACAAAACTCCGTAAAATCTTGATTTACTAAAATGATGATTGTCGTTGACGGTTTCACTTGACTTACACAACGATTATCGTGTTTGGCGATGTTTAACACCGACTTGCAATTGTCGAGTGTTTTTAAAAGACTTTTTATCGTCGAAGTTAATACTTTCAATAGACTTTTTATCGTCGAAGTTAATTAATACTTTCAATAGACTTTTTATCGTCGAAGTTAATAATACCTTTTACAAGAAACAACACAAGAAGTGAATTTAAATATTTATTATAACAATTAAAATTATATAGTACTTAATACGTGTATAGTTTTTGATAATACGAATAATTCTTGTATAATTATTTTATTGGGTCAAATCGTGGTCTAATTATATGGGTTCTTGATTGACTTCCTACCCTAGGGGATTTACCTAATGATTATTTGATTATTTTACAATTATAATTATTTTGATGGAATTTGGGTAAAAGTCGTGGCTTGACAACGTATCTAATTCACATGTGTAAATCTTTGATATTATCCACAGTATGACGGGTATAACATGCATTGAATATTACGGTGTTCCAAAATCCAAATATTTCATTCAAAACTAGATCCTCGTAGACAATTTAGTAAGAATATATAGGATGGACGTACTTAACTCGGCCTGGGCTAAATGTGAGCTATTTATATTTTTTCTTTAAATAATAAGAAATTTATTTTCTATAAAGACAGCTTGTTTCATTTTTTTTATCTTATATTACTTGCTATTGCACAATTAATGTTTAAATGTCTGCAAGTGTGTAAATTTTTAAAAGGAGGTGATTTTATTGAAAAATCCTTAGTTTGATATAAGTGTTAAAGAATTTATTTTGCTTTCTCAAATTATTAGTCGAATTTTTTCCGAAAAATTAGACCTATACAGTCTATACAATAAGAGCTGCGAGAGGCGAGAGTAGGGGCGCTATCCGTTTTCGGACCCGTAGAACACGAATATGTAGAAAAAAAATGTCTGATATATATATATATATATATATATATATATATATATATATTCCCGCCACCTTTTAATTTGTGTAGTGCCCCCCTATGGAAGTTAAGAGATGAAATTGGGCAAATGGGGCTCGAGGCACCTCATACTATCAAAGTGGGGTCAAATTTTGGGCAAATTTTTTTTCTGACCCGACTTTTAAGGGGGTGGTGGGGGGCGGAAAAGCAATAAAACTTTTCCAAACCGGTTCTAAATACTGTTTCGGTCAATTATCTACAACATATCCAAAATTCAGCTTCCTAGGATGATTTGGTGGGAGTAGAAGGGGGGAAAAACTATTTTCGATCGATCTAACAGGCCCCCAGCCCCTCAGAATTAACGTAGAGGCTTGAAATTTGGTGTGTTGATAAAATTCGTACCTAGGTTGTGCTTTTTGGAGGTTTTAATATTTTACCCCCACCCGCCTCATTTTTAAGCTACAATTTCATGCATTTTCGACGTTTTCGAAGTTTGTACCACTCGCACAGGTCACCCAAATAAACCTAGAATGCTGAAATTTTGTATTCGGATTGAGTTAGTATCAAGGGGGTGCCTTTTGGGAGTCTCGACTTTCAAACCCTACCGCCACCATTTTTATACCCAAAAGAACATGATTTTTTTTGTTTTTTAACAGTTTCGTTCGAGTCAAAATCTCCCCAAATAATCCTAGAGGGCTGAAATTTTGTGTACAGGTTAAGCTAATGGCCAGACACTGTTTTTTGGGGGTTTCAACTTTTAACCCTTACCCCCACGATTTTTACGCCAATATTTCCTTAATTTTTTTGCTTGTTTTCTAACACGTCTAGAGACTCTCTAAGGAAACCTAGAGGGCTGAAATTTTGTACGTGTATTCAGTTAGTATCCAGCTAGTACCTTTTAGGGAGTCCACATTACTTTTCCCCCCACTTCTTCCATTTTTACATCGGAATTGAATGCTATTGTTAAATGTGTTTTAAATGCATTACTTTTATTCTAAATACAAGTAGGCGAATAGTAATTTTAAAAAATTTAAAAGAAAGTGAATACAATTTTTAACAAATGAAATACATACATATTAATTAATTTGAAAATGTTATTAAAGTCACTGTTTATTTATAAATTAGGAATTTTGGATTTTTATTATTTATAAAATAGAAATTTTGGATTTTTTTGGAAAGAAAAAATATCTTCATAAAAGCCTTCCAGTTTACTATTTAAGTTCCTTTTTTTAATATTTAAAAATAAAACACAAAGGCAATTGGCGGATAAGCATGGATAGAAATGCCCTCGTACGAATTGTGTTGGCTTTTTCCCTGTTAACTGCTATTGGCACAAAATTGAAATTTACTGAGATTCAGCCCTTAAAAACTTAAAACCTTTTTTTAAAGCCCCGATCAACCGGACACTCATCATCAGTTTTGAAACCACAAAAATTACAAATCGCTTGTGGACTTTCAATTATATTTCGCTTGTAGACACTCAATACCGAAGATGAAAGGAAAAATTCGACTTCCGTGATGGGGCTCCGCTGCTCACGACGTTTTTTTGAATAATTGTGTAGATTTATGTTATCAACATTAAATAAGTTTAGCAAGTATTTTTTTTAAATTTCCAATTCAATATTTTCTTTGTGTATGAATCACTTTTTACGGCAAAAATTAAACTAAATTTATCAAGGAAATAAAATTATTCTTGATAAGTATTGAAAATTGATAAGTAATCCGTAGGTCCTCTATTAATTCGTATATAGTTGTTTATATCCTTGATACTGTATTTTAAAGATACAAAAATGCTTTACGAACCAACTAACTTTCGGTTCATTCATCCTACAAAGACTTTGTTTCACATATATATGCATATACATACAGAGACCTTTCGTACAGATACTAAGAGTTATAACTGAAGCAATTTTTGTTAGAAAAAATGGAACAGTGCGATAAATATTTTTTTTATAATAGACTCATTCGCTAGCACAAATGTAACTTGACGTCCTAACGTTGAGTTTTTTTTTTTAATTTTACATCGTATGCTTGTAAATTGTGAAAAAGAAGCTAGACAAAAATGAAAATTTTTAGCAGCTTCCAGCACTGACACGAAACAAAAACTTTAAACAAAAAATTGGAAAAACGGCTTCGTCAGGACGTAGACCACACTTTCAGTTTTCATATCTGAAAATTTCATTTCTTAATTTCCAATAGTTTAAGCGGTGGAATGGAAGAAAACAAGACATATTTTTGATCTTCTTGCGTATTTTTCGGCCAAATAAATTTTCTTAGAATTTTTTGAAAATTTTTTGCGAGTTTTAAATACAATGTAAAATCTTAATCAAAAACAAAAAATTTAAAAAGAAAATGTGTAAAATTTTTTAAGATCACCCTTAAAGTCACATTGTGTTTCGGTTATCAACTTATGGTGTACTTACTGTTGAGAGTATTTTCCATTCTGATAATGCCAGCGTTATTGACAAGTATGTCGACCCCACCCAAATTACTTTTTGTCAATTGGAATGCCTTTAATATATCCTGTTCAACAGTCATATCGCACTTCAGGGGATGGAATTCACCGGACTCTTTTGATAATCTTTCTTTGATTTCATTTAATCGGCCTACACGTCGTGCTAATCCAACAACCTAAAAAATCGCAATTAATGAAAATTTTCAATGTGAATAATTATAAAATATTAAAACTACCTTCAATCCATTTTTTACTAAGGCTTCAGCTATTCCTTCTCCAATTCCTGAACTCGCGCCAGTTACAATAGCCACTTTACTCTTCCACTGATCCATTTTTCTACAATAACGATATTACGCTATCAATAATCATTCAAAAGAAAATGTACTTCTGTATATTGTTATTTAATTAGAAATAATTTTTTGTAAAACAGTAATATAATACAAGGGAATTTAAACTTATGAACAGAAATAATAATAATAATGATAACAATGGGGTTTAACGTCCGTTTTTCAGACAATAGTCGCTACCTACATCATTACATTTCTAACATTATTAAAACAATTATATACATATTACAATTTTATGTCATTATGATGTGGGTGGAGGACAAGGCAAGTGATGTGCATGAAACTGCAAAAAACCTTCACGAGCATATAGCCGGCTGCGGGGTTCAAACCCCTAACCTACCAGTTCGTAAGTACCAGTGTCTAAACACACTTGGCCACTCCACTGGACAGAATAGAAATAAATCAGTAGTCGTAAAAATTGTTTAGAGATTCTAAAGTTAGTTCTGGAAAAAAAGACACTTATGTATAAAAAATTCGTTAAATGCGTGTTTTTGACACGCACTAAGTAATGTCACCTCAGTGAAAGTGTTAATTTATGATTTTTTGTTAACTCTACAGCCCTCTTGCGTTCATTCAGTATGGATGTACAACTCTATAATTATTTAATATGGATGTACAACTATATAATTATGCAATATGGATATACAACTCGATAATAATGTTTACCTCACTATGGTCACACAACGATATTAATATGTCATCCTTCGATGACATAATAAAAGGTGGATTTAATAGTTGGGGTAACATGAGATACTTATCATCGCACGACTGGTAAGTAGCAGGTGTCATTTATAGTGAGTATTTGACAAGAATTCAATATCCGGCTTTAGGTAGGCTTAGGCAAGAATAAAGGAGAAGTACCTAAGCAATAAAATCAGTACAATCATGATAATGCCCTGTTACGGTAAAAGGGATCAGGACCGAATCAGACATATCATAATAAAGCGGTAATAAGGATATAAAATCAAGGCCGAATCAGGGAAGTTTAATTAAAACCTTAATAAAGAAATGAAATCAGGTCCGGATCGAGAAAACCATAATAAGCCCCTAATAAGAAGATAAAATCGGGACCGGATCAGGGAAGTTTAATTAAGGCCCTAATAAGGAAATAAAATCAGGGCCAAATCGGGAAAACCATAAAAAGGCCTCAATAAAGAGATAAAATCAGGGCCGGATCGTGGAAACCATAATAAGGCCCTAATAAGGACAAAAAATCAGGGCCGGATCAGGGAAGTTTAATTAAGACCCTAAAAAGAAAATTAAATCAGGGCTGGATTGGAAAAACCATTATAAGGCCCTAATAAGGAGATAAAATCAGGGCTGGATCAGTTCAACCATAATAGGGTTCTAATAAGGCAAACGGAGTCAGGGCCAAATCAGGCAAGTAGGGCAATCCTTCATAGGATTTTCCTGATCGGACCCTGCTTCGGGCCTTATTTGATATCTAAACATAACAAGGCATGCCTGTGATAAGCCTGATCCGGGCCGGACCGAGATAGGGCCAGCCCTATTTATTTTCTAGTCGAGAAAAATAGTTCGTACTACAATAACAACTAAAAATTATAAAAGCTTTTACACCTTTTGTCGGTAGTCTCTCGTAATGTTTTTGATCAATACACGCGTTTTATTATTATCTCATTAATGCCACAACAGATAACTGTTCTCTCAAAGTAACTGCGTAGCTGGTGAAAAATTCTCCATCTAGTGCAGCTCAGCTCTGGACATTTTTAAAAGATAAATGGAAATGTTGGAGGAAGAATATTTTGATAAACTTCTAAACGGATGCCCAGAATTTGTGGACGTCATCATAAAAAAAGGTAGTGATGAAGCTAGAATCTATTATTTAAGCCATAAATTTGTTTTTTGTAACAATATTACTATTAGTCGAATTTTTTCAACTAAAAAAATTAGACTTATACAACCTATACGATAAGAACGGGACGAGACGAGAGTAGGAGCGCTATCCGTTTTCGGACCCGTAGAACACGATTCTACAGAAAAAAATGTCTTATATATATATATATATATATATATATATATATATATATATATATATATATATATATATATATATATATATATGTATACGATGGTCCAGAATTATGTACCGTAATTGCTAGAGCTGATAGCACGTTCAAAAAAAATAATGGTACGAAATTTGATACATCTACAGAAGCTATTTACTACGAATGCATATAGAAATAATTTTAATATTAATAATGCATAGGATAATTTTATCTCGACCCCACTGTGTAGTATCTGTGTATCAAATTTCATCGAATTTAGTTTAGTCATTTCGATGTGATTATGTAACTGGTTTTGCATCTCACAGGAAACGTCAATCGGGATAAAATAATTTTATGTGTTTATTCCGGGTAAATAGTATCTTGTACCAAATTTCATTGAATTCGTTTTCTTTATTTGGGAGTGATTGTGCAAGTAGTTTTGTAACCCTTAGGAACTTGGAGCCGGAATAAAGTTTATCCTGTGTGTTAATTTCGTGTATAAAGAGTCTGTATGTAATATTTTATCAAAATCGGTTCAGCCGTTTTGGCGTGATTGATTAATAAACATCCAAGCATACAAACTTTCACACTGCACTAAGACCAAGATTTCTATACCAAATATGATTCAATAAATTGGTACAACTGTTTTGTCATTAATGACCCGTGGGAACTCTTCATCAGACTAAAATTATAACTCGTGTTAATCCAAATCATATATACTATTTTTATTACCAAATTTAATTAGTGTCGATTCAGCCAAAATGGTCTCATTATAATAAATTTGTATAATATTTATTTTTAATCAATATCTATAAATAAAATAGAAAGGTCTGTCTGTGATTTTCGAATTTTTAGGTATTAGTATGTTTATCAGTTAGCAAATTCGACATATATACCAAATATAACTTGAAAAAAAATTTTTGTCTGTCTGTCTGTTTGTACGAACCGATTTAACTCAAAAACTATTAAAGTTATTGAGTTGAAATTTATAGGCAATATAGATATTAACCTCCCGATCAATCTTAGCAATATTTCAATGTAATCTCCCGAATGGTTATATACAGAATGATTCAAATGAGTCGCTGACTTTCAAAACCATCTAATTGACGATTTTTTCAAAATTGAGTTAGATACGGTTTATTATTCAGGAGGATAAACTGCAGAAAAAAATACCAACTAGACGGTGCAAAGTCAGCTTTTTCCCCTTTAATTTTAATGACAAAAAATACAAAACTGTTTCAAAAGTAACTAATTGCAATATTTTCCAATTGAAAAAACATAGAGTTGCAAGCAACACAAACCAGTTGCAAAACTATCTAATTACTTATATAAAAATGGCGTCATTAGAAAAACCTGGAACAAAAGTAGCTAGTTAGGTGATCAATATGTGGCACTGCGGAGCCTACAGAGGATCAAATAATTGTATGTGATAATTTTATTACTTTCTCTAAGAAAATATTTACTATTGAAATAACTAGGAAAAAATACAAGGAAACTTGCGGAATTGCCAAATATAACAGGTTGTGAATGTGTGCAGAATAAAATTGTGTGAAACATCGTGCTTCTAATGAGTTTTACTGTTAAATTACAGTAAAGAGACTTGTTTTATATAGTGATGAGCAAAATTAGTCTTGGTCTTGCAGTCTTGTCTTGGTCTTGCATTTTTTGCAAGACCAAGACCAAGACCAAGACTGCATTTTGCAAGACCAAGACCAAGACCAAGACTATAAGTATGGCTGCAAGACCAATACCAAGACTCAAGTGAGCAAGACCAAGACTATAGCAAGAAAAAAGCAAGACTCTTGCTAAATTATTTAAATAGTTTAAAAGTATAATTAATACCGTAAAGAGAGAAAATTCTGATTTTAGAAGGAAAAAATTCGCTAATAAAAAAATGCAAGAAAGTGCAAGATTTTTAGCAATACCAAGACCAAGACCAATACCAAGACTGCATTTTGCAAGACCAAGACCAAGACCAAGACTCAGACTGCTCTAACAAGACCAAGACCAAGATTCTTAATGCAAGAACAAGACCAAGACCAAGACTGCCAAGTCTTGGTCTTGGTCTTGCATTTGCTCATCACTAGTTTTATAGGAGAATATTCTACTAAATTATAAGAAAATATCTTAGTTTTCATAAGTTATAATAAAAACGACATTGTACGATGTAAATAGATAGATTTTTACAAATGTTGTTTTATTTAAGACCTATTGAAGAATAATAAATACCCCTGCCGCAGCATCCTGCATAACATAGCGAATGTCCATTTACAAAAGTACGTTTTTTTCGGAAACTAGTTGATATAGAGTAATTGTAAATAAAAAAACCATCTTTATGTGATTTTTCCGCCTCATTCCGCCAAATTTTTTTCACGAAAAATGTTCAAAAAACCGTCTTCACGAAATTTCTTAAAAATAAGATGTTTTGTTTTGAGTTATCATGCGGACACATTTATATATATATATATATATATATATATATATATATATATATATATATATATATATATATATATATATATATATGCGGACACTTAGTAAACATTTATATATATATATATATATATATATATATATATATATATATATATATATATATATATATATATATAAATGTTTACTAAGTGTCCGCACGACGACTCAAGCTACCGGAACTTATATAGAGCCCTTAATTTTGCACGAACAACATTATAATAAAATTTTATCCAATATTTTTGTTTAAATATTAATTGTAGGTATAAATATAATATTTAAGTTATTTTTAAAGATATTTTAAGTAAAATATTGAGTTTTCACGAAATTTCTTAAAAATAAGATGTTTCGTTTTGAGTTATCATGCGGACACATTTATATATATATATATATATATATATATATATATATATATATATATATATATATATATATATATATATATATATATATATATATATATGTTTACTAAGTGTCCGCACGACGACTTAAGCTACCGGAACTTATATAGAGCCCTTAATTTTGCACGAATAACATTATAATAAAATTTTATCCAATATTTTTGTTTAAATATTAATTGTAGGCATAAATACAATAAATAAATCGATTTAAAAAGTTATTTTTAAAGATATTATAAGTAAAATATTGAGTGCAGATGTAAGGTTTTAGATTAATATTTGAGCTTTTAACTTTAACGTAAAGGCTTTTAGCAAAAACAGGTAAACTAGTATTTTTGATGTAGTTTTCATATTTGATATCAACATTTTGATTGGTCTAACCATATTCACCCTATTTCAAATTTTACCCCCAATTTTATAGTCAAGGCTCCTCCAGTAGGTCCGACCCTGGATTTGAGTACATCAATAGGAAGACCTTTAAAAATGAAGGGTTGTGTTAACTTTTTTTCTATCTGTTATAGTTTTCGAGTAATTTGACAAAATTAAATTTTTACCCCAACTTTGGGGGTGAATTTCACCCCTTAAATGGCGATTTTGGCAGATAAAGAAAAATACGTGTCTGTTATTTTTTTGTGTTCTACACACCTACCAAGTTTCATCAAAATCGGGAATTATCACTTCAAGACCTTTACTTGTGAGTTAATTAATTTTCATTTAATGAAACCATTGATGAGAATGTGTTCCTAAAAGCCAATTACAACTATGTAATGACTTTTTATTAGATAGCAAATAAATAAAAATGTATAATCTATTCTTGACTTGGTCGACCTAGGTAATTTTAGTCAAAAATTTTAATACCTAAAATTAATTAATACCTAAAATTAATACCTAAAAATTTTAATATCTAAAAATTCTGACGTGCTGGAATTTTTTGAATACTTTTTTCGTAATCAGCACACCAAATTACCCTAAGATCAGTAATCAAATCCAAAAGGGGGTGACAAAACTTAAAATTCGTAGGCCTGTGTTATTAGTGTTACAGCTGCAAAAGTAGCTAATTACAAAATCAACCGTTTCAAAACCATCTAATTAAAGAAAACTGCTGCAAAGGTACTTAATTATAATTTTTAATCGTTATTTACTAATTATTGAAGAGTGGTATCGCTGTTATTATTTCTTTGTAAGAACTGTATGATTTTTCCTAAAAATTTAATGGTAAAAACCACATCAAAATCATTATTATAAGTGAGAAAACAGTTTTTTGTGTTTTCTGAATATTTTTAGTTGTGTTAATTAGATGGATTTGAAACTGATCGACTCAAATAGTCTTCTAAATAAATTTTTGAAAATTTGGTTATAGAAGTTTTCAATTATAAAGATTTTAATTAAAATATTGTTAACTTGCTGTCATTTCCGGGTATACTGGAAGTTGACACCAAATTTGTTATTTGAAGTGTTTTTGACAGCAAATTTGAATTCGCTGGAAATTGTGACTAATATTATATGTGAGATGTGACAGTGACATTTCAGCTTTTTGACTTGATACAGAGTGACCACATAAAGCATTTTTTAAATATTTTTTGTTTTTTTGTGCAAATCTTTTTTTTCTTTTTTTTTTCAAATGAATCACCTGTATTTTTTATCAGAATTATGTAGAAAAGTCCCATGTATCTGTTACTATAAGATATTCTAATATCTAAAACTGATATTTTGGAAGTTACATAGAATTTATATAATAAAATTATCAGTTATTTTTTCTATGAGCACGGCTGACAGAAAAACCACGGGACAGATTTCAATGAAGCTTTATAAATTTATTCCTTAGGCGCTTCATCATCTCAACATCGACAGCACCCTCAGTCGAAATTATCACAATATTCTTTATAGGGGTTGATATATTCAAGACAAAAGTTGATATATCAAAAATAATAATTTAACAATAAACGGAAAGAAAAACAAAAGATTACCTAGGTTACGATAAAAATAATATTTAGAAATTTAAATGTTAACTTCAAAACTTTTTTACTAAAATTTTACATTAGAAAAGGATAGTAGTAAATTTTAATTACGGAGGAAATAAACATAATTTTAAAAAGTCCACCAGGGTTCTCGGATTCTGAAGAGGATCTAAAATTGAATTAATTTTAAAATCATCAATGTGGTAATCTATGGAAAGATCTGAAAGTGTGAAAATTAGATATATTAATATGGTTACTTTCGAGTCGTTTGGTGAGCGGAGCGAAGCATTACATGGAATTAACCTTTAATAGAATTTTAAACTGGTTGGCGAGCGAAGCGGAGCACTTTAAAGAATTGATTTGAAATTAAATTTGCCCGATTTGTTTCGGAATAACTGATTTAAAGTAGCTTTACTGACAGTTAAAAACGCAAAAAAATGCGGGAGAGGTCAAAGTTTACATTTTCAACGCCTACTATTCTAGCAACTCCAACAATGAGCCAGTTACTTTATAGGAAATGTTCAAATATAATACAAACAGACTTATAGGGAATGTAGGCGTAGGGATTTAAATTTCCCAATAGAAATACAGAGGATACATATTTAGAGTAAAGTCTGAAAAATATTAGATATTTTAAAAATATATCAAATTTGAGTATTTTAAATCAACCTACTTTTTTTTACTTCTGTACCAAATTCGTTGACACCTCCTTAATAGGCTTACTTTAGATTTTTAGTTTATGTGATATGCTTGAAGAAAATAATGGCCAATTAGTTTTTGAAAATTTTCAATTGTTCCTAGGTAACTAGCCAAAGGGAGAAATTAAAAAAAAATAAAGAGGAAATAAAGCCTATCATTTCAGCTTATGATAAGAAAATAGGGGCAAATATAATAGCAAACTACCTAAAAGGAATTACCTTTACTAAATTATGAAATTCACGCTTGCGAAGCCGCGGGTAACAGCTTTTATTTCTTATTTCATCAAATGTTCGTATATCTATCTATGAAAATCATGAAAATAAATTTTAGTGAAACTTTTTGAAAAAGTTGAAAATGCGCTCATAAAAATTGCAATTGTTATAAACAAAAGAGTAAAAAAAAGAATGTTTTTGTTTTTTTGAAAAATTTCAAAAACTATTAAAGATTTTTGAAATTAAAAAAAAGATCTGAAAAGAGCAGGAAATTTCACAAAAATAAGTCCCGACTCCCGAAACTGTATCTCCAATATTTATAATTTTAACAGAGCCCTAAATTTATTGCTAAAATGGGGTGTTTGGCGTTCTCGCTCGCCGCGTCATTCAAACACGGTAAACAAAAAAAATTATTTAAATATATTAAATATCAATATTAAGGAATGAAAATATTCACGTGCCTTCGGAATAAGTTAATAAACAATAATCCGTGCAAAAAAATTTTTATATGTATTTTTCCATTAGTTATGCTATTGTTAATTAACAAAATTTTTGAAACCAAAAGTTGACATAGAAACCTTAATAATTATTTAACTAAAAGGCACAAATTTTTTTTGCTTCGTAGAATTGTTCTGAAGAGGTGAAAAAATAGATTCCCGTTTGGAAATTTTTAATTTTCCACTTATTTATAAACAATCAATTGCATTGAAAAATGAGAAATGTTGATAAAACATTTGTTTTTTTTTTGTTTTTTTTTGTTTTTTCTTTTTTTTTTTTAAATCTTAATTATTTTGTTTTTTTCTCACTGAGCGCCACCTAAAATAATTTTTTTAAATTTTTTAATGCTATTATTTAAAAAATTGTTATAAACAAATGCATTGGTTTTGAGGCAATGGAAAAAAATTTTTTTTTTGATTCGAAGGACCAAAAAGTATTATGATTTTTAAAAGAAAAATCGTTTCTTAAAAAAAATTTTTTATTGCTCAAAAATCCATTTGTCAATGAACAATTTTTTTGTGTCATTTATTATTAATATTAAAGAACGGTTTTTTTTTTTAAAAATCATTATTTATATTGCTCTTTCATATTCCGAAGAAATTACAATTTTTTATTTATATTTAATAAGTTTATTTAATAAACAATTTGTTATAAACAAATAAATTTTTACGTTTTGTAATTGTAATTTCTTCGGAATATAAAAGAGCAATATAAATAATGACTTTTTTAAAAAAAAAAAAAAAAAAAAAAAAAAAGATCTTTAATATTAATAATAAATGACACAAAAAAATTGTTCATTAACAAATGCATTTCACTAAAATGGCTCTTCTAGACTAGACTATAGAGGCAAATCTAGAAACTATAAAAAAATTTTTTTAAAAATTCAGCAACAATTTTGACATTTTTATTACTATCGTGTATGCTTGTGTTATTAAAGAATTTAAATTATTTTTTTAGAATTTTTAAGATTAATCTAAACCATTCATTGCCTAAAAACTGAAAACTTCCAGATTCATCCCGAGTGACGGTACATCTTAAACCGACTTATTTGAAAAAATATTGTGAGATGTGTTTATGTGTGTCTAGGAATTTCATCGCAATCGGAGTAATGGCAGCGATGACGATGTCATGAAATCCCATTATATGTCGGTATTTTAGTTGCCACTAGTCCCACTTCGATGCAATTTTGAGAGTGTTTAAGGATTAATTTGTAAAATATATTTTGCTATTATTTTATAATTCAAATTTTCAATATTTTGAGTTGCAACTGTATGACAAAAATATAATTTCTGGGTATAAATTTGGCGAAAAGCTTTAAGCCCCGATTCCCACTTTCATACCACTCTCGGTGCGATATCAGTCCGCTTCGCCGCTTCCAATTCTATAGAATATTCTTACCCATCAAACAGTAAGTGTGTTCATACCATCGTCCGATCTAACTACGGTGTCACTCGCGGTTATACCACTCCATAACATTCCAACTGGATAATACCACTCCAGTACCAATACCACTCAGACAATATTATTTTATCGGAGCGATACCAGACTTGTACCGATAACGTAAACATTTTTTTAATTCTACTCCACTTCTTTTGCACTTGGTTATTATGAAAATATATTTTTCTTGAACTGAGACTTAACTGGGAGGATATCGAGAACGACATTATAATGTGAATGGAGAACGAGTAGATAAAAGCATGGTACCAGCATTGTGTTTTATCGAAGCGAGACTGGGGCGGAAGTTTATCGATATCCGCACTATCGTGTCGATCAAGTCTAAAGGTTGAAACTGATATAATTGTTAATATTTGATGTTTCGGAAATAAACGACCATTATCAGCTTATAATATAATTAACAATTTTCGTTTAGTTAATTTGGTAATAATAATATAATAATTAGCCTATTGTATTTTTAAATTTTTATTTTAATTGCAGCACATTCCCTATTTCCTATATTTTCAAATGGTATATTTATTTATGTTTTATTAAATCAATGCTGTATCATTGAATCAAAATCAATTATCACAGATATTTCATAATGTCTAAGATAATTAAGACCATCTGATATTTTATTCAAATCAAGTTTTCCCAAAACTATCATTTCTGAGATACGTGAGATTGGTGTGACACGGCAGAACTCTTACCATACGAGTGGCCATAATTGCTGAATTGCCATTCTGTAAATTCGCTAAAACAAATGAGAATTCGATATAGTCTTACCCAAATTACCAAGGTCACTTCGCTGACGATTCACGACTAGGTTTTTGTGAAGGAATAAATCAAGATAAACAGGGCAGCCGATTTTATTTCATCGATTAAACACTTCAATTTTAACAGAACTAATCTCAGATAATTAAAATTTATCTGAACTGTATAAACTAAATAGTTAAATAAAACTACTTTTAAGTATAAAAAACCAAACTGAATTATTTTTGAAACTTTTTAAGTTAAAGAAGAAAACTATAATAAAACACTTGGTGTGGTTTACCCTATCACCTTTTTCAGATAAATGAATTTTTCGATTTTGATTGGGTTCTATTTAAATTGAATAGGTATATGCATGTATGCATTGCTACATAAGATTAATTAATTACAATAATATGTACCTGTAATTATGTTATTAGTCGAATTTTCTCCGAAAAATTAGACTTATACAGTCTATACGATAAGAGCTGCGAGAGGCGAGACCAGGGGCGCTATCCGTTTTCGGACCCGTAGAACACGATTATGTAAAAAAAAAGATGTCTGATATATATATATATATATATATATATATATATATATATATATATATATATATATATATATATATATATATATATATATATATATATATATATATATATTTTCCCGCAACCTTTTAATATGTGTAGGGCCCCCCTATGGAAGTTAAGAGATGAAATTTGGTAACTGGGGCTTATTCCGATGCACAACAATACTATCAAAGTGGGGTCAAATTTTGGGCAAATTTTTTTTCTGACCCGACCTTTAAGGGGGTGGTGGGGGGCGGAAAAGCAATAAAACTTTTCCAAACCGGTTTTAAATAATGTTTCGGTCAATTATCTACAACATATCCAAAATTCAGCTTCCTAGGATGATATGGTGGGAGTAGAGGGGGGAAAGACGATTTTCGCTGGATCTAACAGGCCCCCAGCCCCCCAGAATTAACGTAGAGGGTTGAAATTTGGTGTGTTGATAAAGTTCGTACCTAGGTTGTGCTTTTTGGAGGTTTTAATATTTTACCCCCACCCCCCTCATTTTTAAGCTACAATTTCATGCATTTTCGACGTTTTCGAAGTTTGTACCACTCGCACAGGTCACCCGAATAAACCTAGAGGGCGGAAATTTTGTATTCGTATTGAGTTAGTATCAAGGGGGTGCCTTTTGGGGGTCTCGACTTTTAACCCCTACCCCCACCATTTTTATACCCAAAAGAACATGATTTTTCTTGTTTTTTAACAGTTTCGTTCGGGTCAAAATCTCCCCAAATAAACCTAGAGGGCTGAAATTTGGTGTACAGGTTAAGCTAATAGCCAGACACTGTTTTTTGGAGGTTTCAACTTTTAACCCTTACCCCCACGATTTTTACGCCAATATTTCCTTAATTTTTTTGCTTGTGTTCTAACATGTCTAGAGACTCCATAAGGAAACCTAGAGGGCTGAAATTTTGTAGGTGTATTCAGTTAGTATCCAGCTAGTACCTTGTAGGGAGTCCGCATCACTTTTCCCCCCACTTCTCCCATTTTTACATCGGAATTGAATGCTATTGTTAAATGTGTTTTAAAAGCATTATGGTTATTCTAAATACAAATAGGCGAATAGTAATTTTAAAAAATTAAAAAAAACTCCGTGAGCAGCGGGGCCCCATCACGGTAGTCGAATTTTCCCCTTCATCTTCGGTATTGAATGTCTACAAGCGAAATGTGATTGAAAGTCTACAACCGAATTGTCATTTTGTTGGTTTCAAAACTGGTGATGAGTGTTCGGCTGATCGAGGCTTTAAAAAAAGGTTTTAAGTATTTAAGGGCTGTATCTCAGTAAATTTCAATTTTGTGCCGAAAACAGGTAGCAGAAAAAAAGCCAACACAATTCGTACGAGGACATTACTGCCCATGTTTATCCGCTAATTGCCTTTATGTTTTAGTTTTAAAAATTAAAAAAGGACCTTAAATAGTAAACTGGAAGGCCTTTATAAAGATATTTTTTCTTTCCAAAAAAATCCAAAATTTCTATTTTATAAATACTAAAAATCCAAAATTCCTAATTTATAAATAAACAGTGACTTTAATAACATTTTTAAATTACTTAATATGTATGTATTTCATTTGTCATAAAAGTAAGTTCACTTTTTTTTTAAATTTTTTAAAATTACTATTCGCCTACTTGTATTTAGAATAAACATAATGCTTTTAAAACACATTTAACAATAGCATTCAATTCCGATGTAAAAATGGGAGAAGTGGGGGGAAAAGTGATGTGGACTCCCTACAAGGTACTAGCTGGATACTAACTGAATACACGTACAAAATTTCAGCCCTCTAGGTTTCCTTATGGAGTCTCTAGACGTGTTAGAAAACAAGCAAAAAAATTAAGGAAATATTGGCGTAAAAATCGTGGGAGTAAGGGTTAAAAGTTGAAACCTCCAAAAAACAGTGTCTGGCTATTAGCTTAACCTGTACACCAAATTTCAGCCCTCTAGGTTTATTTGGGGAGATTTTGACCCGAACGAAACTGTTAAAAAACAAGAAAAATCATGTTCTTTTGGGTATAAAAATGGTGGGGGTAGGGGTTAAAAGTCGAGACCCCCAAAAGGCACCCCCTTGATACTAACTCAATCCGAATACAAAATTTCAGCCCTCTAGGTTTATTCGGGTGACCTGTGCGAGTGGTACAAACTTCGAAAACGTCGAAAATGCATGAAATTGTAGCTTAAAAATGAGGGGGGTGGGGGTAAAATATTAAAACCTCCAAAAAGCACAACCTAGGTACGAACTTTATCAACACACCAAATTTCAACCCTCTACGTTAATTCTGGGGGGCTGGGGGCCTGTTAGATCCAGCGAAAATCGTTTTTTCCCCCCTCTACTCCCACCATATCATCCTAGGAAGCTGAATTTTGGATATGTTGTAGATAATTGACCGAAACATTATTTAAAACCGGTTTGGAAAAGTTTTATTGCTTTTCCGCCCCCCACCACCCCCTTAAAGGTCGGGTCCGAAAAAAAATTTGCCCAAAATTTGACCCCACTTTGATAGTATTGTTGTGCATCGGAATAAGCCCCACTTACCAAATTTCATCTCTTAACTTCCATAGGGGGGCCCTACACATATTAAAAGGTTGCGGGAAAATATATATATATATATATATATATATATATATATATATATATATATATATATATCAGACATCTTTTTTTTTTACATAATCGTGTTCTACGGGTCCGAAAACGGATAGCGCCCCTGGTCTCGCCTCTCGCAGCTCTTATCGTATAGACTGTATAAGTCTAATTTTTCGGAGAAAATTCGACTAAAAAAAGTGAACTTACTTTTATGACAAATGAAATACATACATATTAAGTAATTTAAAAATGTTATTAAAGTCACTGTTTATTTATAAATTAGGAATTTTGGATTTTTAGTATTTATAAAATAGAAATTTTGGATTTTTTTGGAAAGAAAAAATATCTTTATAAAGGCCTTCCAGTTTACTATTTAAGGTCCTTTTTTAATTTTTAAAACTAAAACATAAAGGCAATTAGCGGATAAACATGGGCAGGAATGTCCTCGTACGAATTGTGTTGGCTTTTTTTCTGCTACCTGTTTTCGGCACAAAATTGAAATTTACTGAGATACAGCCCTTAAATACTTAAAACCTTTTTTTAAAGCCTCGATCAGCCGAACACTCATCACCAGTTTTGAAACCAACAAAATGACAATTCGGTTGTAGACTTTCAATCACATTTCGCTTGTAGACATTCAATACCGAAGATGAAGGGGAAAATTCGACTACCGTGATGGGGCCCCGCTGCTCACGGCGTTTTTACTAATTACCGACTAAACATGTATATAATTATAGAAGTATGGTAAGGTGATATGTTCAATCGGACAATCGGTAAGTAATTTACTGATTACAAAAATACAACGTACAAACATTTTTTAATATTATGACTGAAACTTTATGAAAATATGATCAATTCTTTAAAATGTGAATTTAAAAAATTTATTATGATAAGGAATATTTGGAATTTTTGACAACTAATTGCTGTCAAAATTGACAATGTCAAAAATAATTTTTTCTACTCCTACTATTAAAAGTAACATTTTGTGCACGGCTAACTATATGTAAAAGTTAACAATCGCCCACACTGTACCGAAATGCAGTGGGAAATTATTTCCTACGCCTTAATATAATAAAAAATTAGGCTATTCCGTTAGTTTAATATATATATATATATATATATATATATATATATATATATATATATATATATATATATATATATATATAATATATTTAGTCACGTCAATAAAGGTTTTTCCTCGGAAGTCCTCAGAAACAGCTCCGATTTTGATGATTTTTTTTTTTAAATTTTTGTTTTTTTATATTATTTAAAATCAAAAACCTTTCAGAGGGGGGAAATAATTATTTATATTGTTTAAGGGGGACCACTAGTGTATGACCGCCTGAAAAAAGGCGGTTAAAGGAAACTACTCTATGGAATGTTTTAATACTTTAAGGATATATTCGCTGATATATAGTAAATTCATGATAAAATTTTTGAACCAAAAAATTGAAAATTCAGTGAGTTATTCGCGATCACCCAAGTGTCTGAAATCAAAAAAACCAAAAAGCCTATTAAATTAGAAGGTGTTGCTCGTGCCATGAACGACCAGCCGTGTATTTTCTGCTGGCATGGGGGTTTTTTGCCTATTATATTGATAATAACCAGCGAAAATTTTAACCAGAACTTATGCGTCGTTTTCGAGCAATTGACAGCAAAAAATCTTCTTGTTGAACAAAAGCGCATGTAATACTTTATTCGAGGTCAATTTTCGGGAAAACTACCAGCCGTGTATTTTTTGTTGGCATGGCGGTTTGTTGCCTATTGTATTAGTAATAACCAGCGGAAACTTTAACCAGATCCTATGTGTCGTTTTCGGACAGTTAACGGCAAAATATTATATTGTTGAACAAAAGCGCATGTAATACTTGATAAAAAAAAAAAAAATAAAAAAAATAAAAAAATAAAAATAAAAAAAACTAAAAATAATATAAATAAATAAATAAAAAATAAATTAAAAATAATATATTTGAAAATTAATTTTATTTCATAGAAGAATGATCAAGTTTATTACAAATAATAGTTTTAATCTTTCGTTATGCAACAAAAAAAATTTCCTACATAAAAAGAATATATATTTTTTAAACAATATAAATAATTATTTCCACCCTCTGAAAGGTTTGTGATTTTAAATAATATAAAAGAACAAAAATTTAAAAAAAAATTATCAAAATCGGAGCTGTTTCCGTGGACTTCCGAGGAAAAACATTTATTGACGTGACTATCGCTACCACTGCAGCAGTAGCGGAACTTTTTTTTTGGAGCCTTGGGAGATCGCGAATAACTCACTGAATTTTCAATTTTTGTGCCCAAAAATTTTATCATGAATTTATTATATATCAGCGAATATATTCTTAAAATATTAAAACATTCCATACAGTAGTTTCCTTTAAAAAAATTCCCAAAAATTACCTTTTTTTCAGGCGGTCATACACTAGTGGTCCCCCCTAAACAATATAAATAATTATTTCCCCCCTCTGAAAGGTTTCTGATTTTAAATAATATAGAAAAACAAAAATTAAAAAAAAAAAAACGCCGTGAGCAGCGGGGCCCCATCACGGTAGTCGAATTTTCCCCTTCATCTTCGGTATTGAATGTCTACAAGCGAAATGTGATTGAAAGTCTACAACCGAATTGTCATTTTGTTGGTTTCAAAACTGGTGATGAGTGTTCGGCTGATCGAGGCTTTAAAAAAAGGTTTTAAGTATTTAAGGGCTGTATCTCAGTAAATTTCAATTTTGTGCCGAAAACAGGTAGCAGAAAAAAAGCCAACACAATTCGTACGAGGACATTACTGCCCATGTTTATCCGCTAATTGCCTTTATGTTTTAGTTTTAAAAATTAAAAAAGGACCTTAAATAGTAAACTGGAAGGCCTTTATAAAGATATTTTTTCTTTCCAAAAAAATCCAAAATTTCTATTTTATAAATACTAAAAATCCAAAATTCCTAATTTATAAATAAACAGTGACTTTAATAACATTTTTAAATTACTTAATATGTATGTATTTCATTTGTCATAAAAGTAAGTTCACTTTTTTTTTAAATTTTTTAAAATTACTATTCGCCTACTTGTATTTAGAATAAACATAATGCTTTTAAAACACATTTAACAATAGCATTCAATTCCGATGTAAAAATGGGAGAAGTGGGGGGAAAAGTGATGTGGACTCCCTACAAGGTACTAGCTGGATACTAACTGAATACACGTACAAAATTTCAGCCCTCTAGGTTTCCTTATGGAGTCTCTAGACGTGTTAGAAAACAAGCAAAAAAATTAAGGAAATATTGGCGTAAAAATCGTGGGAGTAAGGGTTAAAAGTTGAAACCTCCAAAAAACAGTGTCTGGCTATTAGCTTAACCTGTACACCAAATTTCAGCCCTCTAGGTTTATTTGGGGAGATTTTGACCCGAACGAAACTGTTAAAAAACAAGAAAAATCATGTTCTTTTGGGTATAAAAATGGTGGGGGTAGGGGTTAAAAGTCGAGACCCCCAAAAGGCACCCCCTTGATACTAACTCAATCCGAATACAAAATTTCAGCCCTCTAGGTTTATTCGGGTGACCTGTGCGAGTGGTACAAACTTCGAAAACGTCGAAAATGCATGAAATTGTAGCTTAAAAATGAGGGGGGTGGGGGTAAAATATTAAAACCTCCAAAAAGCACAACCTAGGTACGAACTTTATCAACACACCAAATTTCAACCCTCTACGTTAATTCTGGGGGGCTGGGGGCCTGTTAGATCCAGCGAAAATCGTTTTTTCCCCCCTCTACTCCCACCATATCATCCTAGGAAGCTGAATTTTGGATATGTTGTAGATAATTGACCGAAACATTATTTAAAACCGGTTTGGAAAAGTTTTATTGCTTTTCCGCCCCCCACCACCCCCTTAAAGGTCGGGTCCGAAAAAAAATTTGCCCAAAATTTGACCCCACTTTGATAGTATTGTTGTGCATCGGAATAAGCCCCACTTACCAAATTTCATCTCTTAACTTCCATAGGGGGGCCCTACACATATTAAAAGGTTGCGGGAAAATATATATATATATATATATATATATATATATATATATATATATATATATATATATATATATATATATATATATATCAGACATCTTTTTTTTTTACATAATCGTGTTCTACGGGTCCGAAAACGGATAGCGCCCCTGGTCTCGCCTCTCGCAGCTCTTATCGTATAGACTGTATAAGTCTAATTTTTCGGAGAAAATTCGACTAAAAAAGTGAACTTACTTTTATGACAAATGAAATACATACATATTAAGTAATTTAAAAATGTTATTAAAGTCACTGTTTATTTATAAATTAGGAATTTTGGATTTTTAGTATTTATAAAATAGAAATTTTGGATTTTTTTGGAAAGAAAAAATATCTTTATAAAGGCCTTCCAGTTTACTATTTAAGGTCCTTTTTTAATTTTTAAAACTAAAACATAAAGGCAATTAGCGGATAAACATGGGCAGGAATGTCCTCGTACGAATTGTGTTGGCTTTTTTTCTGCTACCTGTTTTCGGCACAAAATTGAAATTTACTGAGATACAGCCCTTAAATACTTAAAACCTTTTTTTAAAGCCTCGATCAGCCGAACACTCATCACCAGTTTTGAAACCAACAAAATGACAATTCGGTTGTAGACTTTCAATCACATTTCGCTTGTAGACATTCAATACCGAAGATGAAGGGGAAAATTCGACTACCGTGATGGGGCCCCCGCTGCTCACGGCGTTTTTACTAATTACCGACTAAACATGTATATAATTATAGAAGTATGGTAAGGTGATATGTTCAATCGGACAATCGGTAAGTAATTTACTGATTACAAAAATACAACGTACAAACATTTTTTAATATTATGACTGAAACTTTATGAAAATATGATCAATTCTTTAAAATGTGAATTTAAAAAATTTATTATGATAAGGAATATTTGGAATTTTTGACAACTAATTGCTGTCAAAATTGACAATGTCAAAAATAATTTTTTCTACTCCTACTATTAAAAGTAACATTTTGTGCACGGCTAACTATATGTAAAAGTTAACAATCGCCCACACTGTACCGAAATGCAGTGGGAAATTATTTCCTACGCCTTAATATAATAAAAAATTAGGCTATTCCGTTAGTTTATATATATATATATATATATATATATATATATATATATATATATATATATATATATATATATATATATATATATATATATATATATATATATATATATATATATATATAATATATTTAGTCACGTCAATAAAGGTTTTTCCTCGGAAGTCCTCAGAAACAGCTCCGATTTTGATGATTTTTTTTTTTAAATTTTTGTTTTTTTATATTATTTAAAATCAAAAACCTTTCAGAGGGGGGAAATAATTATTTATATTGTTTAAGGGGGACCACTAGTGTATGACCGCCTGAAAAAAGGCGGTTAAAGGAAACTACTCTATGGAATGTTTTAATACTTTAAGGATATATTCGCTGATATATAGTAAATTCATGATAAAATTTTTGAACCAAAAAATTGAAAATTCAGTGAGTTATTCGCGATCACCCAAGTGTCTGAAATCAAAAAAACCAAAAAGCCTATTAAATTAGAAGGTGTTGCTCGTGCCATGAACGACCAGCCGTGTATTTTCTGCTGGCATGGGGGTTTTTTGCCTATTATATTGATAATAACCAGCGAAAATTTTAACCAGAACTTATGCGTCGTTTTCGAGCAATTGACAGCAAAAAATCTTCTTGTTGAACAAAAGCGCATGTAATACTTTATTCGAGGTCAATTTTCGGGAAAACTACCAGCCGTGTATTTTTTGTTGGCATGGCGGTTTGTTGCCTATTGTATTAGTAATAACCAGCGGAAACTTTAACCAGATCCTATGTGTCGTTTTCGGACAGTTAACGGCAAAATATTATATTGTTGAACAAAAGCGCATGTAATACTTGATAAAAAAAAAAAAAATAAAAAAAATAAAAAAATAAAAATAAAAAAAACTAAAAATAATATAAATAAATAAATAAAAAATAAATTAAAAATAATATATTTGAAAATTAATTTTATTTCATAGAAGAATGATCAAGTTTATTACAAATAATAGTTTTAATCTTTCGTTATGCAACAAAAAAAATTTCCTACATAAAAAGAATATATATTTTTTAAACAATATAAATAATTATTTCCACCCTCTGAAAGGTTTGTGATTTTAAATAATATAAAAGAACAAAAATTTAAAAAAAAATTATCAAAATCGGAGCTGTTTCCGTGGACTTCCGAGGAAAAACATTTATTGACGTGACTATCGCTACCACTGCAGCAGTAGCGGAACTTTTTTTTTGGAGCCTTGGGAGATCGCGAATAACTCACTGAATTTTCAATTTTTGTGCCCAAAAATTTTATCATGAATTTATTATATATCAGCGAATATATTCTTAAAATATTAAAACATTCCATACAGTAGTTTCCTTTAAAAAAATTCCCAAAAATTACCTTTTTTTCAGGCGGTCATACACTAGTGGTCCCCCCTAAACAATATAAATAATTATTTCCCCCCTCTGAAAGGTTTCTGATTTTAAATAATATAGAAAAACAAAAATTAAAAAAAAAAAAACGCCGTGAGCAGCGGGGCCCCATCACGGTAGTCGAATTTTCCCCTTCATCTTCGGTATTGAATGTCTACAAGCGAAATGTGATTGAAAGTCTACAACCGAATTGTCATTTTGTTGGTTTCAAAACTGGTGATGAGTGTTCGGCTGATCGAGGCTTTAAAAAAAGGTTTTAAGTATTTAAGGGCTGTATCTCAGTAAATTTCAATTTTGTGCCGAAAACAGGTAGCAGAAAAAAAGCCAACACAATTCGTACGAGGACATTCCTGCCCATGTTTATCCGCTAATTGCCTTTATGTTTTAGTTTTAAATATTAAAAAAGGACCTTAAATAGTAAACTGGAAGGCCTTTATAAAGATATTTTTTTTTTTTTTGAAAAAAAAAAATAAAAAATAAAAATAAAAAAAATAAAAAATAAAAAATTATTTTATAAATAATAAAAATCCAAAATTCCTACTTAATGGCTGACGAGCACCAACCAGGAGATTTTGTAACTAACTTAGTATTTTACTAAAAGAGTGAAAAATTAACGATTTCAATTACTTTCTATACTAATGTAGTATTTTCAGTTGTGGAGTATTTTACTAAAGAAGTATTGAAAATATTCTCTTGAGAGTAAACAATCGCTGGTGTGCACCACTCTGGAGTATAATACTAAAGTAGTAAGTAAGAGTGTAAACAAAGCCAAAATATACTCCTACCCACTAGCAGGAGTATATAAATGAGTATCTTTAAAAAACATTGGTGACGTGCATTTTTGTGTCTTCTTTTCGGTTTATTTTCGTAATTGAACATTTTTTGGGGTTTTTTAATTACATGTGGTAATATGATAATAAAATGATATTAAATATTACAGTCAGTTTCCAATTATTTGGGGGCAAATTAACCAGGCTGAATGTGAAAACCCACGCGCTGCATGCGTACCTATATATTTTTTCTTCTAAATAATTTTTAAACACAATTCAAGTAGAGAAAAAGAAAACTGATTAAAAAGTAAAGCAGTCAGAGGCATCAGATATTTTTATTTAACTTGGTACAATTATTACTTATTCATTTTTCTTTTCCTCTATTTCATCTTGTTTCCACCGTTTAGTCTGATTTTTACGCAGTCTGGTTTTTTGATTTTTTTTTTTAATTTTTTTATGACTAAATTTTTTTTCAGTTTAATTTTGAATTAACCATGATTTTGATTTGTCCGTCCTTGTTCTCCCATTACTGCACCGGGTAATCGGTGTTGACTGTATTTTGGCAATATGAATGATGTTTTTAATGAAGATAATACGTTTGAGTCTATAGTACGAACTGCTCAAGTTAGAAAAAACAGGCGTGTAAGAAATCAAGCTTTTTATTTGAGAATGGGGGGGATGCGCACCATATAGAAAAAATGAAAGAGATAACATTTTTTTATTAACTTTCAAAATTTTCAGAAAAAAAAGAAACTAAGAAACCAAAAATTTTTTCTCTAAAGATTTTTGTTTATAGTGGATGCCACCCAAATCATTATTTCCATCTTTTTCTGATAAAATTTTTATGTTACATCACACATTTCTAATAACTAAAAGAGTATTTGGAGAAAACTAAAGTAGTTGAAACTAAAGAAGTATTCTGTGAATGAATTCATTTTTTTTTTTAATTTTTTAAAATTACTATTCGCCTACTGTGTGTTAGAATAAAAGTAATTCATTTAAAACATATTTACAATACCACTGAATTCCGATGTAAAAATGGGAGAAGTGGGGGGAGAAGTAATGTTTAATCCCTAAAAGGCACTAGCTGGATACTAACTCAATACACGTACAAAATTTCAGCTCTGTATGTTTTCTTAGAAAGCCTCTAGACGTGTTAGAAAAAAAGCAAAAAAATCAAGGAAATATTGGCGTAAAAATCGTGGGGGTAAGGGTTAAAAGTTGAAACCTCCAAAGAGCAGTGGCTGGCTATTAACTTAACTTGTACACAAAATTTCAACCCTCTAGGTTTATTTGGGGAGATTTTGACCTGAACGAAACTGTTAAAAAACAAGAAAAATCATGTTCTTTTTGGTATAAAAATGGTGGGGGTAAGAGTTAAAAGTTGAGACCCCCAAAAGGCACCCCCTTGATACTAACTCAATCCCAATACAAAATTTCAGCCCTCTAGGTTTAATTGGGTGACCTGTGCGAGTGGTACAAACTTCGAAAACGTCAAAAAAGCATGAAATTGTAGCTTAAAAATAAAAACGCCGTGAGCAGCGGGGCCCCATCACGGTAGTCGAATTTTCCCCTTCATCTTCGGTATTGAATGTTTACAAGCGAAATGTGATTGAAAGTCTACAACCGAATTGTCATTTTGTTGGTTTCAAAACTGGTGATGAGTGTTCGGCTGATCGAGGCTTTAAAAAAAGGTTTTAAGTATTTAAGGGCTGTATCTCAGTAAATTTCAATTTTGTGCCGAAAACAGGTAGCAGAAAAAAAACCAACACAATTCGTACGAGGGCATTCCTGCCCATGTTTATCCGCTAATTGCCTTTATGTTTTAGTTTTAAATATTAAAAAAGGACCTTAAATAGTAAACTGGAAGGCCTTTATAAAGATATTTTTTCTTTCAAAAAAAAAAAAAAAAATAAATAAATAAAAAATAAAAAAAATAAAAAATTATTTCTTCGGTATTGAGTGTCTACAAGCGAAATATAATTGAAAGTCCACAAGCGATTTGTAATTTTGGTGGTTTCAAAACTGATAATGAGTGTCCGGTTGATCGGGGCTTTATAAAAAGATTTTAAGTTTTTAAGGGCTGAATCTCAGTAAATTTCAATTTTGTGCCGATAGAAGTTAACAGGGAAAAAGCCAATACAATTCGTACGAGGGCATTTCTATCCATGCTTATCCGCCAATTGCCTTTGTGTTTTACTTTTAAATATTAAAAAAGGAACTTAAATAGTAAACTGGAAGGCTTTTATGAAGATATTTTTTCTTTCCAAAAAAATCCAAAATTTCTATTTTATAAATAATAAAAATCCAAAATTCCTAAATAATAATTAAATAAATAAATAAACAGTGACTTTAATAACATTTGCAAATTACTTAATATGTATGTATTTCATTTGTTAAAAAATTGTATTCACTTTTTTTTTAAATTTTTTAAAATTACTATTCGCCTACTTGTATTTACAATAAAAGTAATGCATTTAAAACACATTTAACAATAGCATTCAATTCCGATGTAAAAATGGAAGAAGTGGGGGGAAAAGTAATGTGGACTCACTAAAAGGTACTAGCTGGATACTAACTGAATACACGTACAAAATTTCAGCCCTCTAGGTTTTCTTATGGAGTCTCTAGACGTGTTAGAAAACAAGCAAAAAAATTAAGGAAATATTGGCGTAAAAATCGTAGGGGTAAGGGTTAAAAGTTGAAACCTCCAAAAAACAGTGTCTGGCTATTAGCTTAACCTGTACACCAAATTTCAGCCCTCTAGGTTTATTTAGGGAGATTTTGACCCGAACGAAACTGTTAAAAAACAAGAAAAATCATGTTCTTTTGGGTATAAAAATGGTGGGGGTAGGGGTTAAAAGTCGAGACCCCCAAAAGGCACCCCCTTGATACTAACTCAATCCGAATACAAAATTTCAGCCCTCTAGGTTTATTCGGGTGACCTGTGCGAGTGGTACAAACTTCGAAAACGTCGAAAATGCATGAAATTGTAGCTTAAAAATGAGGGGGGTGGAGGTAAAATATTAAAACCTCCAAAAAGCACAACCTAGGTACGAGCTTTATCAACACACCAAATTTCAACCCTCTACGTTAATTCTGGGGGGCTGGGGGCCTGTTAGATCCAGCGAAAATCGTTTTCCCCCCCTCTACTCCCACCATATCATCCTAGGAAGCTGAATTTTGGATATGTTGTAGATAATTGACCGAAACATTATTTAAAACCGATTTGGAAAAGTTTTATTGCTTTTCCGCCCCCCACCACCCCCTTAAAGGTCGGGTCCGAAAAAAAATTTTCCCAAAATTTGACCCCACTTTGATAGTATTGTTGTGCATCGGAATAAGCCCCACTTACCAAATTTCATCTCTTAACTTCCATAGGGGGGCCCTACACATATTAAAAGGTTGCGGGAAAATATATATATATATATATATATATATATATATATATATATATATATATATATATATATATATATATATATATATATATATCAGACATCTTTTTTTTTTACATAATCGTGTTCTACGGGTCCGAAAACGGATAGCGCCCCTGGTCTCGCCTCTCGCAGCTCTTATCGTATAGACTGTATAAGTCTAATTTTTCGGAGAAAATTCGACTAAAAACGCCGTGAGCAGCGGGGCCCCATCACGGTAGTCGAATTTTCCCCTTCATCTTCGGTATTGAATGTTTACAAGCGAAATGTGATTGAAAGTCTACAACCGAATTGTCATTTTGTTGGTTTCAAAACTGGTCATGAGTGTTCGGCTGATCGAGACTTTAAAAAAAGGTTTTAAGTATTTAAGGGCTGTATCTCAGTAAATTTCAATTTTGTGCCGAAAACAGGTAGCAGAACAAAAACCAACACAATTCGTACGAGGGCATTCCTGCCCATGTTTATCCGCTAACTGCCTTTATGTTTTAGTTTTAAATATTAAAAAAGGACCTTAAATAGTAAACTGGAAGGCCTTTATAAAGATATTTTTTCTTTCAAAAAAAATTAAAAATAAAAAAAAATAAAAAATAAAAAATTATTTCTTCGGTATTGAGTGTCTACAAGCGAAATATAATTGAAAGTCCACAAGCGATTTGTAATTTTGGTGGTTTCAAAACTGATAATGAGTGTCCGGTTGATCGGGGCTTTATAAAAAGATTTTAAGTTTTTAAGGGCTGAATCTCAGTAAATTTCAATTTTGTGCCGATAGAAGTTTACAGGGAAAAAGCCAACACAATTCGTACGAGGGCATTTCTATCCATGCTTATCCGCCAATTGCCTTTGTGTTTTACTTTTAAATATTAAAAAAGGAACTTAAATAGTAAACTGGAAGGCTTTTATGAAGATATTTTTTCTTTCCAAAAAAATCCAAAATTTCTATTTTATAAATAATAAAAATCCAAAATTCCTAAATAATAATTAAATAAATAAATAAACAGTGACTTTAATAACATTTGCAAATTACTTAATATGTATGTATTTCATTTGTTAAAAAATTGTATTCACTTTTTTTTAAATTTTTTAAAATTACCATTCGCCTACTTGTATTTAGAATAAACATAATGCTTTTAAAACACATTTAACAATAGCATTCAATTCCGATGTAAAAATGGGAGAAGTGGGGGGAAAAGTGATGCGGACTCCCTACAAGGTACTAGCTGGATACTAACTGAATACACGTACAAAATTTCAGCCCTCTAGGTTTCCTTATGGAGTCTCTAGACGTGTTAGAAAACAAGCAAAAAAATTAAGGAAATATTGGCGTCAAAATCGTGGGGGTAAGGGTTAAAAGTTGAAACCTCCAAAAAACAGTGTCTGGCTATTAGCTTAACCTGTACACCAAATTTCAGCCCTCTAGGTTTATTTGGGGAGATTTTGACCCGAACGAAACTGTTAAAAAACAAGAAAAATCATGTTCTTTTGGGTATAAAAATGGTGGGGGTAGGGGTTAAAAGTCGAGACCCCCAAAAGGCACCCCCTTGATACTAACTCAATCCGAATACAAAATTTCAGCCCTCTAGGTTTATTCGGGTGACCTGTGCGAGTGGTACAAACTTCGAAAACGTCGAAAATGCATGAAATTGTAGCTTAAAAATGAGGGGGGTGGGGGTAAAATATTAAAACCTCCAAAAAGCACAACCTAGGTACGAACTTTATCAACACACCAAATTTCAACCCTCTACGTTAATTCTGGGGGGCTGGGGCCCTGTTAGATCCAGCGAAAATCGTTTTTCCCCCCTCTACTCCCACCATATCATCCTAGGAAGCTGAATTTTGAATAT